>CM055265.1:212242505-212842505 GCA_029237695.1 Conchocele bisecta
CCATTTTAATTGGGTATTTACGCAAATACGCAGCTTATCTGGAGCTCTGAATGTCAAACAATGTATATACCTACATGTGTATTATTAGTCTATGAATGTATTTTTAACATGGCCATGATGACTGCATGTGAAGTGTTAAAACTTCTCACTCGTCAGACTGTGTAGCAAAACGCCAGGACAAATTGGCTTGTTATTGTGACAAAATTGTACACTATAAGTGTCTCAGCTCTCACGGATACAGGAAATACAAAAGACAGATGAAATAGTAAAACACATCCGTAGAGCTGAGATTTTCTAAGCTACCTTAAATACTGCATTAAAAGGATAAGAAGCCCAAGAATAGCATCCGGCCACACTTTGCCCCTTTCTTCCAAGTTCCACTGACTCGGTCATGACACAGGGCTACTAAAATAAGTCCACTGTAATGCAAGTCAATACTTATTGTAACATCATTACTGTGTCAGTGTGTGTTACAAGTGGGTGGGGTAATATTCAATGTTGACTGATTCACGAATACGTACTCGGTACAGTACTGTAACTGGTGTCATGAGATCGTGAGAGTCGCTCGGCTGTTCTGGTTCGATTGTGTATAATGTCAATGTCATGATGCAAATTGTAGTTAAATAATATCGTCTTCGCGAGTCTGAAGCAAACAAATGTTTACTTTCTTGTTGTTGTTGTTCCCTTCAATTTAGCGCACGTGCTTGTGACGTCATGGTTTTGTGTGTAAGCAGTTTTCCGACATGTCTCCGAGTAGTAGCGAGTATGCTAGCGCGGAAACGCTCGGGATTCCGAAAATGAAAAGTGTCAATATTGACATTATGCGCTGAGTGGTACACAAAACAAGTTTTTGTTTACCTTTTGTTGTCTTCACATTGCGATTATGATATGAATCTCAAGACTTGGGATATATATATTAGGCAGTATATGTAGTTTTGGTGTACTAAATCAGTTGCCAAACATGTTTTTGTGTTTGAAAAAATCTGAAAATTGGAATACTGAGCCGTTCTGTGCCTTTAATTAAAAGACATGTCATGAAATTAATGTTATACACATTTATAATACAACATTTCATTGTTATAAAACTGTAACTTTAACAAAGATTACCTTGAAATATGTCCAGTAATCATCTGTGAACACCGATGACCCACTTTCCAGTACTGCAGAAATTCACAACCGGTTTTCGGTCAATTTTGCGACATCTACAGGATATGCCCAAAATAACACACATTCACAATGAAACTTTATTAAGTCTTTGAAAAAGTAAAATGATTGTAAATGTAACTCGAATTAACTTCAAATAACTGATTTAACTTATTTACAATGTATACTCATGTATTTAGTCCTGGGTTGGAGTGATGGCAGCATCACAGTGTGGGCACAAAAGGTGTCCCCATGCCTATAATTACTCTCACTGGTGTACAAAATGCCAAATGGACCCACCGTTTGCATTTTTCACATTCACCCCAACTGACTAAAATGATGTATGGCCTCTTTTGTTTGTCCGGACTGTGCCTCTTACCTATGCATAAAAGCATATGGACCCACCGTTTGCATTTTTCACATTCACCCCAAGTGACTAAAATGATGTATGGCCTCTTTTGTTTGTCCGGACTGTGCCTCTTACCTATGCATAAAAGCATATCTCATTCACACATATGCCTAAATCATCGGTGAAAAAAAAAAAATTGATAACTCAACTGCATAAATTGTCTCTCACTTTTGGCCAACACCTGTACATTGACACCGCTTGGCAAGTGCGTGGGCCCTGGAAAATATCCATTTTAGCAGACGGTGAATGAAAAATTTGATAAACTTGTTATTTTGAGGATTTTTTGGGTATTTTATGAATGGGAACTTTTGGTTATAGTGAAAATGCATTAAATTAGGACTTGGCATGATTTTATAACAGTTATTACCTTTCTAATCTCCTATTTTCACACAGCAAACAACTTTGACAGCTCGGTAGTCAGAGTAAACAATGTGGTGCGCGCGCAACCAGTGTTGTCGTAAAAAATAAGCATTTGTTCTTAAATCTCCGGGGCCGACCGGAAACAGGCAGTGACCGATTTCTGGCAGTTCGAAGATACTTCTTAAGGAAACAGACAACCAATTGATTTCCCATAGACCCACATTCACACAAACATGACAATCGCAAACTACCTGCGACAAAATCAATTTTGTTACTTCCATTCCTGGAGTCAGTGACCTAAGCCGGTTCTAGATCCATGCCAAACACGGGGTCATGCGGGTTGATTTCCATGAGTTATTTCCCCCCCTTTTTTCCCCTTTTTTGACGGAACCGTCTACTTTCACTTTCGAAATCTCTATTTTCACCCCCACATCAAGTCGCACACAGAAAAAATAATTTAACCTGCATGTGTAGAGCATGCAAATAATATAATAAAATGTTTGGCACAGACATACCTTTCCTGCAGCATCTATTTTATTTATCTATCTGTCATAATAATAACAATCAATGCCGTTGTCCTGAGAATTTACTCCTTGTTGCTAAGCTGTACCAGGACTGGTTTACCGTCTATATTATTCATAAGTTGACTGTGTCCTATAGAAGGAGATAATTTTCTGATTTTGTATTAATTATAACAAGTATTCATTAACTTTCATCGAATATGTTTTCGCATTGATTGGGTCAGTACAGTGCGAGTCGCGACATATTTAGTATTTCGTGACAACCCTCAAACCAGCATAGAAGATTTAACGATTTCATGATTTCCGTTGGTCCACTAATGATGCCCTGTTATACGAAAAACCGCATAAATGCTTTACGCAATGACACTAACTCATTGAGTCGAACACTGTTTCACACAACTGATTGGTTTGCTATTTCCTGTAACAAATGTTATGCAATAATGGACAAAATTCACAGCCAACCCACAAAATTCAAGGTTATCGAGTAAACTTTGGTTTCACACACAGGCAACACTCATTCAGTATTACAAATTGATTCAATGGTCCAGAAAACATTATACACATGCTATCTATACAAATGTATGCAAAGAAATTACCCAAAAGTTGTGCTGGATAAGCAAAAATTGGAAGATTTTTGCCAAAAAATCCAGTTTTCCGATAAATAAAAAATAACTATGGTAAATACGGTAATTGGTTTCTTCTGACAGAATTTGCCAAATTTCCTGAAGCAGACATTTTACTTGATACCATCACTTCAGCTAACATTCTAGCAATGTCCCATAGCTGAAAAGTGGTACTTCTTTGAGAAATTTGACATATTAAGCTTATGGGAAACCAAATTATCTCCCCCTTTTCCATTATTAGAAGGGAAGTTTTTTTTTCTCATTTTCACGATTTTCGACATTTATTTTTGCGCCGAATATTGTCGTGAAATGATGGCGAATGCCGGAAGACGCGATCGGGCAATAAAAAAGATACAACTGGTACCATTGCAGACAGCCTGTAGAAACAGGTTCATATAGGAAACAGACAACCAATTGATTTCCCATAGACCCACATTCACACAAACATGACAATCGCAAACTACCTGCGACAAAATCAATTTTGTTACTTCCATTCCTGGAGTCAGTGACCTAAGCCGGTTCTAGATCCATGCCAAACACGGGGTCATGCGGGTTGATTTCCATGAGTTATTTCCCCTTTTTTGACGGAACCGTCTACTTTCACTTTCGAAATCTCTATTTCACCCCCACATCAAGTCGCACACAGAAAAAATTTAACCTGCATGTGTAGAGCATGCAAATAATATAATAAAATGTTTGGCACAGACATACCTTTCCTGCAGCATCTATTTTATTTATCTATCTGTCATAATAATAACAATCAATGCCGTTGTCCTGAGAATTTACTCCTTGTTGCTAAGCTGTACCAGGACTGGTTTACCGTCTATATTATTCATAAGTTGACTGTGTCCTTAATGCAACCTGATGTGACTTGAAATCACGTGACCATGGCCTGACACATTTAGTATAGGTCTGTATTATCAGGCGCGCTTCGTTATCTTCTGGCAACTATTGCTATCACTCGGATGTACACAATTAAAATTGCACAACATTATCTGCAGCATCACATGTTGTGGTCAACTGGTTTGTATCACGAGCGCGATAATAGATAATCACGAATAATTACTTCGGCACACGATTTAGTTGCACAATTTAGGGGAGGTTACTCATTTCTACCGTGGGGGAGGTCACTCTCGGTAGACAAACGTCAACACGTTTATTCCCGGTAAAGAGATTAAAGGATGGTAATTATCCAGATTTCACAAGAATGTATTGCTTCAATAATTTGTGTATAGATTAGTGTAGTTAACATTCTCCTACGTATGCTACGAATGATAGGTTTCTACAAAACTGCGCGACTGCCATGCTATTGGTAGTGGGTGGGGTATGGAAGTCGTTGACCCCTAAATGATAAATCAGTCGGCCAGTCAGGTTATCGATTTTACAGTTAAATGCAGTTAGGCAGTTATCTGTACTTTACCAATCGCTTCGGTTTGACCTGGTTATTTTAACATGTGTTATTTCATTGATGGTGATAGTGTACTTTGACAGACCTTGACAGAATTATATCTTAAAAGTTGGCCCCCTTCACCACTATTGCAATAAAATTATACTATATTTATTCTAATAATAATATACGAGAGACCTCTGACCTATGACACTTCACTCCTGAAAGGTATCAATAATTTAACCTTATTTTATGAAACACAATATCTGACATTCTCTTGTATTCTTGTATCAATGTCAATGACACAGTTGGTCTCTCATGTAATCTCTGACATTAGCTAAAATTATGGGGGCACATGTCCAATAGTCAGCAGTTCTTAGATGCGCATAAGTGTCTATATAATATATAATAATTATATTGACATTGGTCCTGAGTATATAACTCCAATTACATTTCCTTGCACTGCATTAGATATATCGTCAATCAATGTGAAATGGAACACAATGTGTTTCGGAACACGACTGGATATAACATATAGCGCGCTTGATTTCACGAATTGTACCGCTGTTTTCGCTGGGGTAACTCTGGAAAACCCAGAAGTTCATTCACCACAGAAAAAACGTGGAAAATCAACATCCAAAATGTGATTTATCTTTTGTTTTTGATCATGGGGGTTAAATATGTCAAACAAACTTAAATTATCTTTTTGTCATCACCCTTATAAGGTCAGCTAAACGACCTTGTATTGCATTAAAACTGTTGATAGCTTTCATAGCTGTATATTGCGGCTGCTGCAGTAAACATTACCATTACATGACCTAGTTTCGAGATAGGGTTAAATTTGATCGGTTTGTATGCTACTCAAGTTAGTTAGTTTTTAAAAACAAATCAACTGGGATGTATAAAATTTGAGCATACAAAGTTTATGCCATAATGGTGTTGTCTGAATAATATATGCAATATACAACTGTTTATGTAAGAAACAATGTGACAAACACTTGTAGTCAGCACTATTATAACTAAAAAGAGAAACGTGTATCGGCCGTATTCACATACAAGCATGACCAGGGCAGACACGAATGTAATGAGCAAAGGAATGGCTGAAAATAATTATAGAAACATATTTAAGACTACACTGTTATTATTTAAATACACCCATTAACATGTTTAAGACGATTTGATATGTTGAATAACATCTGCAGTACGAGTATGCATGATTTCGACGACATCGGGTCTGGTACCCAGGACTAATACTGGAGTAGCCAAATAATTCCGAAACCCATTAGACTGGGTAACGTAGCAAGTTAGTGACGTCCATAACTTGAGCGTCTGGAAAAAAATGTAAATAATTTGTAATTCCTATGGTAAGTTTTAATCTTAATTGAATAGTTTTGCTTCTTTATTGATTTGTTTTGTTTGAAATTTGCTGTTCCACTGAATGAAGGACGTAGTAATGTCTGGTAATATATTTAGGAAACACGGTTATCGGCCCTGATATCACTGTGTAAATTTTCGTCTGATATAAAATGTAAAATAATGCCAATCAATACCTGGGGTAATGGTCAATGAATGTTTATTTTGCCAGAAAATGTCATATCAGCAGAAGCACTATATTATAACCTGGCATTTGTGTCAGTATACTGAGTGGCCATGCATCTTTAATGTGCTTATACATGTATACCAGAATTATGAAATATATTTACTGAAGCTAAACTTTCTTTCGCTAATGAATTTCAGATCTAAACAGCTTTTCAAACGTAAACAGTGCAGACCAAGGGTTATTGGTTTCTGATGGCCGAACCGACTTTCATGTAAGTTTGTTTGCCTGTGTAGACTAGTCTAGATACAAATCAGTTACTGAACTTGCACAATCATGAGTAACTTTCCTTCCAGGGCAAATTGACAAATGGCACCAATTCTAGCATCAAGAATTATATCACACTTATTATTTACACATAAACAGACAGCAATTATTAAATAGTTTGCTTCGAAATTTAAAGATGTCTTGGCATTTCATTAGAATTGTCTCCTTGGAGACAATTCTAATGAAATACCAGGACGCGTTTTCATGGAAAATAAGAAAAATATGCTATATTTGTGGTCTGTTTATTGTTTTCTGCAGCATGATAAAGGTACCACAACATTTGTATTGCTTTTTGATACTCGCTACTTCTGATTTCAATTGGGTTTTTGGCTAATTTAAGCAAATACGCAGCTGATCTGGAGCTCTGTAGTTATCAGGCTTGCCTGTTGTACAGAAACCATGCTTCCTATCTTCTATGGTATTCTTTCTGGAATATGTGATACGCCATAAGAAAAAGAATCTCATTCGGTTTTCGCCCAGTGTTTGCCATGATCGACCTGCGCATCTGTTCAGTCTGATCATCACCTACAATGTTCATTATTCGGTTTTTGTCTCGCCCGCGAAAGCGGAAAGTGAGACATAGGTTTTGCTTTTCCGGAGTCGTCAGCGGTGGCGTCATCATTGAATGTTAAATTTTTGTGTTACGGTCTTTACTTCAACACCTTATCAGCTACAGTCATCAAACTTTATACATGCCTTTACTATGATATGTACATGAATGTAGGACTATTCTCGGGGCGTCAAGGTCAAGGCGGAACAAGGCGAGACATTTGATTCCGCGGAATTCTTGTGTAAACATTAACCTTAGTGATCATCCGCGTAGCATGAACAACTTTTCTCCCTCCAGAGCTCCAGATAGTGATTATATATGGCCGTGACTGGAGGAATAGGTTTATGGGTACTGTTACCAATCTAGATCTTAAAGCACATGCACTCCTGCAACTTGATAATGTTTATAGTCCGCTAAAGTCATGCTGTATCATTGACTGAATGGCTTGCAGTGTAGGGCCTGATCAGACGTCTGATTTGGGGCTACACTGGCCGCATAACCCATACGCCACATTTTATCCAGTCGCAGCCACATTTGTAACCGACCATTCCAAAACAGGTTGTATTCTCCACTTGTAGCCCGATACCGAAATTTGTGAACGGCAGTATAGCGGGCATCGTGGGTGTGACCTGTGTGTTCCCCATTGACCTCGTCAAGACCCGACTACAAAACCAGCAGGCCGGACCCAGCAGCCAGCTACTGTACAAGAGTCTGTAAGTACTGTGGTCCTAAATGATACTCTTTTGTGTTGGTGGGCCGTTAAGCACCATTCCATTTTATTATGTAAGTACCCTACTGTGACACATATACCAGTTACTGCAATCTCTTCATGAAATGTCAATGGTTCATAGACGGTCCAGAGCTCCAGTTAAGGTGTGTAATTGGACCAAATTTTCCGGGTATTTTTCTTATTTCTTCACGAAAAATGGCAAGTTGGGATTGATTTAGAATCGTCTCATTGAGACGATTCTAAAGCACTCCCAACCTGCCAATTTTGGCGAAGAAATATCGAAAGTCTCCCCAAAGTTTATCAAATTACGCACCTTAACTGGAGCTCTAAGACCACAACAAGGTTTTCAATTGTGACCCTTCGGGGCATTTGACCCTTGAAATTTGATTTGACTCCTAAAATTTGCAGCACAGGCATCACATTTGCTGTATAAAACATAATAAATTCAGGGCTCCAGATAAGGAATTAGTAATTGAGTATTGTCACTCCATCATTTCTGAAGCAATTGGGTATTTCAAAAATTTAATTGGGTAAAATAAAATCACTACTGTTTACACATCAACAGACTGCAATTATTGAATAGTTTGCTTCGAAATGAAAACATGTCTTGGCATTTCATTAGAATTGTCTCCTTGGAGACAATTCTACTGAAATACCAAGACGTGTTTTCATGGAAAATAAGAAAAATATGCTATATTTGTGGTCTGTTTATTGTTTTCTGCAGCATGGTAAAGGTACAACAAATTTTTAATTGCTTTTTGATACTCGCTACTTCTGATTTCAATTGGGTTTTTGGCAATTTTAATTGGGTATTTAAGCAAATACGTAGCTTATCTGGAGCTTTGATAAATTTGTCATTTATATTTTGATCGGCCAGTTTGAATCGTGAATTCTGGATGCTATTGAAAACACTGCACAACCCAACAGATACGTGTCAGTCACAAGAATGACAACTCTCACCTTTTGTTATTTTTTGCAGACTGATTTCATGTCCAGTCGTTAACTTGAATACCTTTTATGAATGTATTCATGAACCATCACATACATAGATGACAGTACAAAGGTGTATCACATACAAGAAAGACACATCTTACCTACTAATACTTCAGTTATCTCCCTTTGGTTTTTATACGACCGCTTTAAAAAAACGATGCGTATTATGCAATTCTATATAGGTACAGAGTTTGTATACACTACTCCTTTAAAACCTTCCTGTCAATCGATGTGAAACTATACACACATCTTCTACACATATTGGAAGATGTGTACCTTGGTGTTTTTATGTGGGAAAACTATTTTTTAACAAAAATATCACCCTTTTAACTTAGCCATTTTTTCTACATTTGTGTATGAAATTCTATATAGGGTACATAGTTTGTGTACACTACTCCTCTCAAACCTTTCAGTCAATCGATCTGAAACTTTACACACATCTTCTACACGTGTTGAAGATGTGCACCTTGGTGTTTTTATGGCGAAAAAATGTTTTTTAACAAAAATATCGCCTTTTTTAACTTAGCCATTTTTTGTCGCGCCCGCTTTGCGGAAAGCGCGATATAGTCGGCACTTTGGCGTACGTACGTACGTACGTATTGTCGTGCCCGCTTGCGGAAAGCGCGATATAGTCGGCACTTTGGCGTACGTACGTACGGTTAAAGTTTTTGGTTAAGTTTTTTGGTTAAGTTTTTTTATTAAAGTTTTTGGTTAAGTTTTTTGGTTAAAGTTTTTTGTTGTACTATATCTCTGCAACTGCTTTGCCCATTACCTTGAAACTTCACATGGGTGTTTACCATCATCTATATTTTCATTCTACCCCCCTCCTGTGCGGCCCCTGTGCCCAATGTCAAGGTCAAATTACTTTGAAATTTTGGGTTAAGTTTTTTGGTTAAAGTTTTTCGTTATACTATATCTCTGCAACTGCTTTGCCCATTACCTTGAAACTTCACATGGGTGTTTATCATCATCTATATTTTCATTCTACCCCCCTCCCGTGCGGCCCCTGTGCCCAATGTCAAGGTCAAATTACTTTTAAGTTTTTGGTTAATGTTTTTGGTTAAAGTTTTTGTCGCGCCCGCTTGCGGAAAGCGCGATATAGTCGGCACTTTGGCGTACTTACGTACGTACGTGTGTCCGGTTAAAGTTTTTGGTTAAGTTTTTTTGTTAAGTTTTTTGGTTAAAGTTTTTCGTTATACTATATCTCTTTTTTTAGTGTCCATGCCTCGCCACAAGGCGCGACATGCAGGCCACGGCCATCTAGTTCTACATTTTTGTTTGCAATACTATATACTTTCTACTTTACACATCTCTACCTAATTTAGTATACCTGTTTATCACAACAAGAGGAAGAAATAATGCTATAGATTTTCAAATTCACATTAAGGTTTCTTGCCTTGGTGACAGTTTCACATTTCTGTATCTTCGCTGTCTAGCCAATATTCGATGGGTGTATTTTGTCACTTACTGCACTCTTGCTTTTTTGTGAAAACTTATTTTTATCTCGTTTAAAACTTGAAATCCTTTGGAAAGTTTAATGAAACTTGGCATCTTACTAGTATATATATACTTGTGTGATGACATTGTGCCTGTTTTCCATATGTCCTGAGACTTTTTGTGGTAACCTTGACCTTGTATTTTGCCACTTTTAGCCCCGACTGTGCTGTGAAGACATTCAAGAATGAAGGTTTCTTTGGCATGTACAGAGGTAGGCACTTGATCATATCCTTAGGCTTGCTTATATGTGGCTGTGACTGAAGAAATAGGGCTTATGCATTTTGCGACCAGTGTAGATCCAGATCAGCCTGTGCATCCGCACAGTCTGATCAGGGTCTGCACTGTTCACCATTCCATCAATGAAACACATGTCATGCTGCTAACAAGCAATATAGATTGTTATCAGGCTACTAGTTGATCAGCAGCTGCACTGGTTACAAATCCTGTAAACCTCATTTCTGCAGTCATAGCCACACATAGGCCAGAGCTCCAGATAAGCGGCGTATTTGCTTAAATACCCAATTAAAATTGCCAAAAACCCAATTGAAATCAGAAGTAGCGAGTATCAAAAAGCAATAAAACAATAAACAAACCACAAATATAGCATATTTGTCTTATTTTCCATGAAAACACATCTTGGTATTTCATTAGAATTGTCTCCTTGGAGACAATTCTAATGAAATACCAAGATGTGTTTTCATTTCGAACTATTCAATAATTGCTCTATGTTGATGTGTAAACAGTAGTGTGATTTTATTTTACTCAATTAAAATTTTGAAATACCCAATTGATTCAGAAATGATGGAGTGACAATACGCAATTGCAAATTCCTTATCTGGAGCCCTGGGTCAGGCCTGTGCTTATAAAACTTCCTGCTTACTTTCTCATGCTCGACGTGACTGGAGAAATGGGCCTTAGGGGATTTGTGATCAATGTGGCTCCTGATCAAATAGAATAGCACACTCATGTAGTCTGATATGATCTATAGCGCTTGTTAGAAGCATGACAGGTGTTCCATTGAAGGAATGGCAAACAGTGTAGATCCTGTGAATGCACAAGCTGTCCTGGATCTGCACTGGTTGTAAAACACATAAGCCCCATTTCTTCATTCACAGTTGCAGTTTAGCTCTACCAGATGTAAAGCAATCCTAACCGTACCTAATACATCGGCCTGTGGTTATAAAACCTTCCGAGTACATACTCCATTCTCATGAACTATAGAACCAGACTTAACCCTTTCACCCCTAAGTAACTGAAATGGATTTTGATATGTTAATTTTGCAACCAATTCTAACTGTCACACAATGGTTTTCAGACTAGTTGATTTATGAAAAGTGGGTATTTTTTTGTTCTCAAAAATTACTTTCAAAAAGTGCAGATCCTGATGAGACGGCTCGTTACGAGCCGGCTCATCTGGATCTGCACTGTTTGCATATAAAACCGCTGTAGCGGGCTTTCGGGTTCAACGGTTAAACATTCATATCTTAGTGATGAATCTAACTAGTATTCACAACTAATGACAAGTTAATTTCCGGTGTAAAACTTAAAGGGTGTCTGAAATACCCAATTGATTCAGAAATGATGGAGTGACAATACTCAATTATAATTCCTTATCTGGAGCCCTGTAAGAGCATTCACAACATTGCTGAAGCTCATGTAGCAACAGTTCAAATGGTTCACATGAGTGATAACAACTTAAACATTTCGTGACAGTTTTTCATCTCGCAAAGTTGTGTATACTCCGCATACTATGGGTTAACCGCTTGAATGTGGAAACATAAATTGGCGTCTGCTGTTTTATATTTTGTCCTCCTTTTCAACATGTTTTGACAGCACTTTAGACTTATTTCCATTATAAATGATTCTAAAGTGATATCTAACCATATTTTATCCAGAGAAAATAAAGACAAATCAACAGACGGCAACATTTATCTCATCAAAACCATGTTTTGATAACACTTTAAAATCATTTCCAGAAAGAAGACGAAACATAAATCGACAGCAGGTGACAATTTACGTTTCTGTCATTCTAGGGTTAAACTGTTGACAGCTACACATCTGTGTTGCAGGGTCTGGTGTGAACCTGCTCCTGATAACCCCAGAGAAGATCATAAAGCTTGTGGGAAACGACTTCTTCCGACACAAACTCAAAAATGCAAAGTCAGTATATTCTTCGTCCTCAAGATGTTCACGTCCTACTTCCTCCAGTTTATTCACTGAAACTGAGGTGTGCATCGTATGCAATTGTTGCTAGTTGTTCCTTGTTCCGAAATATCAGCGTTTTTAATTTTGAAAAAAATATTATTTTTGTGCCCCACCACAATAGTAGAGGACTGAGGAGTCATTTAGTGTTACTCTTGTCCATCCGTCCTGTTACATTCATCTGTCACAAGGTTAAAGTTTTTGTAAGAGCTAGTATCTTCAATAGTTTTAGGCCTACAGCCACCATACTTGCACACTATCATGATCAGTGATGTGCATCACAACCCACTGTGAATCAAATGATCTTTGTGTGATCTTGACCTACAATTGCTAAATTTACATAGTTATTTCCCTTGTTTAAAGTTTTTGTTTGAGCTTGTATCTTCAGTAGTTCTAGACCTACATACACCATACTCGGGGTAATTTTGTATCGCCAATTGTTTATTTTTATTCTATTGGTTATTCCTTTCTCTTTTTATACGACCGTTTTTATAAAACGGTACGCATTATGTTTTACCGCATGGCGGGCGGCTGAAGAAAAAGCGCATAGTTCGTGTACACAACACCTCCGAAACCGTTCAGTCGATCGATCTGAAACTATACACACGTCTTCTACACATATTGAAGATGTGCACCTTGGTGTTTTTATGGCGAAAAAATATTTTTTAACAAAAATATCGCCTTTTTAACTTAGCCATTTTTTCTTCATTTTTCTATACATTTCTATATATACGGTACAGAGTTTGTGTACACAACTCCTCCGAAACCTTTCAGTCGATCGATCTGAAACTATGCAAACGACTTCTACACATATTGAAGATGTGCACCTTGGTGTTTTTATGTCGAAAAAATATTTTTTAACAAAAATATCACCTTTTTAACTTAGCCATTTTTTCTACATTTTTCTATACAAAACTCTATATACGGTACAGAGTTTGTGTACACAACTCCTCTGAAACCGTTCAGTCGATCGTTCTGAAATTATACACACGTCTTCTACACATATTGAAGATGTGCACCTTGGTGTTTTTATGTCGAAAAAATATTTTTTAACAAAAATATCACCTTTTTAACTTAGCCATTTTTTCTAAATTATTGTATCCAATTCCCTATCATTTCTACTTTACACTCTACTTTTCTATCTCTGCCTAAATTAGTATACATATTTAGCACAACGAGATGAAGAAATAATGCTATAGACTTTCAAATTGTCATTAATGTTTCTTGTCTTGGTGACAGCTTCACATTTCTGCATCTTCGCTGTCTGGCCCATATTCGACGGGCGTATTTTGTGACTTGCGGCACTCTTGT
Organism: Conchocele bisecta; assembly: GCA_029237695.1. Classification (NCBI taxonomy): domain Eukaryota; kingdom Metazoa; phylum Mollusca; class Bivalvia; order Lucinida; family Thyasiridae; genus Conchocele; species Conchocele bisecta. Next base: position 212,256,096 of record CM055265.1, read on the forward strand.
TTTTTTTTGAAGTGGCGATTTTTGAATTTTCCCCAGCGGAATCCCTGCATACTTGCACACTACCATGAGCCAGTTCTGTGTCCCACAAACCACTGTGAAATGAATGACCTTCATGTGACCTTGACCTACACTGACTAAATTTACATAGCTAATTCCCTTCGTTAAAGTTTTTGTTTGAGCTTGTATTTCTGGAATTTTGCATTTATTTGTGCCTCGTTTACTAATAAAGCTGTTCTATTAACAAATCCAGGTTCTACTAACACATTTTCTAGTTCTCATTTTCCTACAGTAATACGTGACATTTGGTTTATTGCAAAACCTTTCATAAACTGTAGCCATGTGCCATGGCCTAGGGTATATGGCACTGTACTTTAATACCAGAGGTTGTGAGTTCAATCCTCACTCTAGGTGTGACAGGCCTTTAATTATTTATTAAATAACAAAAACTGATCTGAGCTGGAATCCTTGAGCAATACCAAAGCACATGAAATGCCTTAGAAACAAAATTGCTACCCCGCTCCATACCTCTCACGAGGGTAGCAATTTAACCCCATCTCTTTAATGTAACACATGGAAGATTAATTTTTGCAATCTGTTATCCGGCGTGTTTGATATGTTAGTGATATAAAACTGTAAAAACTGTATCAATAAATTTTAATAAATAACATACATATGCAGAAGTTGGTTATTTTACCTGGTCAAGGTGTTTATCTAACATTTACATGTATATATCTTGTAAATTTGAAAGCTTCATTTCGTTATGTTGAATGTTGAACAACAACAAGAGAAAAGATGGCTTCCATGGGAAAATTATTTCCATGTTCTATTATTTTTGGTAATTTACTAGTTCTACAACAAAGATTATTTATTTAAATGTATAAAATGTACAGTTTACTATATTTTGACCTACATACATGGAGCTCCAGTTAAGATGTGTAATTTGGTGGTAAATTTCTTATTTCTCCATCAAAAATGGCAAGTTGGGAGTGCTTTAGAATCGTCTCAATGAGACGATTCTAAAGGACTCCCAACTTGACATTTTTGATGAAGAAATAACAAGTTGGTCAAATTGCGCACCTTAACTGGAGCTCTGATACAACAGGTTTGGGTATGCACTTCGGTTGCTCAAATGGTTTGAATGGGTCAAATTGTAGCCGTAGATAACATATCGGAGGCGAATTATTGTAGCTTGGAATGCCTGTGTTGTAGCAATTCCCTGACATTGCCACGGGAGATGTTGGCGGGTGGCCTGGCCGGTATGTGCCAGATCACCATCACCACACCCATGGAGCTGCTGAAGATACAACTCCAGGACGCTGGCAGGAGTGGTGAGTCGGTCCCACTTTACCATGTTTACAGGGCCCCATCACCACACCCACGGAGCTGCTATGTATATCAGGGATATGACCATATCCAGACATATTTGCCTGCCTTGCAATCATAAATCAACATTACAGTTAATAGAGAGAAATCCAAATTATTCCTATCTATTGATAAGACTGATATATCTGCGCTCCAGATAAGCTTCGCATTTGCGTAAATACCCAATTAAAATTGCCAAAAACACAATTGAAATCAGAAGTAGCGAGTATCAAAAAGCAATAACAAATTTGTGGTACCTTTATCATGCTACAGAAAACAATAAACAGACCACAAATATGGCATATTTTTCTTATTTTCCATGAAAACACATCTTGGTATTTCATTAGAATTGTCTCCAAGGAGTGAAAATACTCAATTACTAATTCCTTATCTGGCGCCCTGAGTGGCCTTGGTCTTCACAGTTCAGTAAGTAAAAGTTGTACTTTCAAATTCAGCATATCTCCTGATGTGCTAGTCAGATATTTACCAAACCATAATGAGGCATTACCAAGGGGCCGTTTCACTAAACTTTGTATGATTACTATGTTCGTAAGTGCCAATATAAGGTTTGATCATGTCCAGCCATGTGCAAACGTTTGCTGTGGCCCGAAGGAACTGTTTGAACCCCAAGGCCGCAGGCCACGGGTTCAAACAGTTCCCGAGGGCCACAGCAAACGTTTGCACACGCCTGGACATGATCAAACGTTATTGTTACATTTCCAACAAAAATCTGATGTAATTTGAGCATAATATTCAGTATTTTCAGTACTTTTATAAAATCGTCCCATTCACGTAGATAATTTTCGGTATGCATATTCCGGGGCCGCGTCATGAACGTCATGAAGTAGTGACGTCATGAAGGCACTTCCGCGTAGTGATGTCATGAAGGCACTTCCATTACACGCGGCCCCGGAATGAGCATTGCCTAAAGCCATGTGCAAACAGCACGCGCTATTTGTTTGCACATATGTGCAAACAACGGAAACCATGTAACAATTTAAGATAGTCTGGAAATTTCAATTGATAGATTTACATTTATTGAACATATGCAGCCTATGCTCAATCTAATATTTGTTTACAAGAAAATACTGTTAATGTGAAATTTACAGACTAATAATTTTTCACTTGCAAACATTTTAGTCGTACAGAGTTTTGTGAATGAGACCCAAATGTTTAACATTTGTCATTTATCCCCATTCCTCCGGTCACAGCCACCTGTTGTGTGAAAAGAAACACCCTAATGTCTGCGATATACATGGTGGTAACTGTACATGTAATATGTCCATTGGTGTTACAGCGAAGGTTGATCTGACGTCCACTACGGGCACGACAACCGCCGCTGGAGCTGCCGGTGTGAAGCCCCCTCGCATGTCAGCCACGCAAATTACTATCGACCTACTGCGGAGGAAAGGCATTTTTGGCTTATACCAGGGTTGTGGAGCAACACTACTACGTGATGTCACGTTTTCTGCAATATATTTTCCATTGTTTGCACATTTAAATGCCAAGGTATGATGCTACAATCATGACGATTGCACCTAATATATTAGCCATCAGGGATTCCGCTGGCGATCGCCACTTTCACTTTTTCTTCTTTTTTTTTAATATTATTTTTGAAAATTGTAATTTTTTATCGCCAATTGTTTTATTTTTTTTGAAGTGGCGATTTTTTTATTTTCCCCAGCGGAATCCCTGAGCCATTGCGAACATATATTAGCCATACCCCAGGTTCAAATCCATATCGTGAATACTGTATACAATATTTTTATGAAACTTCATACAAGTTGGGAGCAGAACCTGTTGTTGCAGGGTAAGTGGCGGGAGGGTAGTGACCAGGCCGTGTTCTATGTTGTTGCAGGGTAAGCGGCGGGAGGGCAGTAACCAGGCCGTGTTCTATGTTGTTGCAGGGTAAGTGGCGGGAGGGCAGTAACCAGGCCGTGTTCTATGTTGTTGCAGGGTAAGCAGTGGGAGGGCAGTAGCCAGGCCGTGTTCTATGTTGTTGCAGGGTAAGCAGCGGGAGGGCAGTAACCAGGCCGTGTTCTATGTTGTTGCAGGGTAAGTGGCGGGAGGGCAGTAACCAGGCCGTGTTCTAGTTGTTGCAGGGTAAGTGGCGAGGAGGGCAGTAACCAGGCCGTTTCTATGTTGTTTGCAGGGTAAGTGGCGGGAGGGCAGTAACCAGGCCGTGTTCTATGTTGTTGCAGGGTAAGTGGCGGGAGGGCAGTAACCAGGCCGTGTTCTATGTTGTTGCAGGGTAAGTGGCGGGAGGGCAGTAACCAGGCCGTGTTCTATGTTGTTGCAGGGTAAGTGGCGGGAGGGCAGTAACCAGGCCGTGTTCTATGTTGTTGCAGGGTAAGTGGCGGGAGGGCAGTAACCAGGCCGTGTTTTATGTTGTTGCAGGTAAGTGGCGGGAGGGCAGTAACCAGGCCGTGTTCTATGTTGCAGGTAAGTGGGCGGGAGGGCAGTAACCAGGCCGTGTTCTATGTTGTTTGCAGGGTAAGTGGCGGGAGGGCAGTAACCAGGCCGTGTTCTATGTTGTTGCAGGGTAAGTTGCGGGAGGGCAGTAACCAGGCCGTGTTCTATGTTGTTGCAGGGTAAGCGTCGGGAGGGCAGTAACCAGGCTGTGTTCTATGTTGTTGCAGGGTAAGCATCAGGAGGGCAGTAACCAGGCTGTGTTCTATGTTGTTGCAGGGTAAGTGGCGGGAGGGCAGTAACCAGGCCATGTTCTATGTTGTTGCAGGGTTAGCGTCGTGAGGGCAGTAACCAGGCCGTGTTCTATGTTGTTGCAGGGTAAGCGTCGGGAGGGCAGTAACCAGGCTGTGTTCTATGTAGTAGTATATAAGAGTCACAATGATACCATCACCTCTGGAAGGTACCGGCTACACGAGGCACCTTCCACAGCATGATGGTATCATTTGTGACTCTTATATACTACTACCGCGAGACCATATATTTATGACATGAGAAGATACACCCTATTAGAGATAAAAATCCCTATGTTATACTCAGTATATATACAACAATCTGTCATACTTTTATTACGAATAAAATAACAACTGACACCCTATTAAAGATAAGAAATCCATAAGTTATACTCAGTATATTACAGCAATCTGTCACAAATATAAACTGACACCCTATTAAAGATAAGAAATCCATAAGTTATACTCAGTATTTTACACCAATCTGTCACAAATATAAACTGACACCCTATTAAAGACAAGTTATCCATAAGTTATACTAAGTATATTACAACAATCTGTCATACATTTATTACGAATAAAATATAAACTTACACCCTTTTGAAGATAAAAAATCTATTGGTTATACTCAGTATAATGCCTACCATAAAGCAAATGAGAGAGCAAGCTAAGAGTTGGGGAATTTCCCTAAGAGGTTTGAGACTCAAGAAAGATATAGCAGATAGTATAAGTGACGCGCGAGCCGTCGTCTACGAGGAGAGGCTGCGGCGTGCGGTTTTGATGACCGACGACTGCCCGCCGACCCCACCCCGAAAAACGCTCCGAGAAATTGGAGAACGAGACGACGGCCAGTCTGCGCGCCACCGCTTACGCGCAGCGTGTAAAAGAAGATCACAGTGCACGTAGAAAACCCCTATACAAGGCATACTACAATAAGATTTATCAAGGTTGGTGGAGACCTCCCAAGAAGAGGAGAGATATCGCCAGAGCTTTGGTGGAGGAGGGTCCCAGGATTCTCGCCGAAGAAGCCGAAGTTAGGGAAACTGTTGATAGGGGTAGGAGGAAGATAGTATGGACTTTCGAGAGGGGGGTAGACGGGGAGATCGCTAATCACATAATGAATAAAATTCGCCCAGAGATGACCACGGCATGTTATCTGAGGTATTCGTGCTCGTATCGTATTAGGAACATAGAGACCGACGCTACTATGATCTATGACAAACAATCAAAGGGCAGTCCGTGGATAAACGAGATCGCCAAAGCCGAGAGTTGGATATCCGATAGAGAGAAAGGTCGAATGGACATCGACAAAGTCGATAGACCAAACACAAAATGGACCTTCGTTCGTTGGATATCGGTCGAGGTGAAGATGATCATCGACGCACAACAACTTCTCATGGGAGCGGGAAAACTCCCAGACTGGTTAAGACAGAAAAAGGGAATGTATTCCGTCGACACGTACGACGACTACTTGTGTCTGTTTAGGTACATAGCCATCCAACGTGGAGAGAGACCAGACCGCTGTTGTGAGAAGGCACAAGCTCTGGCTCGCGAATATCTCGGGCATGATAACGGACCGGGTAGCCATGGAAATCCCCTGGACGATATTAAGAAGGTCGAAGAGCATTTCTAGCTGGGTATTCGCGTTTACGAGCCCACCGCCGATGGAGTGTGGTACCTCATGAAGGTTCCGGCAAATTACGACGTGGTTGGGGGGAAGACAATGACGATAGGAATGTTTGGAGGTCACTCGTTCCTCATAACGAATCTCCGCAAGATGACGAACGAGTACGGGTGCACCGGATGTCAACAACGGTTCACAAAGTCGTGTAACATGCACAGGCACGCGACCACCTGCATTGGTGGGAAGACCGTGGTGACATGTCCAGGTAAGAGGGTAGAGAGACCACAGTCGGCCTACGAGAAGGCGTTCTATCCTAAGGGGTCAGCGAGTGTGAGGTCGATTCAATGGTTGAGCAGAGAAGAGGAGAGGGTGGGAAAGCACATACATCATGCCAACTGCGGTCACGGTGGTGAGAGGTGGGTGGCCGTTGATCCGGTCGACGGTTACTGTCACGAGACCGAGACCGTGTTTTCAGTTTCACGGATGCTACTGGCACGGGTGTCCGAGGCATTGCATGAGAGGTAACGCGAGATCGCTGTACAAGAGGACGAAAATTCAAGACGCCAAGATAAGGAAGGCGGGTTACGAGCTGGTGGTGATGTGGGAGTGCGAGTGGTTGAATGAGGTGAATACCTACTATCCACAATCGCCACGCGAGGAGGAGACGACTCTGTACCCCCACCAGATAGTCTACGATTTCGAGGCGTATCTCGACAAGTCAAAAACCACGCGACCCACCAAAGACCTGACCTTCGAGGTCGAGCACGTTCCTATATCGGTGTCGTTGGGGGATACGATGCATGATAAGGGATCACACACCTATGCGAACGAGCATCCCGACACGCTAGTACGAGAAGTTCGTGACCGAGCTGCAGATGAGAGGCAAGGCAATCAGGGAGGGGGGGTTAGAAGAAGTATCTGCCGGCCGACATAGTATGTTATCGAAGTCTCAGCAAGCAAAGATTATTTCTTGGATTGACCAAGTCCCGGTGGTGGGGTTCAACTGTAGCAGGTACGACCTGAACCTCATCAAGCAGTACTTTGTAGAGAAGTTGGCGGCCACCGTGAATAAGGTGATGGTTGGAAGAGAGCAGCACGACGATGTTTCTGTTTACCCCGGACTTTAGATTTCTCGACATCATCCAGTATCTGGGACCCGTACCGACGTACGACCGGTGGGTTAAGTCGTACGACTGTAAAACGGTAAAGTCTCACTTTCCGTACGAGTGGTTCGATAGCGCGGACAAGCTCGACCATCCGGGCTGCCAGACTATCCCAGTGGTACTCGAAGTTGAAGGGTGAGTTCCTACTGTCGTTGTCCGAGTGGAAAGAGTGTAAGAAGGTAATTCCGAGAAAAGGGGATGAAGACGTTCAAGGAATGGTTGCAACACTACAACGACTTGGATGTAGGACCGTTCCTGGAGGCTCTGACTAAAAATGACGGAGTTCTACAGGGGAAGAGGCGTGGACATACTCAAGGATGCTGTGTCTCTGCCCGGTGTTTCCCTTCAGTACCTACTCCGCGGTTCGATCGATGGGAAGGCGGACACGCCCGAGCTGTGGTCACCGAAGTCTGAAACTTACGAGATGATGAAGCAGGGATTGGTCGGTGGTCCGTCCATAGTATTCTCCAGATACGCCGAGGCTGGAAGGTCAACGATCAGGGGTCAGGTGGGGAGTCGGGAGGAGAAGATGTGCAAGGCGGTGCTGGGGTACGATGCCAATGCTCTATACCTATCAACTCTGTCGAAGGACATGCCGTGTGGTGAGGAGCAGATATGGACGTGTGACGACCGGGAAAGACAGTCGTATATAGACCGTTTCGTGAGGAAGGTCAGGAGTGAAAAGTGGTTCGGATTTGCGGAGTTGGATATAGAGGTCCCTGAAACGTTGAGACGACAAGTTCTCGGAAATGTCACCGCTGTTCGTTAATCGAGAAGTCGATGAGAACGAGGTTCCGCAGCACATGAAGGACTACCTGGCCGGGACCGGTAGGAAAAGAGTCGAAGGACAGAGAAAGCTCGTGGGGGCAATATCCGCCAAGAAGATGATCATATACTCCCCGCTGCTAAAGTGGTATCTGGAGCACGGTCTGATCGTCAAGGCGGTGCATAGGGTGATAGACTACACACGCCCGGCAAACCGTTTCAATGGTTCGTTAAAGAGGTCACCGCTGCTAGACGGACGGGGCTGGGGGACGTCGACAAGAGCAAGGCGGTGTTGGCGGAGATATTCAAACTGGTTGGCAACGCGTGTTGTGGCAAGCTGATAGAGGCACAAGAGAGCCAACCTGAACACCACATATACGAAGGATGAGAAGACTGTCGATCGGCACTGAGGTCGGCGTGGTTCGAAGACCTGGAGGAGATTGGGGAGGCTTACGAGATATCGAGCAGGAAGACTCGAGTGGTGATGAACAGACCGTTTCAGTGTGGCATAGCGGTCTACCAGTTGGCCAAGCTCCGGATGCTGGAGTTCTACTACGATTTCTTGGACAAGTACGTGGATCGCGGAGATTTCGAACTGATACAGATGGACACTGACAGCATGTACTTCGCGCTGTCGGAGAAGACGCTGGCGGCAGTGGTGAGAAAGAATATGAAGAGAAAGTTTAATAAGGAGAAGACCGAGTGGTTGGCGTGGGACGTGTGGAGCAACAGAACTCCGGGACTGTTCAAGCTGGAATTCGAAGGGGATAGAGCCATCGCTCTGTGTAGCAAGTGTTACTACATGAGCGGTGATGGAAATCTAATCACTCGGCCAAGGGGATGTCGAAGAGATCTAACGATCTGACTTCGGGGAGGTATAAGAGTGCTCTCGAAGGGGGTATGGATATGGCGGAGAACAGGGGATTCCGAATGATTAACGGGGTGATGAAGACGTACTGTCAACAAAAATTAGGACTCTCGGCGTACTACGACAAGAGGAGAGTGATGGAAGACGGGTTACACACCGAGCCTATAGGATAGGTAAAAAAAAAAAAAGAAAGAAAAGGAGAGAATACTAAAGACTCTGACGATCCGGGGGTAGCTGGGTGTCAGAAGGCACCGCAAGAAGTTCTTCGCGAACAAACCCTCGAGATGGCCCATCATCCAAATAGTAGAGCACGGGCTCATCGGGCTTGGTAATAGATCGATCTAGATGATATACATTGAGAGACCACACGGGATCAGTCGCGCGGCGGCTGCCACCTTCGAGCTCTCCCGGTTGATAGAGGTACCGGACATCAATATCCGATGGAAGCCGTTGCTCCTCTAAACCAACGGGTCGCTGCCCGCGCGAGACGGCGAGGGCTCGCTCGTCACCCTTTTAAACTTGATAGCATCTACGGCTTCTTACCTATCAATCAGGTCACCTCTACCATACCGTGGCGGAGACCCACGGCGGCAGTCTGGCCACCCCTTCGGTCGATCGCGAATGAGGGTCTACAAGTCTTTAGCGATTGGTGACCGACATCTTACTCAGCCAGGGTTCGATTGAAGTGCTCCACGATCCCCTGGTCCCGTGGGATGTGACGCGGCACCCGCGTCTGACAGAAACTCGTGCATAGACAAAAGAATTAGAACCCGCGACCCATGAAATTCGCGGCCCGGATCTGACCAGGCGAAATTCGGCTCCATTTGAGAGGACTCCTCTTAAATTATTCGGGAGAGAGCCACGGCCACCTGCCTTAGAACTCATTAATGGCCAACGGCTCACCCCATATAACGACTCGCTACGTCAACGATTGTCAGTGCGTACTTGTACTCTTTGCGAACCAGCCGCGATCGAGAGGTGAGAAACAGGAGATCATCTTGTGAACTGAGGTTCGATCCCTCTCCCTGAGTCGAATTTTCGGGCGCGGATATTGTGAGGCGCGGGTAAATAGATCTGCCAATGGCCTGCTTCTTGAGCCATTCCTTGACAGCGTTCTTGAAACCTGGTCCGCCAGCCGCAGTTTCTTGATGGCAGCGAGTCCCTTTCCAGTAGCCTCGTGTCTAAGTAGTACGCGTTCGCTAGCTGGCGCTTAGGCAACCGATAGTTTTGCATTAAGTTTTGCTCGAGTTCAAGACGTAATGCATGTATTCAACATATATCGGACAATCTCCAACATGCCCTCGCCATATCGTCCGTAACTGCTCGATATTAATAAACCTTTGTTGGAATAAAATCGCGATTGGGGGTTAAGTTCTGAAGGAACTTGAGAAATCTAATCCCCCAGGATTGGTGGAGAATCGAACATACCGCTTTTGCGAAAAGGTGGCCGCTTTTTCTTCTTCCCGCCACTCTCGATAAATCTCGGGCCAGACGAACATACCCAATTGCACCAACCATGCGGTGTTTAAGGGAGTGTAGCCTACACAATCATAAACCAAAATAAATTTCGTACCAACTTACATCGTTCTATATATATATATATATAATAAAAAAAATATTTAAAATAATTAATTTAAAACTCTATTGGATATAGTAGCCGACGATACCCACCACACCCTTTCCCTACGACGATGAACGCTATCCTACTCGCGGCTCTATTGGGCTCTGACGGTACATAGAAATCTGAAAAGTTTTGGGGCTTCCGCGATCCATCGGCGCGAGACTTTTTTCTGCGGATATGCACGCGTACTCCGCGGTTGGCTTCTTTCAACGTTCTGAAAATGTTTGTGCGGCGTGATTTTCGCGCGAAACTCTCATTGACCCAGTCAGATGGGCATTCGTTTTTTCGACCACGCTCCTTTGCGCTATTAAATTTGTTCTACAGCTAAATCGTGACGCATATGCTCCTCATCCACGTACGAGTTTGCATTTAGAGAAATAAAAGTTTGCTACCCCGCTGAACCCAATGCGTTTACAACGCACCACCTACTATTAATGCTGCGATTGAAGCCATTTATTCCAATATTAACTGTAAATGTCCAGCGTTTAACTAGATATCTCGGGTCCAAACTGCGGCCGCTACAATCAAGGACGCGAAGCCCTACGTCTCCACAGTAAAGTCCAATTGGGAGCGGATCCTCCTAGAGCCATCTTTATAGTCATCATACCCGAATACGAAACCCATATCACCACGGCTTTGATAAAGCCGCATTTCACTAACATTTTACCATCTTGTTTCAGCCATTATCAATTATTGCATATAACAAATGGGTCCGCGATCAATGTTTAAAATGGAGCTCATCCAATCCGATTGGGTGTATTCGTAACTGTCCTCTGAACACTGGCTGTTGTTTTTTTCGATAATAGGGGGTATTTCCACACGCACTAGGCACCAACATCTCCAGACAACCACACCAACCCAACTCCAATTCACGGAATTTGGGTTCAAATATCAGGGTGTGAATGGAAGAAATTCCGCCAAACCTCTGATTGGGTGTTTGAGTGTGCTTCCAATTCGAGAATTTGGGTGTTGTTGTACTCAACTCTGTATTCCAAGATGAGTTTTTGCTGTCCTCCGTCCCCGGATTGCAACGACTGTTTAGCCTCTCGAAGCTCGGCGAGTAATTTATCTTGTTTAACTCTTGCGGGTGGCAGCCGCTCGCCGCCAAGCCTGCCTTCCTTTTGGGGATTTTTTATATGCGGTATGTCACCAGTGGCGGAGTAACACTCGGTTCGATTGTGTTGGAGCAATCGAGATTCAACTCCGTCTCACTCTGCGGTGTGTGGTCTTGTGTCATCATTTATGAATGAAATATTAGGCTTCATATCGTGGCATACATGTCCAAATTGACAGTGTTTACGCCGTGGGTCAACGCGTTGTCACGGAGCTAAGTACATTCCAAACATGTGATAAATTGAGCAGTCAGGCTGTTCTAAGGTGTGAACCTACTATAAAGGGTCAGTCTCTAGATCTCAATCAACTCCCGGCGGTGTTTGTATAGGGAGAAGTATAGACTACGGCGGTTGGCGACAAATGAATAAGCCGCCGATCCGAGAGTTTTTTGTCAGCTCCGCACCACACCTAAGTCGTATCGCGCAGACATTTTATCGATCTCCGCATCTGACATCTTATCCACCTGAAAAACCTTAGAGAACGCTACCAAGATTAATACTCCGATTGTCCCCCAGCAACCACGCAGCTAGCCGCTCTCCAGTCGCGCCGCATTTTCATTTTCATTCGGAGTCAGTTGCACTCAACCCAATACCAACCACCGTTAGGAGTTGAATCCGTTTGCTCTGTCGATCATTACTTTATCAGGATGTAGGCAGTCGGAGTGAGGTTTCTTTCTATTAGCAGATCGAGAAGTACGTCCAGTTCATTTTTCTTAAAATTAATATAACTATTACTAACAACTCTCATACACTTATAACATATTGCCAAGCGCACCACCCGATACTTATGATCACCATTACTGCACGAAACAAAGCTCGCAGCGGAGCACCAAATTGTAACATTGATAACCATTGGTTCAACATTTGTTAAGCATATTGTTCAGCAATGTTCAGCATTTGTTCATCATTGTTTCAGCATTGCTAAGCATGTAAAGCCTTTACTCTGACAGTTACTAAACGAGCGTTAAGTAATTGCTAATTAAATTATAAAATTAATTGATAACTTCCGTAGCGAGTTGGAGGATCAGTCTTTAGCAAAAGCTTGGCGTGCTTTAAGTATTCCGAAAGCATCTTTCGAACCTCCATGCCTCCCTCTGCGCGTTGGATAACGGTCATTCTCTCTAAGCCAGTCATCGAATGATCTTCGGTCCTTGCTTGAAAGAGGGTAGAAACGCCATTTCGTTTTGCTCGCGCAGATTCCATGAGGACGGGCGTGTACTTTTGAGAGTGATATCCAGACGCTATGCCTAGCATGTCGGCCAGAAAAATGCGAGCTTCGAGAGCATGTCCTTCTTTTGGTCATCGCCGCTTGGCTGAGCTAAAATCATCATCACGTAATACGGTGGGCTCACCCTGAATTTTTGGTATAAAACCACTGCAAACCAATCGTGAATCCTATCACCGGGGTCAAAAACTATACCTCAGTGTCGTCCATTACCCGGGGCAGCCGCTTGATAATAATCGTGTGCCGCACATGGGACACAGGATCACAATATGACGAAAGCATCGCGGTAGAGCCCTCGAGCAAGTCTAGGAAGAAAACCGATTTCCCCATCTGTCTGCCCACATAATTATGGCAGATGGGCATCTCCAATCGTAAATAGGTATTGATTAGCTAATTTTCTTAATTTTTTTCAAATATATTAATTAATAAATCCGTAAATGATTGCTAATTTTCTTAAATAAATTAATTAAATCGATAGATTAAGTAGAGTGCAGAGTCGTATCCCATCATTCGATGTTGAGTTTTGCGTCTGTACTTATATATAAGAACAAGCGATCAATGGCCCCGGCTCCGTACCGCCTCTTAGGTTATCTGGATCTCACACCATCAACCCTCGCTAGCGTTCCAACTTGGAGTCCCGCTGCCCGTGGTATTAGTTCGTCGACGCTGGCTCGTATTGTCTAGCCATAACGCGTATTTGGAATTCAAGAACTCCGCGATGGAGACGGGCCGAGAGATGCAGGTCTTAGGCAACCGCTGCAACATCCGGAGAGCGCTTAGAGCCGCAGCCAAACTGCTTTCTTACTTCATTCCCACTCCTGGTGCGCGCGAAGAACGCCGCGTGTATAGTTGATTGGGTACTCCCTCGAATCGACACCTCTACCTCGTGATTTAGGTTATAGAATTTGTCGTTTTATCTAGCACCGAACGCGAACCGAGCATCCTCGAACAACATCAGTATACCATTCATCGAAGCGGTGCGGGTACGTATGACGGTTAATATTCCACAATGTGTCGCCTTTGTCTTTCGTCATCCTTGCATGCGAAGAACTTCGGATCGTAAAGTATTGGCAACGCGCCCCCCGGCCGTACAGGGTTTTCAGATCAAATCGCGCTAGTTCGGGCATGCGTACCAATTGTCCGTACTCCAGCGAAACATTATCGATCGTATACGTTCGATAACATGTCGCTGGCTATGAGAACTCGGCCGTAGTCGTTGAACGTTTAGTTCGTATTCGAGACGGTCAGCAAATCGCTCGATAGTTAGGGCATGTGACTCTTCCAGCAACTCAAAGTCGAGCGGGATGTAGGAAGCGGTTGCCGTAAGCGCCCGCGACCCGCATTGTCACTACACCACTCGCGTTGTTATATGCCTAGTTAGCAGCCCTGATTCCTAGTTTGGTTTTACTTCTTAATTGCTGTGTCAATACCTCTGAAAGACATCGTATCGCACTCTTTGCGCCGTCAACCATAGTCCAGAATAACAATGGTAAAACGTCGCTGTCATCGATCGACATCACCTCATTACCAAGAAATCTTTATCATGGTCTTCCTTGTGAACTATGGCGCGACCCAGGTTCAGAACGACTTCGGTCCTCGTACGTCGACGGTCAGCGAAATAGTGAAAGCGACCGGCGAACAGTCCCCGGCAACAATGAGCGTCGTTTAGCTCCGAAGGTTTGGGGAGCGGATACCAAGACGCTGGTTCTGGTCGATCGACGATGGTTGTTCGTAAATAAACACACTCTGTCTCACGCCTTTTGCCCACAGGGGCTTCACAGCATTCTGCGTATGGATTTGAGTTTGCCGAGCCGTATTGACCTCTAAAAAGACATAATTTTATTTGAAACTAAATTAAACCCGTAGGTTTTTGTCTTTAAACATAATTAATTTTAAAAAGAAACATATAAATATGGCTGCTTACGATTCAATGACATGGATGAAAATCGGCAGAGACATTTCCCCGCGATGAGATGATTATCGACGACGTTGACAAAACGGACCATGATAATACACCAGGAACTTCATCTGAGGTGTCCCTATGTGGGAGAGCCCCACCCAAAACTCCGCATGAGTCGTGGGGTGACGAGATTCCTGCGGGATCTCCAAGGATGAGCTGGCGCCTCTTCAAGGAAACGGATTCTCTGGTGAAATGGGTGGGAGAGTGAGGTGTCCTAAACAACCGGCATCAAATGCCACGTTGTAGTTCCGCAGCACTAAAAGAGGACGACCTTGGTGTAATCATGGTGCAAGAGCTGGAAGTTGCTGACTACAAGAACGACCCGACCCGTTCCTCGGCCACTACCTTGAAACATAAAAGAAATCCCTCCTCGAGCTCTCGGAGTATCGATGATCGCCTCGCAAGCTGCCCATCAACACATGTAAAAACCATACAGTCTAACCGACAAAACGCTGGTGAAGACGGCCAGCCTGCTTATAAAACGAGCGATTTCAAGCGAGTCCCTCGTATAGCCACCGACGCTATTAACAACAAGTTTGGGGAAACCACGGTCAACGAATTAAACAACCGGCACTAATTAGACCACATTAAACCTCTTCGCGAACACCTGGGACTCAGATAAGCTCTGCAAACAACTCGTGGCGAACTGGTCAATAACCCTCCAAACTCCCGGGCGGGGGAGGCTCAGCGCTGGACAAACATATCGCGCTAGAAGAAAAAACTTTGGGGAAATCGGTGGCGATAGAGATTCTACCGAGAGGAATTAACAAACTCCTGCGGTCGTTGTGGACGAAAGAGAAGCTCGCTTGGAGGCTGCATCGACTAAACGTGAGACCGCTTTCCGGCCAATTAATTCGGAGCCGCGAAACAATCTCGAGGGTTCCTGCACGAGGACACTACACTCGGTGAGCGTCTTCGCACATCTGTTCAGAGAGAAGGCCACACGATATTAAAACTCCTCTCGCAGCTCAGCATGATTATATCGACCCTAATTCAATCCTATAACGTCACTATTGTAGCTGCGAATGCTGGTCCTGCACCTCCGCACCACACCCCACCAGCCACCCGCACCACAACCCGCGCCATCCGTCGGAGCCAAGGAGTGGTAAAAAAAACATCTAAAAGCCCTCGCCAGACTCCTGGCTAATAGCAGGAAGGTGGCTGCCGCGCTGCCTGGATTGAAAGGAGGTCTCCATACTCCTTCTTGTATATCTATATTAGCAAAAAACGGGACGGCATGGCTTCTCTGAATGCTTGGGCTTTAAACGTGTGATCGACGTCTCCTACATTCCTTCGCCAGAGAGTTCCTAATACAAAGCGTAAATATTCCTATCGCAACACGAGGGTGACGACGGCTAATTTCTCCTCCTCGTGTTTGTGCTTCCAATCTCCGATTGGTGTTTCAACATTGTTATGATTGGATTGGGGAACTCGATGGTGCAATCCAATTTACTAATTGGGGACTGGGTTCGATTGTGTTGAGGGATGTGTATGCCAATTTTGTGTTTTGGGCGTTTTATGAAAACGGATCCACTTACAACCTCACACTGTTTAACCCATCAATGTGGGGGTGCCTTGATATATCCCTGTTCACGTTACCGTTTGTGGCCGATTTTGATGTCGGTGGCTGATTCACGATCTGATTATTCGTAAACCGTCAACCGGAGCTCTCTTAGTATCATATTGCTCCGGCGCTCATAATAAAAGACCTATTCCAAAAACAAAGTCTACTGGAGTGCTGCATTCTGCAAAACGTCTTTGATAATTCTGGATCGCCATCAATCCAGATCCACCCTACTGAGATGGCGTCCTCTACAAGTGTCAAGAATTGTTTTTGTGCTTCAAACGCCGTTCCCGTGCCCAGTAGAACTGCGAGTTTGCTTCTGGACGCCGAGGATGGCCCAGAAGTACGTGCGAATGGAGTCGTTGACGCAGTACCCCGCCTGCGTGAACCCTTAGACCCTTAAACTAACATAAATGAACCCCGACGCATTCTGAACCTCAGCAGGCCTGCTGTATGTAATTCGACGTGGCCCTTTCGGAGGTAACATTTACAAGAAACACGAACCGCAAGTGCCGACCTCCAGACACTACCGGCCCGAAAGCATAGTCGCTGGGACAAAATTCCCGCGTTCTCCGACGACGATGTGGTCACCGTGGAGTGATCGTGTCCTAAAATCAGTCTGCTCCAATTCCCGGACTGGCCCCGAATGAAGAACTTACCCGAGTCCGGTGCTGGTAGTAATGCTTATCAGTATCCAGTCCGCCGTCTTTTTGAAACGTAAATTCGTTACACAGTCGTTCAAAATGCCATACGGTCGTAGCGTTGGAAAGGGATCCCAAGCGACGTCTTGAGGTAGTGAAAATACCTATTTCTTTGGAGAAATCCCTCCTAATATAAAATACGCTGAAAGTCGTAGATACATCGGAGCTGACATCTTGGATGTCCAGATGGTCTTCTATTTGAAACACTCACACCCGGTCAGTTGCCCACCAACAGCGAAATTTATTGATGTTCTGCCAAACTGCATCGGTGTTGCATTCCACTAGTTTAAACCCGCCTCCATCGTAGTAATCTTGGCAGCCATATTGGGGTTCAAAGATGTTAGGGAAATTGGTGCAAAGCCACTGTCCATCTAACCGATAGCGGTTGGTGTACAAGGTCTGTTAACAACGACTTTTTGCAGTGTATTTACCACTCAGACCCGGCGTACTTGCATTAGAGGTTAAAGCTAATGCTTTTGTATCCCACTTCGGCGAAAACCGCCGGGTAAGCCTCAAATCAATCCGTTCACGGTTGGATGGCAGAAGTGAGAGGGAAAGCGAAGGTTTTACTATGTGAAGGATGACACAATTAGGTGTACAGCTGCCTCAACGAACTGTGGGGAATAAGACAGCTCAAATATTTTGTCAACTCGAACTTGACGGAATAATCAACCTCACAGTATCAGAAAGCAACTCGGGCTCGCAACAATGACCACATCACTGATAATAAGGTTGTGGTCTCCCCGGGGGTTGGGTATCAACTCGGTTTTAGAGAGACATACTCCTCAAACAAAGGAGAGTTAACCCCCGGGGGGATACTTCGTGAATAACCCGTGGACTTCGCCTTCACGAAAAACCTCTGGGTGGCACCCTGGATCGGTGAACACATCCGTACAACACGGTAACGCACTCCCACACATTACTGAAAACCGTGCAAGCCAGCGATGTTTCTGATGCGCGAGACTGTGACGCTTAGACTATCCCACACCCCGAGATGAAAGTTTTGGAAATGGGACATATCCAAGAATTTACAGTCTCTATTCTCGGATGATCAAGCGAGAAAGTTGAAAAAACGATTACCACCTCGATTCGGTAGTTCTCAGTAATTACTAATTGAGTTAGTGCCCAATATTATAATTAATTTATCTGAGTAATATCGACAGGAATTTCTTCCCGTTTGGGTGACAAATTCAAAGAATTGAACCGGCAGAAGTGGGTTCAACCCGACATAGGCGCGACTTTTACCTACTGGAAAAACCAAGCCCTATAAATAGAAACTATTCGACAGGTCACCAAACGATTCACATGAGTAATCAGATGTTAGAGGAGAATGCTGACGTCGACTGCACAAATAGAGGGAGTCCGAACGTGATATAGAAAAGATCATGCGGCATTATAAGGTGTTTGCGCTCAGAGGACTCTCTCATCAGATGAAACGGAACTAAACGAACTAGTAACAAAATAACCAAATTTTTCGAAAAGAGAGCATGTCGGATATTGATAAAGTCCGAGAAGACCACCAGGCGGCCCATAACGAGGTTTTAAGATTCTTTGCGCTTAGAGGACTCTCTCATTATAGATGCGCACTTACCGAACTAGATAAAAAAAATAACCAAATTCGAAAAGAGTCACGTCCGTATTGAGAAGCCCGAGAATACCAACCAGGCGGACCTTACCGGAGGCTTATGAGGTTATGCGTCAGAGGACTCTCTCGTCAGCGAAGCGGGGCTGTTGCCGAACTAGATAAAAAAATAACAAAATTTTCGAAAAGAGACCCGGTCGGGTATTGATATAGTCCGAGAGGAACCACCAGTCGAACCTTGCGGTGCCCTTGCGAGGCTTATGATGCTTGGCGCTTAGAGACTCTCTCAACAGAGAAGCAACACTTACTGAACACTAACGTGAAAATAGCCGAATATCTGAAGAGACCCGGTTGGGGTTAGGGGTCCGAGAAGACCACAAGAGGCCAATGCAGATGCTTATGGGGCGTTGCGCTCGAGAAGGAACTCTCTCACAGAGAAGCAGCAACTTACTGAACTAGACAAAAAAATAACCAAGTTCAAAAAGAGACCCGGTTGGAAACTTGATGGAGTTCCGAACTGGTTATAGAAGAAAGCCCCAGAGAAGACACCAGGCGGATATTACTGAGGCTTATAGGGTGTTGCTCTCAGAGGACTGAACTAGACAAAAAAATAACCGAATTCAAAAGAGGCCCTTGTTGAGAAACGGCCCTAGAAGGCCAACCAGGCACATCTACGGAGGCTTATGATGCGTTGCGCTTAGAGGAACGTCTCTCCAGCAGAGGAAGCGGCACTTACTGAACTAGACAAAAAAATAACCGAAGTTTCAAAAGAGACCCGTCGGGTATGAGAAATCCCGAGAAACCCAACCATCGCCTTTACGGAGGCTTAAAGGGTGTTGCGCTCAGAGGGATCGTACAGGGATTGCGGATTAGAGCCCGATTGGTTGTAATCCTATCCGCGCCAGTTTGATGAATCACTTGTATGACGGATTGATGATCAAGTAAAACAGTTCGAACTGAGCATATAACTCAAATCAGTGCGCTCCGAATAGTGCGAACAATGAAAAACGCCAAACGTGTCATAACAGTTTGGGCCTGAGAAGCTGGGCCCATTGGTTGAGTGGCACGTATGAATATTCTTCGTATCCAAAGCGAAGTAATAAATGTGGGGATGACGCTATGAAACAGCTGCAGGTGAAGTTATCCAAATGTCGTTCTGCTCGTTAATGCAAGTTGTACACCTGGTGGGCGCGGTCACGCGATAAATATTGTAGTAGATTGGGGAAGAACGGGGGGTTGGAGTCACTAAAATCTCTGGAGATAGTTCATTGCGTATCGGTGGTTCCGTTCTCCGGTTTTGATCGAATTAACTATCCAAAGGTAAGTGTTATTAACTTTGTTACAAAATCGTGACCAGAGATTCTCCACATTGTCTCATTGATTTAAATGAACTATTTTGTAAATACTACTATATTGAAAATCATGAACGAATCACCGCTTCCAATTGGCAATACAACTCCATCAACACAGTGTACATTAAAACGAAAGAAGTTCAGATTTTAGTTGAAATAATATCGTTCGCTATGCAGATAGTTTAGTTAAAGATATAACAAATAGAAAAAGAAACAGCTAAAAAATTAAAGACGCGCGGTGAACACGCTGAAGCCATCTAGCACGGCTCCCTAGCGAGTGTTTCAGTTTGTATGGGGGGCCTGGGACAGCTGCAAACTATAACCATCATTCAACGGTTCTGTATCGGGGATTTTTAATGTGCGGTGTCCGCCATTTCGTTGTTGTGTATGGTAATAGGCGTCGGGTGGATAACTAGAGAAAAAATGGTAGAAAACATGATAAATATCGTTCTCCCCGCCAGTCGAAAAAAAATACCATCGACGTTTTATGGTGTCCCAAAGCGTTTGCCGCATAAGAAAATATCAAATTTAGAGTTTGAAATCCGTGGTGGAAGAAATGGGGAATATGAAAAATTAAAAAAAATAAATAGAATCAAGGCGCGCGCCACCAATGCCCCAAAATTGAGTGAACTGATTGGGATAAATTTAGGGAAAAACGTGAGATATAGACGGCTAGAAATGTTTACGAGCACCATTGTGATATTTAATAAAATAATTAATTTAATAATTAATTTAAAGAAAATTATAAAATTAATTATATTGGTGCAGTAAACAATTATTAATTAATTTAGGAAAATTATTAACATACAAGAAAAAAAGAAAAAAAGTATTAGTTTCCACCGAGCTCACCCCGCGCCAGCAAACCATCTGGGTCCACCCCGCTAAGCTTCGCTTAAATTTCTTCTATTATTTTTTTATTTTTTTTTCGCTTAGCGAGTTTACACTCACATCACCTACACCCATCATAGGACCGATGCCGGCGGACCCCACCCTCATCGTTACTCCAAACCCGCTATAATGGTGCTCAGAGCGACAGAGTGAAGTACAAGTTGCAAAACTTAATCTACTGTTGGAGATATTAAGCCGGCGATCCTGAACCGAACTGTGTTTATTTCTCGTAAATAAACTTAACTTGCTGAGAAATAAAAAAAATTGTTATTTAATATTAATTTAATTAATTGTTATTATATTAATTAATATGTTTCTTCTATATAATCAAAGGGGGTGTTCACATTTAAATTATAAATAATTTTATTAAAATAATT
The DNA here is from genome assembly GCA_029237695.1 of Conchocele bisecta. Lineage (NCBI taxonomy): Eukaryota > Metazoa > Mollusca > Bivalvia > Lucinida > Thyasiridae > Conchocele > Conchocele bisecta. The sequence continues at coordinate 212,276,959 of CM055265.1, forward strand.
AAAATAACGAACAACCCTGAAATTCGTGAACTATAAACCCTCACTAATTGTTTTATAAAACTGTGTACAACACAACCACCTGTGTAAATCGATAGCCCGTTTACATACCATCGATTAAAGGCTATAAATAAATAGCCGCGGTGTAATATATATTAACAAGTGTGTTTATTTTCCATCCCGAAGACGTAATCGTGTAAACCTCTCTATAATGGACACTTATTATACGTGGTAAGGTGGGACACCTAATTTTACATTTTCATAACGCGTGGTAATTGGAACATTGTCGTCTGGGTTGGCTGTTTTATTACAACATTAAATTTATAAAGTGATATCGTAGAAATGTAACTTTCGTAAACGCATCGTTGGTTTTAATAGTTTATATAATACGCCTTAGTTTCATATCCGATTACGCATAATCCTTCTTAATGTTCCGAATTTGCCTCTTGTATATTGACATATTGCCGTATAAAATGTAAAATCAACGTTTTATCGGAGTGTAATAAATTACGCTGGACATTTCAAGTATTCGATAACGCCTAGTTTCTCATTTATAAGAATTAGATATATAGTATTTATAACTCCCTTATTCTACGTAAACTTCTTCAACACAGCCCATTAAAAACTATCAATCCAATGTAATTGTATTATCCATTTTCCTCTAAATATATTGGTACTTGTTTTTTCTGTTCAATTTCTAATTTTATAAAATTAGTTTGATAATGTTTTATTACAGTGTATTTTAAATGCTGTAGAAACACCGTGACTATATTAGATCGATCCTATCTTCTCAAACTGACATTCCGATTGGAATTATACTAACGATAATACTTGCGTAGCACGTAATCCTTGTTAACCATTCATGAGTATCCTGAGTGTGCCACCAGCATGTGGACAAAGCAATGACTCGGCTTTGGTCCTACCACCACAATGCCGACATGGGCGAGGTGAAACGGAAACGCTCATTCTGCATCCATGCACGGTGATGTTTTGCAATATTCGAAATACCGTTGCGATGACACCTCTCAGACTACCTGTCCCTTCAAACCACGCACTAACTTAGGTGAACTAGAACCATTATGTTGTATAATATACAGATTATAACATAGGATTTTATCTTCTCATGTCATAATATATGGTTCACGCGGTAGTAGTATATAAGAGATCCAAATGAAAACCATCATGCTGTGAGAATTGCCCTCGCGTAGCCGGTACCTTCCAGAGGTATGGTATCATTGTGACTCTTAAATACTACTTATGTTGTTCAGGGTAAGTGTCGGGAGGGCAGTAACCAGGCCGTGTTCTACTGTTGTTGCAGGGTAAAGTTGCGGGAGGCAGTAACCAGTGCGTGTTCCTATGTTGTTGCAGGGTAAGCTCGGAAGGGCAGTAACCAGGCCGTGTTCTATTTGTTGCAGGTAAGCGCGGAGGGGCAGTAACCAGGCCAGTTCTATGTTATGTTGCAGGGTTAAGCGCGGGAGGGCATTAACCTGGCCGTGTTCTATGTTGTTGTAAAGGTAACGTGGAGGGCAGTAACCAGCTGTGTTCTATATTGTTGCAGGGTAAGCGTCGGAGGCAGTAACCCGAGCCGTGTTCTTTGTTGTTCGCAGGGTAGGAGTGGTGGAGGCGTAAACCAGGGCCATGTTCAAAGTTGTTGCAGGTAAGCGGCGGGGGGGCATAACCAGGCCGTGTTTCTATGTTGTTGCAGTTAAGCGGCGGTAGGCAGTAACCGGCCCGTGTTTCTATTATGTTGCAGGGTACGCGACGAAGACAGTAACCATGCTGTGCTCTATGTTGTTTCAGGGTAAGCGGCGGGAGGGCAGTACCAGGCCGTGTTCACCATTCTTCCATCTCGGGCTGTGTAGCGGGCTGCATCTCCTCCCTTACTGTCAACCCATTTGACGGTAGGTGGCCCAAAATATAACACTCATATGGCCCCCATGTCTAGTGTCAACCCATTCGATGGTAGGTGGCCTGGTATACAACACACATATGGCCCACTAATCTATTGAGGTGACATTTATTTTACCCCTGTCCATTGGCCACACATTGTTCATATTGCTGGTTTAAGTCCTTACATATAATATTATATGTATATTATCCCATCGCTTAGCGAAAATGCAATATATTTGTTTGTCACGTTTTCCATTCAGCTATAACTTCTTTACTGTTTGAGCTATTGGCTTGAAACTTCATGTGCATGCTTATTATCAACCATCTGTTCATTCTCAACCCCACCCATGCTCCCACCGTGCCTAAGGTCAAATAACTTTGAAATTTTTGTCCAGTCACAGGCTCCAGATAAGGAATTAGTAATTGAGTATTGTTACTCTATCATTTGTGAAGCAATTGGGTATAAATTTAATTGGGTAAAATAAAATCACATTGCTGTTTACACATCAACAGACCGCAATTATTGAATAGTTTGCTTCAAAATGAAAACATGTCTTGGCATTTCATTAGAATTGTCTCCTTGGAGAGAATTCTAATGAAATACCAAGATGTGTTTTCATGGAAAATAAGAAAAATATGCTATATTTGTGGTCTGTTTATTGTTTTCTGCAGCATGATAAAGGTACCACAAAATTTTAATTGCTTTTTGATACTCGCTACTTCTGATTTCAATTGGGCTTTTGGCAATTTTAGTTGGGTATTTAAGCAAATACACACCTTATCTGGAGTCCTGCAGTCGAGTTAATATGCGTCCAGTAGATACATGTATGTGCGCATTTCTCCATTCTGCTACAGTGGAACCTGGTTAATCTGACATGCTTTGGGACAAGCCAGATGTGTCGAATTAACCTGTGTATCGGATTGGCTTGGTTCCGTGGTTTCAAATATACCAAAGTGCATATTCTCAGACTCTGACTGGGTGGGAAGTTGTTGTTTCATATTTTGTCTTTAATCTTAATTAAACATGGATCGACAGTACATTGCAATAAATTTGATTGGAAATGATTCAAATGTGTTGTCCAACCATGTGTTTAGTTGAGAAAATGGAACTTCTTTACTGTATGAGCGATGGGCTTCAAACTGCATGTGCATGTTCATGTCATTCATATTTTCACATCCCACCCCATCCATGTTCCTCATGCTCAAGTTCAAGGTCAAATCACTTAGAAATGTTCATCCAATATAATTGTGCATGCATGTTTCTCCTTTCTCCCATAACTTTTTTTCTTACTAGAAACTGGCTTCAAACTTTATGAGCATGCATTCCCAGCCCCAACCCCATGGTAAAGGTAAAAAAAAACATTTAAATTTCCTGTTCAGTACATTTTACATTTCAGTTCAGTAGATCCCATCTGATGTAACTTCTTATTTATCGTCTTTGCGATCGCTGTCAAACTTCATATCCATGTTTGTCATATCCATATTTACATTTCCCCACCCATGCTCACCCCGTACCCAAGTTTAAGGTCAAATAATTCCAGCACAAAAATACTTACACAAATCCCTAACATTTGATTGGCTCGTAGCAAGTCTCTGTCCAAAATTTATATCCCAGTAAACTCCCACGCCGAACTACTTTCCGTAACCATGAGGCGCAGTTAAAATAATTCTTAAGAAAATAAACACATTTTCTTGATGAATTTATTTCAAATGCTGGAATTATAAGGAATTAATGGCCTTTTTGTGGAATTTATCGGGGATATAAACTTGGAAAAGTCGCGGGAATACTGGACGAGGCCTTCCGGCCTTCGTCCAGTATTCCCGCGACTTTTCCAAGTTTATACCCCGATAAATTCCACAAAAAGGCCATTAATTCCTATAATAACCAATAGGATAAAAATAAACAATTGGCGATAAAAAATTACAATTTTCGAAAAAACTATTTTTTTCTCTCGAAAATTGTAATTTTTTATGCCAATTGTTTATTGTTATCGCCAATTGCGAAAGTGGTTTTTCCAAGTTTATACCCCGATAAAGTCCACAAAAAGGCCATTCATTCCTATAATAACATACATATTGCTGTTCAGTAGATGTGTGCTCATTTATCCAGTCTCCTATTACTGTTTTACTATATGAGCGATTGTCTTGAAATATCATGTGTATATTTATGATCCAACAATCACAGCGATGGGATACATGCCGTTGGCGGCATTCTTGAATAAGTCTTGAAACATTTTCTTCATACATCACAGATGTGTACATCATGACCTAACAGCGTGTCAAATGCAAGAGAGATGACTGTAGTTGGTACTATCGGAGTCATCTCCCTTTGACAAAACATTCACTGTTTAGGTCCTTTTCCCTTCCTACGCTGTTGACGGAAATTGCCGTCTACTGTTTTTCATTTTTGCTTTAATTCTTAACAAAAAACTGGTTTTGACAGCACATGAGAATCGTCTCCATTGGAGACGATTCTCATGCGCTGTCAAAACATGTTTTTATCGAAAAATATTGAAAATAAAACATTTCCAGCAGACGACAAAATTTAATTCAGCGTAGTAAGGGTTAACGCAATGTTAACCTTGTTGGTTGGGGTCCTTTTCCGCAGCACATGTCCTAGAATTCTTGAAGTGTCTTCGTAATACTTTGCACATGTGTGCAATCGTGTAAGAAAACAACTCTGGATTTCATATATTTGGACTTCACACATAAAATGGTGAATTTTATTGGCATGTCATTGCGATCTGTAACATGAACAAAATATATATTGAATATTTACATTGTTTCATATTTATGACATGACAAACAGATATTGTAGTTGTGTTCAGCATACACCCCGCTGTGTTACAGTTGTGAAGACGCGGCTACAGACCATACACAAGGGCAAGGGCGAGGTCGTGTACAACGGCATCATCGACTGCTTTCTGTAAGTCACGGGTGTCTTCCTTTGTATGTAACACCAGTGCTCCTGATAAGTTTTTTTTTATTTGAGCTTTAAACACTGTTTGCTTTTTGCAGCTCAACTAAGCAAATTTAAACTTTAGTACAGTATTTTCACTACTCTATTTGAAAATCAATGCGTATTTTCACATTGTTGTACTCCCACTTTTGATAATCAATGAATATTCTGCTAAAATATGTGCTTAAAATATGCCAATACGCTCTATCTGGAGCTCTGTAAACCATAAATACACAGCCATGTCTTAGCTATAAATTCATAAATTGTTTCATCGTTGCAAACTTGGGAATGAGTAAGACCATATCATGACATAAGGTTTATAGGCTATTGGCCTTTGTTTTGAAATGAACAATCAACATTCTACTACGCTGCCAGTTATTGGTTTAATATATGGTACAGATTTTGCTGACCATTAGCAAGAAAAAAAGGTTTGATATTCAGATTATATAATGAAACCCTCCCAGATTTTTATGCAAAATATTTTAAATGTTTTGCATGCATTGTAGATAATGAAAATTGCAATATGTTTCTGCCTATCATTTTAAATAATTTATTTATCCTTCTTTGCAATGCCTTCATACTTTATACATTTGTATCATTATATAAACATATTCTACAACTTATTTACCGCCTTTTTTTTTATCCGTTTCACCTATAAAATTTACAGCCATCATACCTGTCCCACCTACTGACACCAGTTCACCAGATAAGGAATTAGTAATTGAGTATTTTCACTCCATCATATCTGAAGCAATTGGGTATTTCAATATTTTAATTGGGTAAAATAACATCACACTACTGTTTACACATCAACAGACAGCAATTATTGAATAGTTTGTTTCGAAATGAAAACATGTATTGGCATTTCATTAGAATTGTCTCCTTGGAGACAATTCTAATGAAATACCAAGATGTGATTTCATGGAAAATAATTTGTGGTCTGTTTATTGTTTTCTGTAGCATGATAAAGGTACCACAAATTTGTTATTGCTTTTTGATACTCGCTACTTCTGATTTCAATTGGGTTTTTGGCAATTTTAATTGGGTATTTACGCAAATACGCGGCTTATCTGGAGTTCTGTGACACTATACTCGCTAAGCTAGTTATCTAGACCTGCCAAATAATCTACATCCTCACCAACTGCTCAGTGTCCACAAACTTTACGACGGCTTCTATCACAAACCATTAATCTTATCCTTCTCTTCTCTTTCAGTAAAATTGCTAAAAATGAGGGTCCAAAGGCATTCTTCAAGGGAGCTCTATGTCGTATCCTGGTGATAGCGCCACTGTTTGGTATCGCACAGACCGTGTACTACCTCGGTGTGGCCGAGTACCTGCTGGGCTACCCCCGCAACTGATGCTCGCTCCAGTTACACCACGGGGGGTAAAATGTTTGTAAGTGCAAAATTGTAGTGAAACGGCCCCCGGGTAATGATCATCCATATTCTGCCTGTAGTCTGAGCTGGCTATACTATGTGTATTATAACTATACAAAGTATGTCGAGGTAGTTTTCATATTTCCGTCCATAAGATTTGCATTAAAGTTTTCAGGTACCCAGTATCTTTGCAACCGTAAGTCGGATTGGATTGAAACTTTATACACTTCTTTATCATCATTCATATTTTGATTCTATAGCCCACCCATGCCGCTTTCATGCCCAAGGTCAAGGCCTAATTACTTACAAAATTATTGATCAGACTAGGCAGTTTCCATGAGCACCTGCTCACTTCCTCTAGCATTTTTGTCTCAATCACTTCTTAACTCCTTCGTCAATTTTGATAATGTGTGGCCACAATATGTGCTTTGTTTCCAGGTACCCCACCTTCTGAACATCCAATGTCAAGATCACTGAGGACTTGCGTTCAATTTTTGTTCCACCCGCTTGCAGATAGCTTCGATATAGTCGGCAGATTGGCGTACGTACGTGCGTGCGTCCGAGGTTCAAGTTTTTGGTTAAAATACTACCAAAGCCTTGGCGGGCGCGACAATCGGGCCGTGGCCATCTAGTATTATCAAGGCTGCCGATGAGGGGATTAGCTTTATAGTGATAATGATGTCCTTGTTATGACTATATTTATAATACATGCAAAATAGTCAGCCCAGTTGGACCCATTTAATACAGAATAGGGGGATTTCAATCGTCTGTGCTTAGACGCACCAGGCGGCCGTTTCACTAAGCTTCGTACGACTAAAATTTTCATAAGTTCAAAATTATGATAGTTTGTAAATGTTACATTAACAATGTTTTCTTGTAAACAATTATTGGATTTACATTTATTGAGCATAGGCTGCATATGCAGCCTATGCTCAATAAATGTAAATCCATCAATTGAAATTTACAGACGATCCTAAATTTGTACTTATGAACATTTAAGTCTTACGAAGTTTAGTGAACGGGCCCCAGGATGTTGGGACCGTTCGTAAACTGACCCTGTCTGTGAAAAGGGACCTGACAATGTATGCGACCCGCATAGCCCCAGATTGGGATGTACATATTCATACAGTCTGATCAGAGTCTATGTGTTTTTCGTTATTCAATGTCTGAATTAGAGTTATTACTGTACTGCAACATGATTAGCCCTTTCAACCCTACAGAAAGTATACTTATCTGGATAAGTACACTTTGAGGGAGAAAATTTATTACATTATCACAGCCATTTTGGCTGTGGTAATAAATAAATGCAGTATACTAATTCTGCATACTTTTAATCATCAAATATATGCAGTCGTTAGTTCTATATGAAATAATGCATTTCGGGAAAACTAAATGATTACTCCCTCAAAGTACACTTAACTTAGAATGGAAAATGTTGACAATGTCTAAAACATGGTTACAAGCCGGTTTCTCTAGATCGACAGTGTTTGCAAATGTTCGCTTGATGGTTGTGGTTTTTGAAAGGGTCACATTCCATGTTTAACCCTTACTCTGCTATCTTCATTTTTTGTCGTCTGCTGTTTATTTTCCATTTTTAGCATGCTTTGACAGCACTTTAGAATAATTTACAACATGCTTTGACAGCACGTCTGAAGTGCAGTCAAAACATGTTTCTATTGAGAAATAAGGCAAGATATAAAAGCAACAGCAGACGAAAATTGTTGTGTGTAGCGGTCTAAGGGTTAATACATATTATTACTATATTTTGAAGGATCAAAAGGAACTAGAATTAAATGGGAAGATATATAATTGGGGCATTTATATGTTCAATGAGAAAGTTGAACCATGTTATATTAATGTGCTGTGTTACAACAGCGCTATAACGGGCTGGCGGAAAGATCTTTGTGGCAATTCAATGAATCTTGTGCAGTCATTATATACATCTTGTTATCTATATTGTCACACTTGTGTGTTTTCAAGATCACATTTAACCCTTACTACGCTGAATTAAATGTTGTTGTCTGCTGGAAATGTTTTATTTTCAATATTTCTCGACAAAAACTTGGTTTTGACAGCACATGAGAATCGTCTCCAGTGGAGACGATTCTCATGTGCTGTGAAAATCATTTTTTTGTTAAGAATTGAAGCAAAAATTAAAAATAGCAAACGGTAATTTCCGTTAACAGCGTAGGAAGGGTTAATCAGTTAAATGGCTTCTCGTGTGCAGTTGTGCTTCGTATACACAGTGTAGTCCTTGGCAATCTAACAAGACCGTTGAAAATCAACCTCATGCAAATAGTCGATGTCTGTCACAAGTTATAGAGTGGATGGCAGGTGGGAGTATGTGATGGGTAATTTAATGATCGAGGTTCAACCTTACATGAATTCCGACTGTAGACCTGGTTTGGCCCTCACATACATCTTTGGTGGGTGGTGGTCGTGTGAACGCGACGACGTAAATTAACGGTATGGGTTCCTCCTTATAGGAATCACGATTTGCCTCGTTTGACCCTCAGGTACGTTTTTATCTTCGGCTCTATTGTTACCTGGGAGTTGAATTGGGTTATTGCCCATTATAAAAGTAGTAAGATTATTTATTACTGATACTACTGCTTTTGGGACGGGGCAAAGTGATTCTGGTATGGCGAGGACCTGGCATCAGATCAGGATTATTCTGATTTCAGGGCTGAATATATAGCCTTAAATGACATTAGCTGTTACTAGGCCGTTAAACCCCATCAAACAAACAAACAGGTCTTTGGTATTGTGTATGTGACAGTTGAATCTGGTTATACCCCTTATGTGAGTATTACGATTACTCATAATCCTATTTTAGGGGAAGGGGCCAAGTAACTTTGGTGTGGTATGGACCTGGCACCAGATCAGGTAATTCTAACTTCAGGGCTGAATATATTTTATCTTGATGTAAATATTCCGTTCCGATTTTGGGATTTTCCCCTCAATGCAGCAGGTTAAAATGGGATTGAACCTGTTTGCCCGGCCTTACATGACCTTAGCTATTGATAGGCCATTAAACACCAATAAACAAACAAACAAACACAAGTTATGGAGCTTTTAATGTCTGCATAATTTATGCAAATGAGCTGTTACATCACAGTAAGTTCATTTAAATAATGTAAATTTGTTTTTCCCTTAAAATCAATAATATGGTGAATAAAAATAAATCAAATCTTTTTTGTGTGGATGTCTGTATATATGATCAATATGTGAAATTAATTAAGACAGAATGTAAAAAAATAATATTAATACATGTATACATAAAACTAAGTAGTTACGGGACTTCTATGGTGGCACAGTAAGTCCTGCATAATCCAAGCTAATTTAAAAGTAAAACCTACATAACTTGTGACAGAGATGGAATATGTGTATGCTTCGTAGATTTTAAGGATTATACTGTCCATATTAAACACAAATGCATCCCAGAGGCCCTTAAGTTGGGTGGCAGGTGGGAGCATCTGATTGGTAATTTAATGATCGGGATTCATCGTTACTGGAATCCCGACCGGAGACCTGTAGCCTATTTCATCAACATTGCAAAGTATACTTTAGTAGCAAAGTATACTTTGAGGGAGAAATTTTCAATTTTTTTAAAAATTTATTAATTTTTATTATACTGAATTTATTACATTATCACAGCCATTTAATGGCTGTGATAATGTAATAAATTCAGTATAATAATTATGCATACTTTTAATCATGACATATATGCATTTGTTAGTTCTATACGAAATAATGCATATCAGGAAAAATAAATGATTGCTCCCTCAAAGTATACTTTGCTAGTAAAGTATACTTTGCAATGTTGATGAAATAGGCCCCTGGTTTGGCCCTCCGGTACGTCTTTAGCATTCTTCTATGTGAGGATTAAATCTGGTTATACCACTTGTACGAGTAATACGATTATTCCTAATCCTAAAGGGCCTGGTGAGTTTTGGTGTGGTATAGACCTGGCATGATGTAAATATTCACTTCTTATTTTGGGATATTCCCCCCAGTGCAGCAGGTTAAATACGGGATCAAGCCCGTTGGCCAGGCCTTAGCTGTTGACAGGCTGTTAAACACCATTAAACAAACAAACAGAGGCCCTTAAGTATGTACAATAACTGATGAAAATCAAAATGACAGAAAGTGGCTAATTCGTCTATTACTAGTATATTGTGAATAAAACTACTATTGTATCGAAGTTGTCTAACAACATTAGGGTATTTTTAGCTACATGCGACACATTCTTTGATACCTTTCCCACTTGAATGCTCTTACATCCTGGTTAACCATTGGAATTAAGTCCTTTGTTTCCACACCAGTGTGGATCTTTGAAGTTTTTCACATGAATGACAGTAAGCCTTTTTTCCTGGTGAACCTTCATGCCATCCATTGTCACAGAAAATCCTTCTGTTAACCCTTTCACCCCTAAGTAACTGGAATGGATTTTTATATGTTCATTTTTCACCCAATCCAATCAACATTATTGTCACAACATGATTTTCAGACTAGTCCATTTATGACAAGGGGGTGTTTTTGTTCTCAAAAATATGAATATTACTTGCAAAAAGTGTAGATCCAGATTAGCGGGCTCGTCACGAGCTCGCTAGTCTGGATCTACACTTTTTGCCAATACCACTATACAGGCCAGTGGTGTTGGAAGGGTTAATGCATGTACTTGATCATGATTGCGATCTTGCCTCCTACACCACAAACAACCCACCCATCCATATATCCTTGATTCATTTTCTCTTCCATAATTGAGTGATTCTATAACAAATAACAGACAACCATAATTTCTACGGGCAGCACGTTGGCAGTTTGCGAATACACGTAGTAATTTAACGATGGTGTTCATCATTACCAGAATCTTGATAGTTGTGGTTTGGCCCTCAGGTACATTTTTGGCTTTCTGTTACCTGAGAGTTGAAGCCGGTTATACACATTATACAAGTAGTAAGATGAGTACTACTAATGCTATTACTTTCAGGGAGTGGGGCTAAGTCACTGGTGTGGTGATGACCAGTAGACTATTTCACCAACACTACAAAGTATACTTTTCTAGCAAAGTATACTTTGAGGGAGAAATTTTCAATTTTAGGATAAATTTATTAATTTTTATTATACTGAATTTATTACATTATCACAGCCATTTTGGCTGTGATAATGTAATAAATTCAGTATAATAATTCTGCATAGTTTTAATCATCAAATATATGCAGTCATTAGTTCTATATGAAATAATTCATTTCAGGAAAAATAAATGATTACTCCCTCAAAGTATACTTTGCTAGAAAAGTATACTTTGCAATGTTGGTGAAATAGGCTACAGGCACCAGTTCAGGTTATGAATTCTAATTTCAGGGCTGAATATATCTTTGTAAATATTCAGTTCTTATTTTGGAGTTTTCCTGCCATCCATACAGGTTAAAAATAGGATTTAACACCGTTAGATATAACCTGGCCTAACATGACCTTAAACACTATTAACTAAATAAATAAAAATGGTCATGCTCTTCTTGTGCTGGGTCTGCCTGCTTGAATATGCATTCATTCATCAGATCACTGCCAATTGCTAAAGAATTTTTTTATATAAAAACAAATTGCTAGATCTATGCACATACAGTCTACGCTTGTACTCGAAGTCCGTCGGACTGTGATAAATACTTGGAGTAAACCGAAGTTTGACGTAACGAAATCTGAACAAAACCTTGAAATATTGCCATACACGTTACGGGACGCAACTCCCATAAGACTGGTGACACACGGAGTTACACTTTTGCAACTGTAATGTGTTTACTTGTGTTTGCCTATACACACATGTGTGTATTCGAACTAAGGATACCCATATGTATTATCAGGGTGGAACAAAAAAAGACAATTCAAAGCAGTAAAGTAACATTTTATTATGTTTAATAAATAAAGCATGTAAACCGGAAATTAACAAGTTGTTGTGCATACCGGTCTTGATTATATATACACACAGCATTTATCAATCGGAGGGTGAATGTGAGTCTATATACTCGGGCAACGTTTCACATCTGATGACACATGCAAACGAGTTTGGACAAGTTGGATTTGAGAAAACCATCTTTATTGTATCTTCGATTTTTGATTGAAACAAAGTTTTGAAACGAAAACTTTCCGTAGTTTAAGTTTAATTGGTGTCGAGGAGATCACCTTTAACACTTATTCAACGTTTGTTTACACAGGTTTACATAGGTAAACAAGTCCAGTCTTTGATCCTGTAAATTGGAGCCGCGAATTCGCACTTCGAGCGCAAACTGACACATTGACTTAGCGAGAGTGAAATATCACACATTTCTGTTTTCGGGACCTAACACTTAGTTCGAATTGGCGAAAATTTGACGTAACGAAATTCGACATAACGGTAGCCAGTTATATTGAAAATAATATGATCTGAAACGGGACTTGGACACAAATTTGATGTAACGAGCGAATTCGACTTAACCGACTTTGAGTAAACGAATGTAGACTGTATATGTTTCCTTGTGCATGAATGTAATTGTGTTTTTAGCTCGTCTGCACGAAGTGCAGAAGAGCTTATGGCATACCCCCGGCGGCGTCGGCGTCATCCACAAACTTAACGTTGTGTAAATCTCTTATAACTTCTGTTTCCTTTCATGGAACTCCTTGTTATTTCATACATGCATTCCTCAGATGACCCTCTATCATGCTGTAGCAAATCCATGACCCACCGCCCAACTCGTACCCCAAGGTCAAGGTCACAAACTTAGCACATTCATAAACTTAACGTTGGGGTAAATTTCTTATAACATCTGTTTCCTTTCATGGAACGCCTTGATATTTCATACATGCATTCCTTAGATGACCCTCTATCATGCTGTAGCAAATCCATGACCCACCACCCAACCCTTACCCCAGGGTCAAGGTTACAAACTTAGCACATTCACAAACTTAACGTTGGGGTAAATGTCTTACAACTTCTGTTTCCTTTCATGCAACACCGTGTTATTTCATACATGCATTCCTCAGATGACCCTCTATCATGCTGTAGCAAATCCATGACTCACCACCCAGCCCTTACCCCAAGGTCGCAACCTTAGCACATTCATAAACTTAACGTTGGGGTAAATTTCTTATAACATCTGTTTCCTTTCATGGAACGCCTTGGTATTTCATACATGCATTCCTCAGATGAACCTCTATCATGCTGTAGCAAATCCATGACCCACCACCCAACCCTTACCCCAGGGTCAAGGTCACAAACTTAGCATGTTCATAAACTTAACATTGGGGTAAATGTTATGTAACTTCTGTTTATTTACAGGGAATGTCCTCATATTTCATACATGCATTCATCCGATGACCCTCTATCATGCTGTAGCAAATCTACGATCAATCACCCAACCCTTACCCCAAGGTCAAGGTCACAAACTTAGCATGTTCATAAACTTAGCGTTGGGGTAAATGTTGTGTAACTTCTGTTTATTTACAGGGAACGCCTTCATATTTCATACATGGATTCATCTGATGATATTCTATCGTGCTATAGCAAATCCATGACCCACCGCCCATCCCTTACCCCAAGGTCAAGGTCACAAACCTAGCACATTCATAAACTTAACGTTGGGGTAAATGTTGTGTAACTTCTGTTTATTTATAGGGAATACCTTCATATTTCATACATGCATTCATCTGATGATACTCTATCGTACTATAGCAAATCCATGACCCACCTCCCACCCCTTACCCCAAGGTGAATGTCACAAACTTAGCACATTCATAAACTTCACGTTGGGGTAAATGTCTTATAACATCTGTTTCCTTTCATGGAACGCCTTGATATTTCATACATGCATTCTTCTGATGATTATCTATTGTGCTATAGCAAATCCATGACCCACCCCTTACCCCAAGGTCAAGGTCACAAACTTAGCACATTCATAAACTTACAATATCTTGTAACATCTGTTTCCTTTCTTGAAATGCCTTGATATTTCATACATGCTTTCCTCAGATGACCCTCTATCGTGTTGTAGCAAATCCACAACCCACCACCCAACCCTTACCCCAAGGTCAAGGTCACAAACTTAGCATGTTCATAAACTTAACGTTGGGGTAAATGTTGTGTAACTTCTGTTTCTTTACAGGGAACGCTTTGAAATGTCATACATGCATTCATCTGATGATCCTCTATTTACAGCAAATCAATGACTTCACCCCCCCCCCCCCCCACCCCTTTCCCCAAGATCAACATCATAAACTTAACGTTGGAGTAAATGTCTTTTTATAACTTCTGTTTCTTTACAGGGAACACCTTCAAATTTCATACATGCATTCATCTGATGATACTCTATCGTGCTATAACAAATCCATGACCCATCCCCCACCCCTTTCCCCCAAGGTCAAGGTCACAAACATAGCACATTCATAAACTTAACGTTGGGGTAAATGTCTTATAACATCTGTTTCCTTTCATGGAACGCCTTGATATTTCATACATGCATTCCTCAGATGACCCTCTATCATGCTGTAGAAAATCCACAACCCACCACCCAACCCTTACCCAAAAGGTCAAGGTCACAAACTTAGCATGTTCATAAACTTAACGTTGGGGTAAATGTTGTGTAACTTCTGTTTCGTTACAGGGTACGCTTTGATATTTCATACATGCATTCATCTGATGATCCTCCATTGTGCTACAGTAAATCCATGACCCCCCCCCCCCCCCCACACCCCTTTCCCCAAGATCAACATCATAAAGTTAACGTTGGAGTTAATGTCTTTTTATAACTTATGTTTCTTTACAGGGAACGCCTTGATATTTCATACATGCATTCATCTGATGATACTCTATCGTGCTATAGCAAATCCATGACCCACCCCCACCCCTTTCCCCAAGGTCAAGATCACAAACTTAGCACATTCATAAACTTAACGTTGGGGTAAATGTCTTATAACGTGTGTTTCCTTTCATGGAACGCCTTGATATTTCATCCATGCATTCATCTGATGATACTCTATCGTGCTATAGCAAATACACAACCCACCACCCAACCCTTAGTCCAATGTCAAGGTCACAAACTTAGCATGTTCATCAACTTAATGTTGGGGTAAATGTTGTGTAACTTCTGTTTCTTTACAGGGAACACTTTGATATTTCATACATGCATTCATCTGATGATCCTCTATTGTGCTACATCAAATCCATGACCCACCCCCCCCCCCCCACACCCGTTTCCCAAGGTCAAGGTCACAAACTTAGCACATTCATACATGCATTCCTCATGTGAATAGCTATCATGCTGTAGAAAATCACAAACTTAGTCGTTCATAAACTTAACGTTGGGTTAAAAATAATTTACTTCTGTTTTCAGGGAGCGCATTGATATTTCATACATGCATTCATATTTCATACATGCATTCATCTTAATATGCTATATTATGCTATAGCAAACCCACAACCCACCTTGCACCACTGACCCCAATGTCAAGGTCCACTGCACGCCCCTTAACCCAAGGTCAAGTTATATAATATTCATGTTTTTTATGCAACTGTGCCAAGTTTGAGTGAAGGTTGCCAACAGGCGAGCTTCGTTGTCTTCTGACAACTCTTGTTCTAGTTGCAATTGAAATGGTCAGTGGAAGAAGGGGGCTAAGTCCCTGATGGACTTAGTCCCCTTTTTCCACTGACCCTTTCAATCCCATGTGTAGTAATATTTACTTTAATATTATAAACATATACATGCTTCACTAGTTGAAAAGGTTAATGAAATATTTTTGCTGGTTAAAAATATTTAAATAATTGAAAACAGGTATTGTTATCCCCTCGCCGATAGTAAAGAGGTAATATAGCGTTAGTCCATGTACGTAAGTAGACTACGTACGTTAGTACTACCTTTCATGTCTTAATAACATACGAACCTCCTCAACGATTTTAATAATATTTGGTCAATATGTGTTTAAGGTGGGTGGCAGTTGGGAGCATGTGATGGGTAATTTAACGATTGGGGTTCATCCTTACTAGAATTCCGACTGGAGACCTGGTTAGGCCCTCACATACGACTTTGGCATTTTGTATGTGACAGTTGAATCTGGTTATCCCCTGTCAGTATTACCATTAGGGGAAGGGGCCAGTGACTTCGGTGTGGTATGGACCTGGCACCAAGTCGGGTTATTCTAATTTCAGGGCTGAAGACATTTTTTCTTGATGTAAATATTCCGTTCTGATTTTGGCATTCCCCTCCCCCAATGCAGCGGGTTAAAACGGGATCGAACCTGTTTGCCCGTCCTTACATGACCTTAGCTGTTGATAGGAAGTTAGACATCAATACGCAAACAAACAATATGTGTTGAGGGATGGTGCTTTGTTTCACATACACCCCGACGTCTGAACACCAAAGGTCAAGGTTACTGCAGACTTATGTTCACCTTGTTTGTAAGGCAAATGTGTTAAAGATTTGTTTATGTTCTCAGTAACTGCTTAATTAACCTGCGCATCAATGTTACCAATGTTTGGCCACAATGTGTGTTTAGGGATAGTGCTTGGTATCTATCACCCAAGGTCAAGGTCACTTTTGTTCATTTTATTATCAAGGCTGCCAGTGAGGGGATTATCTTCCCAATAGCGATGCCCTTGTTGTTACGAGCCTGTATGTTTTTTGTCACATGTGTCCCTTGACACAGCTCGCTCATGACCGTCGGATTGTCACACCTTTTGAGTACATTCTCAAATGTAATAAGCTCAAAATCATGCAGTTTAACCCATTTCAGTCTAAGGATACCATAATATTTGTTGAAAAAAAGAATTTGTTTATTTCTCTATAAACGTATATGTTGTTACCACTCATATTAACCGTCTCGACGAGACGGTTCATATGAGTGGTAACAACATATACTTTCGAGATGAAATAAAGAAAATAGTGATTTATTTCCTCAATGGTTTCATATTACATGACTGTACTATATTTGTATCCTGTCTCTAATGTGTTAATAGTCCACGCTGATATCGACTTGGTCTCCATCAATGAAGCTGTTTGATTTTGAGTTCAATTAGATCTGTAGAATGTGCTTAGAACGCTTTTTAATCATGCCTTGTATATCCAAAGTAGTGCTAAATGTACTTTAATACTGAATAATACCATGTTTGTGTTTTACACAAAATGCCAAATATTAAATGGAATTCTTTCAATATGTAACTAATTTACAACGCTTGTTACATGTATTACAATAAATATGCTTATACATGTAGATGCGTGTATCTGTTAATAAGAATCCCACATGTCTTGCAGCGTAGACGTTGTGTGTGTAGGTTAACAGTGGGATTCATACTTCGCTGAATCCCGATCTACCTGGTTTGGCCCTCAGCTACTATTTTTGTTTTCTTGTACCCGAGAGTTGAATATGGTTATACCCATTATAAGAGTAGTATGATTAGTGCTAATCCTATTACTTTTATGGGCTGGAGGCCGAGTGACTCTGATGTGGTTATGGAGGGTGGCAGGTGGGAGCATGCGATGGGTAATTTAACGATCGGGGTTCATCCTTACCGGAATCCCGACTGGAGACCTGGTTTGGCCCTCACATATGTCTTTGGCATTTTGTATGTGACAGTTGAATCTGGTTATACCCCTTATAAGAGTAATCCTACCGGTATTACTTTTAAATAGGGGAAGGGGCCAAGTGACTTTGGTGCGGTATGAACCTGGCACCTGGTCAGGTTATTCTAATTTCAGGGCTGAATATGTTGTATCTCGATGTAAATATTCCGTTCTGATTTTGGTTTTTTTCCCCCAATGCAGCAGGTTAAAACGGGATCGAACCTGTTTGCCCGGCCTTACATGACCTTAGCTGTTGATAGGCCGTTAAACACCAATAAACAAACAAAACTGATGTGGTTATGGCACCAGTGGCATATTTCACCAAAATTGCAAAGTATACTTATCTTGTTAAGTAAACTTTGAGGGAGAATTTTCCATTTAAGGATACAACTTTGAGGGAGAATTTTCCATTTAAGGATACATTTATTATTTTTGAGTTGTCTGCATTTATTACATTATCACAGCCAAAATTGCTGTGATAATGTAATAAATTCTGTGTAATAAATCTGCATACTTTTAATCATCAAATATATGCATTTGTTAGTTCTATATGAAGTAATGCATTTTGGGAAAAATAAATGATTACTCCCTGAAAGTACACTAGATAAGTATGCTTTGCAATTTTGGTGAAATAGGCTACAGGTCAGCTTATTCTACTTTCAGTGCTGAATGTATGTATCTTGATGTACATATTCAGTTCTGATTTGGAGATTTTCCACTGATTCATACAGGTGTAATATGAGAATCGACCCCATTAGTATAAACATATTTTATTATGCCCCCCGCAACGAGTTGTGGGGGGTTATACTGGAGTCAGGTTGTCCGTCCGTCCGTCCGTCTTTCCGTTGACCACTTAAGCCTATTGTTCCTTAGGTGGTCATTCCTTTGATCTTTTATATAGTAAAAACCACCTAAGGGATGTCACGTAAGGACGCACGTCCGTGCGTCCGTGCATCCGTGCGTCCATAAACTTAACATCAGAGAAATATTGTTATAACTTCTATTTCCTTCATCTAAAATGCTTGATATTTCACACATGCATTCCTGTAAGGCTCTACTACCATGCTGTGCCAAATCCACGACCGTCCAACCCCCGCACATCCCAAGGTCAAGGTCAAATACTTAGTCTCTTTACAAAACTTAACATCAGAGAAATATTGTTATAACTTCTATTTCCTTCATCTAAAATGCTTAATATTTCACACATGCATTCCTGTAAGGCTCTACTACCATGCTGTGCCAAATCCACGACCATCCAACCCCGCTGATACCAAGATCAAGGTCAAATACTTAGTCTCTTTACAAAACTTAACATCAGAGAAATATTGTTCTAACTTCTATTTCCTTCATCTAAAATGCTTAATATTGCACACATGCATTCCTGTAAGGCTCTACTACCATGCTGTGCCAAATCCACGACCGTCCAACCCCCGCTGATCCCAAGGTCAAGGTCAAATACTTAGTCTCTTTACAAAACTTAACATCAGAGAAATATTGTTCTAACTTCTATTTCCTTCATCTAAAATTCTTAATATTTCACACATGCATTCCTGTAAGGCTCTAATATCATGCTGTGCCAAATCCATGACTGTCCAACCCCCGCTGATCCCAATGTCAAGGTCAAATACTTAGTCTCTTTACAAAACTTAACATCAGAAAAATAAGTTATAACTTCTATTTCCTTCATTGAAAATTCTTATTATTTCACTTGTGCATTCCTCTAAGGTTGTACTATCATGCTGTGACAAATCTGCGACTGTCCAACCCCCGCTGATCCCAAAGTCAAGGTCACATACTTAGTCTCTTTACAAAACTTAACATCAGAGAAATATGTTATAACCTATTTCTTTCATTGAAAATTCTTAATATTTCATATGCTGTGACAAATCCCCGCTGATCTCGAGGTCAACGTCACATACATACCGTATAACCTCGAATTAATGCCCCCCTCCTAATAAACGCCCCCCCCCCCCCCCCCCCAAATAAAAAGAAAAAAAAAAATTACCAATGACCGCCAATTTCAAACACAAATAATCCTTAAATCCTTATTTGTGTTTGAAATTGGCGGTCCTTGGTAATTTTTTTTTTTTTTTTTTTTATTGGCTAATAGACGCCCCCCCCCCCCCACCCCCCCCCCCTTTTGTAAAATGTGACGCTTCCGGGGGCGTTAATTCGAGGTTATACGGTAGTCTCTTTACAAAACTTAACATCAGAGAAATCGGTTATAACTTCTATTTCCTTGCTCGGATCTGCTTCACATTTCACACACTCATTGCTCCAATGGACCTCTACCACCCTGTGACAAATTCACGTTCATGCCGCTCGCGCTAATCCCAGAGTCAAGGTCACAAGCCCACACACTTGGAAATTTTTACATATTTTAGGTGTACCTGGGCCCACGCGGGGGGTATTCCGTAAGCCTCGCTTACTTACCAATCTAGTTCATATTAGTTTTACATGATATGTACATGATGTAAATCACAAGCAAAAATCGAGGTAATATGAATGGCATTCGGAAGAAAGCAAATTGCTTATGCGAATCCGTCTCCCGATTGGTAATAAGTCAATGTAACGGAAAATCAACATGGATGGATTGAGTGAACCAGTCTATGGATAACTGGTCCACTCATTCGAATAATCATTACATCCTGTGCATGTGTGCACTCAATCCATCTGTCGGCTAGTGGGACGTCCAATGCTACGCCATAACTGTGCTTAATCAAGTTGTGATAAATCATCAATATGATATGCACTTGTAGTTATATCAAAATACCCTTTCAACACTACATACATGTCATAACGGTTGCAATCAGTGCTTATCCAGATGATCTGGTTCCCATCAGGATCTGCACTATTTGCAGACATTTTCTGTTTCTAGAACAGTACCTTTTTCAGGAAAATGGAATAGTCTGAAAATAACATGGGAGTGTCCATTCCAGTTACTTAGGGGTGAAAGGGATACTGGCTAGGTGTCTACACAGGTAGTGCCAGTAGCAGAGAGTGGGTGTGCATGTAGCCATATAGATGGTAGTTGATGTGTGAGTGTGTGATAACGACAGGACTGTCCACCCGGCCATAGTGAGCACGTCTTAACAGGTTCGCGTTGTGCCAACTGATTGGTAGAAAATAAGTAATGGAGACAAAAATTATGCCATACTAGAGTGCAAAACTTTTGTATTGTTTATGTTTGTACTGCCTTAAATAGTGTGATGTTTGTTTCTATGTTCGATTCCGGTATATAAGAGTATGTTGGTTGTTGGCCTACATATGTTTGTAAGCTTGTTGTAGAGTAACTGTCGATGTTGGTTGTACAAATTGCATTGCTTATTGAAGTGGTCAGTATCCGCATACACAATTGGGGCTATCTGTTATATGTTTTGAATAACGGTGTGAGGTTTAGAATATAGACATTGTCTCTATTAAGGGAAAGGGAACCCGCTGTGAGGAGATCAGGAGATAACGCGTTCCATGCCCTGATACTTGATGGCTGTTTTGGTTGTTATGTAAATTGTGCGTTGTTGCATAACCAACAGTCGTTGGCAGTAGAGATGATATGTAAGTTGGGCATAGTTGATTTTTCATTTTGTACATCATTATTAGCTTGTGTTTATGTCTTCTATTTATTAAAGGTTCCCAGTCTGTTGCATTACAGAGGGATTCTAAAAGACACAAGTTTGGTAGTTCCTGATACTATTCTGGCTGCTTCCAATTATATTTTCTCAACATCTTCTAGCTCATAATGAGTGCAATTGTCCAATACGACATCGGTTTTTGTCCTGCCTGCTTTAGCAGAAGCAGGACATAGGTATAGCTTTTCCGTCGGCGTCGGCGGCATCATCGGCGGCGTCGGCGGCGTCGGCGGCGTCGGCGGCGTCAACATTTCACGTTAAGTTTTTGCGTTTAGGTCAGTTTCCAGAAAACTATAACACCTACGACCTCCATACTTGGTATACATCAACACTGTGGTGTAACCATCTCGCACAGAGGGAGTCCATGTGACCTTGACCTAGTTTTCATGGTTCATTGACCTACTTTTCACATGCATTCAACGTTAAGTTTTTACGTTTAGCTCTGTTTCTAAAACTTAACGCTCAGGTTAATTCATTGTAACTTCTGTTTCCCTCAATGGAATGCTTTAATATTCCATACATGCATTTGTAACAACATCCCGCATCATTCTCCAGAAAGCCCATGGTGCCCGCTAATCCCAAAGGTCAAGGTCGCTGACTTAGAAATTTCCGTGTTTGCAAAAGTTAATGCTCAGTTTATGCTTTAATATTCCATACATACATTTGTAACAACATCCCGCATCATTCTACAGAAAGCCCATGTTGCCCGCTAACCCCAAAGGTCAAGGTCACTGACTTACAAAATTTCCGTGTTTGGAAAAGTTAATGCTCAGTTTATGCTTTAATATTCCATACATGCATTTGTAACAACATCCCGCATCATTCTACAGAAAGCCCATGATGCCCGCTAACGCCAAAGGTCAAGATCACTGACTTAGAACTTTCCGTGTTTGGAAAAGTTAATGCTCAGTTTATGCTTTAATATTCCATACATGCATTTGTAACAACATCCTGCATCATTCTACAGAAAGCCCATGGTGCCCGCTAACCCCAAAGGTCAAGGTCACTGACTTCGAAATTTCCGTGTTTGGAAAAGTTAACGCTCAGTTTATGCTTTGATATTCCATACATGCATTTGTAACAACATCCCGCATCATTCTACAGAAAGCCCATGTTGCCCGCTAACCCAAAAGGTCAAGGTCACTGACTTAGAAATTTCCATGTTTGGAAAAGTTAACGCTCAGTTTATGCTTTAATATTCCATACATGCATTTGTAACAACATCCTGCATCATTCTACAGAAAGCCCATGGTGCCCGCAAACCCCAAAGGTCAAGGTCGCTGACTTAGAAATTTCCGTGTTTGGAAAAGTTAACTCTCAATTTATGTATGCTTTAATATTCCATACATGCATTTGTAACAACATCCCGAATCATTCTACAGAAAGCCCATGATGCCCTCTAACGCCAAAGGTCAAGGTCACTGACTTAGAAATTTCCGTCTTTGCAAAAGTTAGTGCTCAGTTTATGCTTTAATATTCCATACATGCATTTGTAACAACATCCCGCATCATTCTGCAGAAAGCCCATGGTGCCCGCTAACCCCAAAGGTCGAGGTCACTGACTTAGAAATTTCCGTCTTTGCAAAAGTTAACGCTCAGTTATGCTTTAATATTCCATACATGCATTTGTAACAACATCCCGCATCATTCTACAGAACTCCCATGGTGGCTGCTAACCCCAAAGGTCAAGGTCACTGAATTAGAAATTTGCGTGTTTGCAAAAGTTAACGCTCAGTTTATGCTTTAATATTCCATACATGCTTTTGTAACAACATCCCGCATCATTCTACAGAAAGCCCATGGTGCCCGCTAACCCCAAAGGTCAAGGTCACTGAATTAGAAATGTCCATGTTTGGAAAAGTCAACGCTCAGTTTATGCTTTAATATTCCGTATATGCATTTGTAACAACATCCCGCATCATTCTACAGAAAGCCCATGTTGCTCACTAACCCCAAGGTTATTACAAGCTCCATATATACTATCAAACTGCGCGAGGCGGAACATTTTGCTCCGCGGAGCTCTTGTTTATCATTGTATACATGTTACTCATCTCTATAGCTCATCATATTTTTTTATTTTATAGGCATAGCTTTTCCGTCGACGTCGGCGGCGACGTCAACATTTCACGTTAAGTTTTTGCGTTTAGCTCAGTTTCCAGAAAACTATAACTCCTATGACCTCCATACTTGGTATACATCAACACTGTGGTGTAACCATCTCACACAGAGGGATCACATGTGACCTTCACCTACTTTTCGTGGTTCATTGACCTACTTTTCACATGCATTCAACGTTAAATTTTTGCGTTTAGCTCTGTTTCTAAAACTTAACGCTCAGGTTGATTCATTGTAACTTGTGTTTCCCTCAATGGAATGCTTTAATATTCCATACATGCATTTGTAACAACATCTCGCATCATTCTACAGAAATCCCATGGTGCCCGCTAACCCCAAAGGTCAAGGTCACTGACTTAGAAATTTCCGTGTTTGGAAAAGTTAACGCTCGGTTTAATGTATTACAACTTCTGTTTCCCTTGATGGAATGCTTCGGTATACATCAACACTGTGGTGCAACCATCTCACACAGAGGGAGCCCATGTGACCTTGACCTAGTTTTCATGGTTCATTGACCTACTTTTCACATGCATTCAACGTTAAGTTTTTGCGTTTAGCTCTGTTTCTAAAACTTAACGCTCAGGTTAATTCATTATATCTTCTGTTTCCCTCAATGGAATGCTTTACTATTCCATACATGCATTTGTAACAACATCCCGCATCATTCTACAGAAAGCCCATGTTGCCCGCTAACCACAAAGGTCAAGGTCACTGACTTAGAAATGTCCGTGTTTGGAAAAGTTAACGCTCAGTTTATGCTTTAATATTCCATATATGCATTTGTAACAACATCCCGCATCATTCTACAGAAAGCCCATGATGCCAGCTAATGCCAAAGATCAAGGTCACTGACTTGGAAATTTCCGTGTTTGGAAAAGTTAATGCTCAGTTTATGCTTTAATATTCCATACATGCATTTGTAACAACATCCCGCATCATTCTACAGAAAGCCCATGGTGCCCGCTAACCCCAAAGGTCAAAGTCAGTGACTTAGAAATTTCCGTGTTTGGAAAAGTTAACGCTCAGTTTATGCTTTAATATTCCATACATGCATTTGTAACACCATCCCGCATCATTCTACAGAAAGCCCATGATGCCCGCTAACGCCAAAGGTCAAGGTCACTGACATAGAAATTTCCGTGTTTGGAAAAGTTAACGCTCAGTTTATGCTTTAATATTCCATACATGCATTTGTAACAACATCCCACATCATTCTACAGAAAGCACATGGTGCCCGCTAACCCCAAAGGTCAAGGTCGCTGACTTAGAAATGTCCGTGTTTGGAAAAGTTAACGCTCAGTTTGAACGCTCAGTTTATGCTTTAATATGCCATATATGCATTTGTAACAACATCCCGCATAATTCTAAAGAAAGCCCATGGTGCCCGCTAACCCCAAAGGTCAAGGTCACTGAATTAGAAATTTCCGAGTTTGGAAAAGTTAACGCTCAGTTTATGCTTTAATATTCCATATATGCATTTGTAACGACATCCCGCATCATTCTACAGAAAGCCCATGGTGCCTGCTAACCCCAAAGGTCAAGGTCACTGAATTAGAAATTTCCGTGTTTGGAAAAGTTAATGCTCAGTTTATGCTTTAATATTCCATACATGCATTTGTAACAACATCCCGCATCATTCTACAGAAAGCCCATGGTGCCCGCTAACCCCAAAGGTCAAAGTCAGTGACTTAGAAATTTCCGTGTTTGGAAAAGTTAACGCTCAGTTTATGCTTTAATATTCCATACATGCATTTGTAACACCATCCCGCATCATTCTACAGAAAGCCCATGATGCCCGCTAACGCCAAAGGTCAAGGTCACTGACATAGAAATTTCCGTGTTTGGAAAAGTTAACGCTCAGTTTATGCTTTAATATTCCATACATGCATTTGTAACAACATCCCGCATCATTCTACAGAAAGCACATGGTGCCCGCTAACCCCAAAGGTCAAGGTCGCTGACTTAGAAATGTCCGTGTTTGGAAAAGTTAACGCTCAGTTTGAACGCTCAGTTTATGTTTTAATATGCCATATATGCATTTGTAACAACATCCCGCATAATTCTACAGAAAGCCCATGGTGCCTGCTAACCCCAAAGGTCAAGGTCACTGAATTAGAAATTTCCGAGTTTGGAAAAGTTAACGCTCAGTTTATGCTTTAATATTCCATATATGCATTTGTAACAACATCCCGCATCATTCTACAGAAAGCCCATGGTGCCTGCTAACCCCAAAGGTCAAGGTCACTGAATTAGAAATTTCCGTGTTTGGAAAAGTTAGCGCTCAGTTTATGCTTTAATATTCCATATATGCATTTGTAACAACATCCCGCATCATTCTACAGAAAGCCCATGGTGCCCGCTAACCCCAAAGGTCAAGGTCACTGACTTGGAAATGTCCGTGTTTGAAAAGGTTAACGTTCAGTTTATGCTTTAATATTCCATACATGCATTTGTACATGTAACAACATCCCGCATCATTCTACAGAAAGCCCATGGTGCTCACTAACCCCAAGGTTATTACAAGCTCCTTATGACATCTTGCTCCGCCGGGCTCTTGTTACCCTAATGTCACGTTACAGATCTAGTAACTCAGGCGAGAGGATGTGCATCTGTACCCGGTTAGCTCAGTCGGTAGAGCGACCGCCTTGTAAGCGGGAGGTGCCGGGTTCGAGTCCCGGGTCGGGTGCATATTTCTCTCTTCCTGTTACACTAATTATCTGATTGCCTACCACATCTAACATACTATTTTACTATTATTTGTATTCTTCATCTACATAGCTTCACCATAAATGATACTATTTTGTGTTGATGGGCCGTTAAGCTCCATTCCCATACGACATCGCCATATTCCAAAACGTGTCTGATAAAAGCAATATATATAGACAGAATTTCAGTGTTCTCATTATGTTTATGTAAATGCTTTGATTTAGCGACGGCACTGGCTCGATGACCTTGCATGTCGGGTTATGTTTATGCTTTGCAATGCTTTAATATACTGTTATGTGGGGATGCCAAGTACCATCTTTTGAGAAAAATATTCCCAGGTGTTTATGTTCTGTGATTTCTATATGTTGTTCTTGCATTAATATTGGCGGGTGGTCAGTTCGGTTACTTTTTCTTGTAATAAGTAGATTCTGTTTTACTTGGATTAAAACGTACTATCCATTGATAAACCCAATCAGTAATAGTTTTCATGTCGTTATTAATTAGCTCCGCGGCATCGTTTGACTTGTTTAAATTACAATAATATAGAGGCTGATATCGTCTGCAAATAGTCTGATATTGCAGTGTATGTTGCTCATGATATCATTGATATATATCAGGAATAGTAGTGGACCTAGAGTTGAGCCTTGTGGCACGCCGGCTTTTATGTACGCCCAGTCTGAAGTTGCTCTATGTATGACTACCCTTTGTCGACGGTTGTTAATGTAATCTTTGAACCAGAGAAGTAGGTGGCCCTTAATCCCAGTAGAGTCCAGCTTATAAATAAGACCCTTATGCCAGACGCGGTCAAATCGTAGTACCGCAGAAAATGGCACGTACAAGCTAGAAGGTTCGTATTAGCTGCGAGTGTCTCTGAAACGTTTATATTACACAACTAAATAATAGGCAGAAGATATCTAAATACTAGAGCTGAAAAGAATTG
This sequence comes from Conchocele bisecta, assembly GCA_029237695.1. Lineage (NCBI taxonomy): Eukaryota > Metazoa > Mollusca > Bivalvia > Lucinida > Thyasiridae > Conchocele > Conchocele bisecta. Next base: position 212,304,160 of record CM055265.1, read on the forward strand.
AAACATCAGTCGATTAATGATGCGGATGTTTCTGTAAAGTGTGTGTGTTCTAAAATGACTGGATTTAGATAGTGTTGTTGACAACTGTTGTTTATTTTCCTTCTGTGAGTATCGTGTAACATGTTCAAATTAAAATCTCCAGTAACTATTTCATTTGGTGTTCCGGAATCTACTGTTAGATCTATTGAGTGTTCAATATATGTCAATATGTTTGGGCCTGAATGGGTGCCAATTATAATTGTGTTACGTTGTAATGGCATTTCGATCCATATGCACTCAATGTCGTGAGGCTCAAGATCGTATCTCCTACTCACAGGCAGTGTGTCCTTTACATAGATTGCGACACCTCCATGTCTATTGGTAGCACGGTCTTTTTGCGGAGGCTGATATTTGGAGAGTAGTATGTCACTGCTAGCTACTGAGTCATTAAGCCATGTTTCAGTTAAGGCAATTTTATCAAAATTGTCTAATTCAGCTTGGATAATATCGGTTTTATGTTGTAGACTTTGAAGATTTAGATGGACAATCGATAACTTTTGTTTTATTGCAATATGGAGATCGTCAGTGATGTTCAATGCATGCTGGGTGGAGGAAGGACCACGTTACCCCATCCACCCATTTCCATACACTATACCTTACAGCCAGGTTCTCACAATAATAGTGACACAGTCCTTACACTGGTATCATATCAAGTTATTTAACCTTTTCACCCCTAAATATTTGACATTGATACTTCCATACTCGTTTATGGACTGATCCAGTACATAGATAGAAGACTCGGATCTGTGACACAAAAAAGAAAATGCCCATTACAAAAAAAATCCATAACCCTACCCACTTGGTCTCGTACAGTGCTATCTTCTATTATAGAAGATAGTACTGTATGAGACCAAGTGGGTGGGGTAATGGATTGTTTGTAATGGGCATTTTTATCCCAGCTATTAGCTCGGATTAAGTAACTATATGGAAATTCTTTTCTTTTTATTTTTATCTTATATTTAAGGGTAGGAATTGGCTCGAGGACCTTCCAAACCCGGGGATTTGAACCCCCAAAAGTGGCAGGCCAATGACCGTTGGCCCGTTTGTTTCCGAATTTACTAATATCTGCCATTCAGTCGAAATATGTGCATTAAATGAAGGAGGCAATGAGGCGGGTTAATTTAACGTAGCTAGTTCATTCTCCTATCGCACGAAGCCGGTATGTAAGACCGTGAAAAAGGCCGAGTGTGAGTGCATGTGATATATGGAGATTCAGCCGTAACAGTGTTATCCTATATAACGATGATATTTGACGGTTGGTCAGGGCATAACATAGGCTGGGAATGATCGATATTTGGTTATGCAAAGTATGATGTAATATGTTTTCGGGCCCAGCTACTGTCGTTTCGCGGCTTATCGTTATATACGATTTGCTATTATTCGAGTTCAGGTGCGGCGTTTATCTGTTACTATTTGATTAGATGACAATGTGTTTCACATATTCTGAAGACGAAAGAAAAAGAGAAGATAATACACGGCGGTATAGCAATTGCCCATATATTAGTGAGTGGCCCATACCATACCGCCGATCATGGTCCAAAATGTTAAATTTGATTTCAGACGATGCATATTACAGTCAATAATGTTTAATAATAGTAATGCGGGCGGCCAATTCCGGTCTAAACTGCATTACTCCGTGAGATGAATGGTGGGGAAACCGGAGTACCCGGGGAAAACTACCTCCTCCGGCAAGTAATGACAACTTCACATACGTATGGAAATTCTCAGTCATTGCAGATAATATGCTAATGAGTTAAGTGGCGGTCGCAGTGTCACTGTTTGCGGGTTTAACTTTAGAAAAACACGCGGTACTACGCCATAAAAAAGTAGTTCAACAACAGTAAAACTGCGAGCTATCTTACCATTTCAGCATAATACATGTGTTGTTTGCTTGTTTGTGCTGTATGTGTGTTATTGCAAAAGTTTTTGTATACTTTGTAAAATATTAACTGTTATGTATTAATATGAGTTCTGTGTTATGTATGTTGATATTTTGCGCAATGATATAGTAGGTGGCGGGATTTCCCTGTGACGTTTTTCTTGAATGACCAATCAGATTAAAGCTTACATTCTGAACGGCTCGATAAAATCCGACATTGGACAGCGAAATGATGATGATTTAAAGCAGAAACATTGTTTGTTGACAGTTACATACTGTTTTAATCATCTTGAGCCATCGATATTATTGATCAGTGTCCATTTTACTTAAAACATCAACTAATCTATATTGTATTTAGTAAAACAGTTCGCTCGGAAATCCAAACTTTCCAAAGAGGTGCTAGCATTTTTTTTTATAATTACACGTCGTGTGTGTTAGCGACTTGACGTTACACAGCATATACAGTACGATACACTTCACAAAGCGAATGCGAGAAACTGAGTTCGGATCGGCTAGAATTGGACAAGAATTTGGGCACAAGAATATCCAAAATGTTCGGGTGTATTCGACTCATTTTGTCAATGGTAAGTCCTTGATATTGGTAAGTGTGAAATATTAAAATGGTTGAGCACGTACTGCCAAGGATTTCAGGACTTTCAGGACTTTCAGTCCTTTGATTGTTATCAAGTGGGCAGACGACACTGCAGATCCTGATGAGACGGCTTGTTACAAGCAGGGTTAAGCAAAAGATATGTATATATGTCTTCTGAGTTTTGTTTGAATAAGGAGTGTAGCTAGCCATGTTAATAACTCAAAACTCGTGAGTGGACCTAATCCCTTTTGTGTACGTGTTCTACCATAATATGTACCAATTCGCATCCAGTCTTGGGCAATATACATATCCATTAGATAATGTGTTGGACGCAAATTAAAGGTACATGCCCACTCAGAAGGCACAAACTGTTCTTATATCAGAGACATCATCTGAGACATTTTCTGGCAAACTAAACATTCATTCACCATCACCCCACATATTGATTGGCATTATTATACATTTTATATCGGACGTAAATTTTCACACTGATATCAGGGGCGATAACCGTGTTTCCTTAAAATGTTAACGGATATTACTATTTATTATCTGTATTTATTTTTTGATGTGCAATGATCATACTTTATAATCTGTCGAAAATAGTATTATTTCAGGTGACGCATTTAATTAGTATAAATAATTGAAAAGTATCATGTCTCATTTGCATATGAAAATAGCCTGATACAACCGCGCGTCACTATCAGTAAAATAAATATTACTAAATGATTATATCTGTATAGCGGGCACTTGTAATTTTTAGAACTGGTGGAATAGTCACACAATTATACACTTATTTAATTCGTATAAAGAATATTTTGAGCCTATTGAGTGGGCATGTACCAGGCGCGGATACAGGGTGGGGTAGGGTGGGGGGGGTCCAGGGGGTCCGGACCACCTCCTGCTCCCGGCAAAAACAAAAATAAATGCGAAAATCTACAAAACTCGAATAGTTGGATGACATTTTTCGTGGCCTAGGTGTCAGAAAATCGCATCTGCGGCGATCTGTCATTTAAACATTTCCTGGGGGAGGACCCCCAGACCCCCAACTTTACGATTTCGCGCTCGCGGAGGGTCGGCTATACCGAATTGTAATTACAGACCCCCCCCCCCCCCCCCCCCCCCCCCCCCCACCCCCCCCCCCCCCCCCCCCCCCCCCCCCCCCCCCCCGCCCCCCTGCAATTATTTCTGTATCCGCGCCTGTGTACCTTTAAGTCTAGGACAGGATCAAAGTACACGTACATGTTCAGGACTAATTCACAAGACCCAGATTGACAGCACGGTAAAGGGAAAACAAAAACACACATACACGGACATACACTGGTGAAAAGGAACAAAAGTGTCCCCGCTAAATAGTTGAAACGCATATGCAATGTGTTGCGAAATGAGTATAATAAGCCATTTACATCGTATAGGAATAACACAGTGAGTATACTAAATATGTTACATCGGACAGGCATGTCGAGCAGTGTAGACCCTGGTCAAGCTGTTACACTATTACGATGTCGTTAATAACATGGTACAGCATAGGTGTTGCGAACTAGTATAATACACCTAATACATCTGTCTCGATAGTTGAGCAGTGTAGACCGAGGTCGGACTGCTAAACTTTTGCGATGTAGATGAAGAATGGTCAAAGTATATACATAGCAAAGAGGGTCAACACACTGGTGGAAGACTCGGACCTAGGACCCAATACCAAGGCTGTAAGGTATAGTGTATGGAAATGGGTGGGTGGGGTAACGTTTTCCAAATGAGCCAAATATTGGGCCTAGGTCCGAGTCTTCCACATGTGGGCAACATACGTTACATGATACAGATAATGTATAGATATTACAAGCTAGAAGGTACGTATTAATTGCGAGTGTCTCTGAAAAGTTAATATTACGCAACTAAATAATAGGCAGAACATATCTAAATAATAGAGCTGAAAATAATTGAAATATCAGTCGAACATTTCTATCGAACCATGGATTTCGATCTGTTTCCAACATTTTAGTTCGGTGCATCTGGTGCTGTCTGGTAGCTATACAGTTTGTTAGTGACCAGGGGACCGTTTCACTAAACTTCGTACGACTAAAATATTCGTAAGGGCAAAATTATGATAATCTGTAAATTGCACATCAACACTGTTGTCTTGTAAACAATTATTGGATTTACATTGATTGAGCATAGGCTGCATATGCAGCCTATGCTCAATAAATGTAAACCCATCAATTGAAATTTCCATACGATCCTAAATTTGCGCTTACAAACATTTTAGTCGTAAGAAGTTTAGTGAAACGGGCCCCTGGTGAAAGGCGCGAATAGGCCAGCAGTGATTTTGGGGGTCGCCTCAAGGTGAACTTTCAACTGTGCAGCTGTATCATTTATGGGTTCTGAGTTCATCTAAACGATGTTTAAACAATGTGATACCATATTCGTTGTTGCTACAAGGTCGAGTAAAACGTATGCTCAGAATAGTAGCTGCAAACATAGATAATTGTTTAGTATTGGTATATACTTTCACCTGGTGCAATTTAAAAGATGCGAAATGATGGAGCAAACATATTACACATTCAACGGTCTGATTTGTCAAACAGTGAAGACCCGGATCAAACTGCTAAACACTTGCCATGTGGATGATTTATGCTCTTCATACAAACGTAACACATGGCAGTTCTGAGGGCGGTTCTATTTATCACATGCGTTGTGCTCATATTTCTTTATGTTCATCCGCGCATTGGGAGCTCTCGATAATTGTCTCTGGAAAACTACTCTAGAGAACCTACAACATGCGTACGAATAAACAGGATATTGAAACATGTTATCGCACAAACAAAGGTAGACCAATCTCTCACTAGTGCACAAAGGCGATTCCCATGCTGTGTAAAGAGACTATTGTGCGCATGTATTTGTACAAGGATTCGACCTGAGTGATAGCAGAGTGGGCCAGCTAATATGTTGATTTTAGCTAAGGTTAACATTTGCCCTAGCTAAAATCAACACATTAGACGGTCCACTTTCCTATCGCAGGGGCATCGGAACAGGTCCGGCAGGTCCGGCGACTGCCGGATCAATAATGTTGACATATTTGGAATTCACATACATGTACATAAAAAAAAACGGAATGTAAATATATTTTCTGCTGTTTTTCTCGTTTCTCATCAGAAATGTATGTTTTTACCACTCAGTTGAACTGTCTCGGCGAGGCGGTTCAACTGAGTGGAAACAACATACACTTTGGGTGGGTAGCGGTTGCACCCACTAGATTCGCCGGACCAATTTTATGATGCTTCTGGCGCCCCTGTATCGCTCAGGTCGAATCCGTTAACCCTTTCAACTATACAGACTGTATATAGCCAACATGTGAAAACAGTGTAGATCCAGATGAGCCGACTCCTAATGAGCTGTCTCATCATGATCTGCAGCATTTGTCAGTATCGTTCAATTATAAAATTTTATTAAAATACTCGATCTGCATTTTCAAATAATTAGTATGGAAAAGCCAGTGTTGGATATTTTGGGCTGTGACTGGTGAAATGGGGTTTATGGGTTTTGCGACCAGTGTATATCAAGATCAGCCTGTACGGGGCACCAAGTGGGACATGGCTCAATTTTGTCAACAAAATTCATTTTTGTGCCACAAAACTCAATTCTGTGTCACAAAATTCACTTTTGTGCCACAAAATTCAATTCTGTGTAACAAAATTCAATTCTGTGTCACAAAATTCAATTTCAATTTCAAAATAACTGTCCATAAAGAAGTATAATATTGATATATTGGGTTATATTTTCGCATTGAAATATTTAAACCTGCAAGTGTACTCCACCATCTAGTAAAAAGGCCGATCTCAACCAATCAACGTAGAGATGACATAGACTATCCTAGCAAACTAATTTTCTTCACAAAACTCAATTCTGTCTTACAAAATTGAATCCTTTATAACAAAAATTAATTTTGTATACGAAACGTATGTAGAATTGAATTTTGTGACACAGAATTGAATTTTGTGACACAGAATTGACAGAATTGAATTTTGTGACACAGAATTGAATTTTGTGACACAGAATTGAATTTTGTGATTTTTAGTGTTACAAAACTCAATTTTGTACACATAATTAACTTGTCCTGCATGGCGCCCCGTAGCCTGTGCAATCGCACAATCTGATCAGGATCTGCACTGTTTGCCATTCATCAATGAAGCACCCGCCCCATTTCTCCAGTCAGAGCCACATGTAGGGGTGAAAGGGTTAATAGGCATCAGAAGTGTGTCCTGGACTTAGCCGTCAGTAAGTCTACCTGAGTGTTGAATCTGGTTATAATATTATAAAATTATTATAGTTAGTAGTAGTACTAAATACATGAATGAATACACATCTGTACAATATTCTCAACTATTTTATCAATACACAAGTCATCAAACATTATACTGTTATACATTTCATGAAAATACACCAGTCGTTGACTGAGAACCAAACCAGCTGATATAATAATAATTTATTAACGCAGTGTTCGGTATATACCAGTATCGTTACGCGTCAAGTAAATTGGAATTGTGTGAAATAAAAATGCTTGCATATTCTGTACACAACAAAAAATAGCATTTGTTTTAAATTAGTGAAATACGCAGATGTTTTCCTATGTGCTAAGCGACCAGTCCTGTTGTTCACATGTGCTAAGCGACGATGAGTTAATTCCCTTTAGTAATCACTAAGGAAACTAGCGAATCAGAACGAGGTTTCAGGTCAATAATCATAAACAATGCAACATTCACACTGTGACAGTGACAGGGGATTTGTTTCCATTGTTTGTCACACGCTTGAGGCCAATTTCACCTGGAGAAAGTGACATCCTGTCAATTAATGGTCGTTTAATACAAACTAACATTGCTTTTGTTTACAAAATAAGTGACCGGTGGTCGCGTTAAGGGAAAGTCGTTTAATACACTGTCATTATTATATATCGGCCAATTGGTCGGGGGGGGGGGTTGAAAGTGGTCGCATAAGACAAAAGTCGCTTAATGCACGTGGTCGCTTGTGCAAGTTTGACTGTAGTATAGTATGCTGTGTCTAATATGTTCATAACATGTTGCACTAAGTTTTACTGATGTGCCGCGTCATACTATTATTTGATGCCACTATCAAACGCCACAAGAGGTAAAACTGGCTGATGTACATTCCACGATGTATGAGCTGGCAATTCAATGCACAGAATAATATACAGTAACATTAATATAATTTACATATTTTCCATCACATTTACAAAGTTATGGTAATTGTATGGAGTATTTCTTAAAAACTAGTTTAGTACTTGTGGAATGATAATGCACTTCACCTACAATAGTGACACAGTCCTTACCCTGTATGATATCAAGTTATTTAACCCTTTCACCCCTTAATATTTGACATTGATACTTCCATGCTCGTTTATGAACTAATCCAGTACATACGTGGAAGACTCGGACCTGTGACACAAACAGAAAATGCCCATTACAAAAAAATCCATTACCCCACCCACTTGGTCTCATACAGTACTATCTTCTATTATAGAAGATAGTACTGTATGAGACCAAGTGGGTGGGGGTAATGGTTTTGTTTGTAATGTGCATTTTTTATCCAGTGGGCAGACGACATTGCAGATCCTGATGAGATTGCCGGCTCATCTGGATCTACAGTATTTGCAAACGCTCGTTTTATTGTCTGCATAGTTGGAAGGGTTAAGCATTAATGGTGATAAACAATTAGATAAGGAGATATCAACATGTGATACACATTTATAGTAGAACGTCTCTAAACCGGACATATATGCAGTATCTGTATCCTAATTGTATGGGTTCCTCCTTACAGGAATCACGATTTGCCTGGTTTGGTCCTCAGGTACATTTATATCTTTGGCTCGTTTGTACCTTTGGCTCGTTTGCCCATTATAAAAGTAGTCAGATTATTTCTGATCCTACTGCTTTTGGGAGGGGTCAAGTGATTCTAGTGTGGCGAGGATCTGGCACCAGATCAGGATTATTCTGATTTCGGGGCTGAATATATATATTTTTATTGTAAATATTCGTGTTCTGATTTTATTTTGGACCCCCCCCCCTCCATTTGTACACGTTTTTGAACATGTACATATACTTATGCAGGTACTATATGGGATAGTACTAAACCCATTGACCCGGCATTAAATGACTTTAGCTGTTGATAGTCCGTTAAACCCCAACAAACAAACAAACAAAGTAATGTTATGGGTTGCATGGTCATCTACCGTATCTCTGATGCTAATGCCTGCCATGGCATAGTCATATGTCTGATTTACAGTGGAACATCTCTAAACTGGGCACTATGAGGACCTCCCATGTTGACCGGTTTAGAGAGGTTCCGCTTTACAAACATTTAGAACTATTCAGAACTGGTAAAAGCGTCCGGAACTGGCTTAATGGAGATGATATAATCCCTAATGGTGGCATAAAGGGAACATGGAACGATCTCTCACAAATGTAGATGTTACATACAGGGCTGTATTAACCATTTCAATGTTACACACCTCTATATCAGAGTTTGCAAACAGTGTAGATCATGATGAGCCGGCTCGTAACAAGCCGTCTTATCAGGATCTGCACTGTTTGCAAGTACATGTCATTTTGTGTTGTTGTTTTTTTAAACAGCCTCCCAGTTATTATAAATGGACTAGTCTGAAAATCATTTTGTGACGATTGGATTGGTCAAAAGTTGACATATGACAGTCCATTCCAGTGATGTATGATCTACCCATTACATGCGGAATACACCTTTGCGGGTATGAACTTTTTTAAATATTTTATTTTTATTTTTGTTATTTCTCAATGAACGTATGTGTTGTTACCACTCATCTGAACCGTCTCGACGACACGGACATATACTTCTGAGGGCATAGAAGGAACATATTTTCCGCAAGCATAATCGTATCTTCAGCATGGAAAGGTTTAAAGGTACATGCCCACGCAGTAGGCACAACATGTTATTTATAGGAATTAAATAAGTGTATAATTATGTCACTATTCCACCAGTTCTAAAAATTACGAGTGCCCGCTATACAAATATAATCATTTATTAATTATCAATTTACTGTTAGCGACGCGCGGCGGCGGTAACAGTCTATTTTGATAATGTGCGGGGACGACAACTTTCACATCACGGCTTGCTGTGCGCATGCGCAGTATACTACGCGCGCCAGTAGGCTTCCCAATATGTAAACAAGAATATCAACATGTCGAAAGTCCAGGACGGAAATTGTATGAAAGGGCGTCGGCCAAAAAAAAGGCGAAATGTCTGAGGGACAGGCAGTACAGAGAGAGAGAGTGGTTAATATTGGCGACCAATCACCAAATGGAAAGAGTTACGTGAAGATATAGATTTGGACTCGAACAGAGATTTTTCTTCTCAACTTCCGATACTTCACTGCGCATGTCAAAGATGTGATATGATTAACCGTGTCACGTGACGCGTATTGGTAAAAATAGCACGAGGTCGGAAAATACCCTTTCTGGTCGCGGCATATAAAATACGATTTAGCACCAATTAGCAGTAATTAAAAATAACTCGTGGGTAGACAAATGGCTCATATAAGGCATGACAGAAAATGAAAAGTAGTAGTACAGTGTAACCTGCTGCGTGGGCATTTACCTTTAACAGATCAATCTTGTACGTAAGTTGCCAAACTTGAAAACGCCAGAGTAATTTTCTTTTCCAGAGCATCTGTGTCATTTGACTTGGTGTAGTGTATTGTATTGGTGACATTCGTCTTAGTTTATGAACAGCAGAGACATATACAAATATAATTCCAGCACAAAAATATTTACACAATTCCCTAACATTTGATTGGCCCGTAGTAAGTCTCTGGCCAAAATTTATATCCCAGTAAACTCCCACGCCGAACTACTTTCTACAGTTGCGCTGTCAGTGCTGTCAATGTAAACAAATGGCTGCCGTCTGTCAAAATAAACACATTTTCTTGATGAATTTATTTAAAATGCTGGAATTATAAGGAATGAATGGCTTTTTTGTGGAATTTATCGGGGATATAAACTTGGAAAAGTAGCGGGAATACTGGACGAGGCCTTCGTCCCGTATTCCCGCGACTTTTCCAAGTTTATATCCCGATAAATTCCACAAAAAGTCCATTCATTCCTATAGTAAATCCCTGTAAACAATGAAAACTAAGAAGCTAAGCAACTTTAAGCCAGACTGACAAAATACGCAAATACTAGCGTCAAGGATGACCCAGACGTAGTTCTAAGAGTTTAACCCTTTCAACCCTAATTAACTGTAATGGACTGTGATATGCTAATTTTCCGACCAATCCAATCGTCACAGAATGATTTTCAGATTAGTCCATTTATGAAAAGGGGATGTTTTTGTTCTAAAAAATATGAAAATTACTTGCAAAAAGTGCAGATCCTGATGAGACGGCTCGTTACGAGCCGGCTCATCTGGATATGCACTGTTTGCGAACCCCGCTATAACGGTCTTTCGGGTTCAAAGGGTTAAAGATTAAAGTTACATGCCCATGCACTCAGTAGGTACATAATATACAAACCTATTTGTCACCCTATATTATATCCTATTGACTGGACATGTACCTTTAACCATTAGACTGTTACACGCAACAATTGTCGTCTGTTGTTGCTATCTATATAGTTTGTCTTATTTCTCACTAAAAACATCGTTTGACAGAACTTGTCAAAGCATGTTTTTGATGAGAAAAAGTAGAAAATAACCAGCAGACGACAAAATTAATATACATGTAGCAGCGTATTGGTTAATGTTTAATTATATTAAGTTATATTCCTAGTTTAATATCCAATTATTAAGACTGATCTACGTGATATTGGGAATATGTACACTGTACAGAGGATCCCTCCTCAACCGGACTCTCGGGAAAATATGAATGTTAACCTTAGATGTGTTTCGCTGTTGTGTATCTCCGATTACAATGGCTTTTCGTGATTGCAAAACACTAGAATGTGTCATGAAGTGCTCACATGTCTGATTTACAGTGGAACATCTCCAAACAGGACACCCTGGGGACCTCCGATTTGGGGAGGTTCCATTGTATTATTTTGGTATTGTCAGTACAACAACATTTAGAGACATGGGCTGTGGTAACACTTACAGAACAACTCGTGCGATTATGTGTGCCGTTGTAACAAGGGCATCGACAACAGCATGTATCACATCGCTGTGGGGGATGGATTATAAAAATGCTCATCCAATTTCAAGCCAATCTTTGACATGGTAAATAAGTCAGTCATTTGACCTTCACCTTAGGCACGGGGGAGCATGGGTGCGGCGTGTGGTGAAAACTTGAATGATAGTAAACATACTCATGAAGTTTGAAGCCAATCGGTTGTGCGGTAAAGAGTTATAGGATAATGGAGAAACCCACACATATCTACTGAACTGGGAATGTCAAAGTCATTTCACCTTGACCTTGGGGAGCATGTGTCGGGTGGACAATGATAATATGGATGATACTAAACAAGCACGTGAAGTTTCAAGCCAATTTGTTCATACGGTAAATACGTTATAGGGAGAATGAAGAAATCCACATGTATCTACTGAACAAGACATTTCAATGCCATTAGACTTCCATCCTGAGCCGGAGCGGAGCATGGATGGGGCGGGTAAAATATGGATGGTAATAAACATTGATTATCAACAGTGGGAGTACAAAATACGCACAGCAATGTGAAACTATGCAATAATTCCAGCACAAAAATATTTACACAATTCCCTAACATTTGATTGGCCCGTAGCAAGCCTCTTTCTACTTTCCGTAACCGTGCGGCGCAGTTAAATAATTCTTAAGAAAACGGAAAATAAATACATTTTCTTGATGAATTTATTTCAAATGCTGGAATTATAAGGAATGAATGGGCTTTTTGTGGAATTTATCTGGGATATAAACTTGGAAAAGTCGCGGGAATACTGGACGAGGCCTTCCGGCCTTCGTCCAGTATTCCCGCGACTTTTCCAAGTTTATACCCCGATAAATTCCACAAAAAGGCCATTCATTCCTATATGGATTTCCAAACTGAGTAATGGAAATACATGTACTGTAATAAAGTTGAAAATTTACTTATAAGTGAATAAGTAATAATACACTCAAATAAGTGAATGTTTAAAGTTTGTTTTGTGTTTTGATTATTTGTTCCCTATTAAATAATGAAGAAAATCAATAATCTATTTGTAAAAATAAAATGCGCATTTAATTTGAAATCTATGGAGCCCCGCAGGGGACGTAGCATTATTCCCCAACCCCCACACACACACCCCCCTCCCCCTCACGAAATAACAATCACTAGTAGTTCCCTCAATTTAACAAGAATTAACAATTCGTTCCCTCAATTTAACAAATTGTTAATTCGAGGGACCGAATTGTTAAATTGAGGGAAAGATTGTCATTTCGTGCGAACGAATGTTAATTCGAGGAACGAATTGTTATATCGTGAGAATCAATTGTTAATTCGAAGGAACGAATTGTTGAATTGAAGGAACAAATTAATTTAAAAAAATCCATGTCCCCTGCGGGGGCTCCGTAGAAATCAGTGGGTACACTACTTTGAGGGGGTACAATGGAGCTCTCTGCAACATGCACATGAAGTTTCAAGTTCATATACACTAGAATGTTAATGTTGTCCAGTCGGGGCCGATAGCCAGGTTCACGTATGTTGGGTTCTTTCCAGAGTCGGTGGTATCTGCCGCCTCAGCCATTTTCTCCATACCCGGCTCCTCTTTCTCCTTGTCGTTCATCGTCAGCGTAATTTCACCGTAATTTCTTGCTGCAAGAATGAGTGTCTGTTTCACGAAACCTGCCCAAATGTTACTGCCATATAAACAATGAAAAAACTATATTTTGTTCGATAATATTAAATTTTATAAAATTTATGAATGAGCCTTCTTTTTATTTCGTGAAATTTGGTCAAATATTGATTGGATTACGAAAAATGAGTTCTCTGGGAATTTAACATGAGGATAAAAGAGGTGGAGAACCTGGAAGAAGAGTTGAAAAACAAAAATTTGATTATAAAATCTGGCTAGATAGCTTGGAAATGATCTAACTAAGAAAACAAAAGTTACATTTTGAAAATCGGTCCATGATTTCTGAAATTAGCATATTTTCCCAATGTTAAATCCCCATAAACATCTTCACTATCTTCTATGGGGATTTAACATGTGGAAATTGATTTTTCGCAATAAAATCAATATTGGACCAAACTTCAGGTTTCGTGAAACAGCCTATAGTTTGTTTATATGTGGCTGTCACTGTGGAAGTGTGGCTTATAGCAATTGTGATCAGTGTTAACTTCTAGCCAAATAGCACACTCCTGTATAGCCTGATAACGATCGGTATTTCTTCGCCAAAATTGGCAAGTTGGGAGTGCTTTAGAATCGTCTCGATGAGACGATTCTAAAGCAATCCCAACTTGCCATTTTTCGTGAAGAAATAAGAAAAACACCCGGAAAATTTGGTCCAATTACGCACCTTAACTGGAGCTCTGACTCTAGTAGCTTAACAACGATCTGTATTGCTGGTTAGAAACCTAACAGGTGTGGAATGGCCAACAGTGCAGATCCTAAGCAGACTATGCGGATGCACAGGTTTATCTGTATCTGCATTGGACGCGGCACCCATAAACCCCATGAAACATGCCGTGAAAAATGTTTGATATCCTGTCAATACGACCTAATCACTCCGTATGAATATGTGCTGTGGCTGGGTTTTTTTTTTTTTTTTTTTAATTTTAAAGCCATTTGTAGGTGTTGACGGGATAAATAAAATAGTAGGTTAGTGCCGTGAATGGGAAAAAATATCGGGCGCGGCACGGAAACGGGATGTGCTCGGCAGATCATCGCCCATCCTGTTTCCTAAGCCTTGTCAGATATGTTTTCCCATTCACGGCACTAACCTACTATTTTCTATTTATTCAGTCACAGCCACATATGACTTTTGTCGCACCTGCTTTTATTAGCGACAAGGCGCGTCTATCTACATGTATATTCGTGACTTTTCCATCGCTGTCGTCGTCATCATCCACAAATTCAGTTGTGCAAATTTCTTATAACTTCTGTTTCTCATCAAGATATAACTGATCGGCCACATGGAGTTACGAATTGCGAATAATCGAGTATGGCGGTTAATCGTCGCACCCTTAGACTCCGGAAACATTTGCAATAACTGAAAGTTAGCACAACAAAAAGCAAAACATTATCGTGTACACTGAAAATCCGATCAAGCTAAATCGTTGGAACTGTTTTTGTATGGCGTAAGACCGTGTTTTAAAATGTTCAACCTGTAAAATGTGTGCTGCGACCGACATTAGCTCATTTGCATAAAAGCTTGAAGACCTAAAATGTGGATGTTGGTTGTATACTTTTTGCTAGAGCTGGAATAAAAAACTTTGTATGTAAATTACAAAGTGACTAAACTTCAATACATGTTTTGTTCTTGTTTTCCATACACATACAAAGTGACCAAACTATGACTCAACATGTTGTTTGTTTTCTATATGTCTAAACCAGTAATTATACCATCCTACAGTCGAACCTCCACGAATGGCCACCTCTCTCCAACAACACCCTCTCTATAACAGCCGTAATTTTATATCCAAAATTAATGATTTCCTCTGTATCTAACCCTTAGAATGCAGAGCACGAAAATTGTCGTCTGCTGTTGCTTTTGCCTTCTTTATCAATAAAAACATGTTTTGACAGCATTTTAGAATCATTTCCATTGGCAATTATTCTAAAATGTTGCCAAATCATGTTTTTAATGAGAATTATCGAAGAAAATAAATAAACAGCAGACGATACAATTTAATTCAGCATTAACCTCCCTACAACAGCCACCTCTCTACAACAGCCATGTTTGCGTCTTCCCATGGGTGGCTGTTGTAGAGAGGTTGCACTGTGTTAGCAAGATAACCGCCGGTCAATAAAATGGGAACCCACCAGATAACATGCAGACACATTAAACATTGACATTACATTTCCACATTATCAGTATGACGGGAACAAACCACATCCCGTATGCCCAACCTAAACCCTAATTTTCTGTCTATAACGCATGTCGACTTACATAGAATTCGGGTTAGGACCAAACCGGATGGACATCCATGACGTCATGGAATGTTCAATTTTGGTGGGTGTCCGGTTTAGAGACGTTCCAATATACCACTGACTGTCCAATACTTACTTGCCGTTGTGAGTGCGTTATCCGGTATGGTGGTGGTCGGTTGATCGTTTATGCCCTTTTCTGACCCCTCCAACTGTGGGTATACAGATTTCAGGGGAGGTTCGCCCACGTAAGCAGCAGACGAATACAGCGGATTATGATGAGATCCTTAAACAAATACATGTACAGGTGAATAAATAGAGAATAGTAGATTAGTGTCGTGAATGGGAAAAAATATCTGGCAAGGCTTAGGCAACGGGATGGGCGAGACTTTGCCGAGCACATCCCGTGTCCGTGCCGCGCCAGATATTTTTCCGATTCACGGCACTAACCTACTATTCTATTTATCACGTCAACACCTACACATACGCTTTAACATTCAAAGAAATAACCCCAGTCACCGCACATATTCATACGCAGTGATTAGGTCGAGTAGTATATAAGAGTCAAAAAGATACCACCTACTGATGGGAAGCCCCCCGCTACGCGCGGTGCCTCCCATCAGTAGGTGGTATCATGTTTGACTCTTATATACTACTTGGATTCCCCCCCCCCCCCACTGTTCGGCGGGTATGTAAGTTTTAGGTAAAGCCGAAGTTCGAACTCACAACACACGTCCCACGTCTCCATGGAGTGGCGCCTTAGCCAACACGACCACGAAGCGAAGGTGAAATACACCCTATTAGAGATCAGAAATCCATTGGTTATACTCAGTATATATGACAATCTGTCATAAATATCGGCAACTTACACTCTATTAGAGACAATAATTCCATTGGTTATACTCAGTATATATGACAATCTGTCATAAATATCGGCAACTTACACCCTATTAGAGACAATAAATCCATTGGTTATACTCGGTATAATGTCTACCATAAAGCAAATGAGAGAGCAAGCTAAGAGTTGGGGAATTTCCCTAAGAGGTTTGAGACTCAAGAAAGATATAGCAGATAGGATAAGTGACGCGCGAGCCGTCGTCTACGAGGAGAGGCTGCGGCGTGCGGTTTCGACCGGACGACTGCCTGCCGACCCCGAAAAACGCTCCGAGAAATTGGAGAACGAGACGACGGCCAGTCTGCGTGCCACCGCTTACGCGCAGCGTGTAAAAGAAGATCCCAGCGCGCGCAGAAAACCACTATGCAAAGCGTACTACAATAAGATTTATCAAGGCCTGGTGGGGAGACCTCCTAAGAGTAGGAGACAGCTCGCCAGAGATTTGGTGGAGGAGGGTCCCAGGGTTCTCACCGAATATGCCGAAGCTAGGGAAACTGTTGATAGGGGTAGGAGGAAGATAGTATGGACATTTGAGAGGGGGGTAGACAGGGAGATCGCTAATCGCATAATGAATAAAATTCGCCCAGAGATGACAACGGCGTGTTATCTGAGGTATTCGTGCTCGTATCGTATTAGGAACATCAACGAGATCGCCAAAGCCGAGAGTTGGATATCCGATAGAGAGAGAGGTCGAATGGACATCGACAAAGTCGATAGACCAAACACAAAATGGACCTTCGTTGGTTGGATATCGGTCGAGGTGAAGATGATCATCGATGCGCAACAACTTCTCATGGGAGCAGGAAAACTACCCGACTGGTTAACACAGAACAAGGGAATGTATTCCGTCGACACGTACGACGACTACTTGTGTCTGCTTAGGTGCATAGCCATCCATCGTGGAGGGAGACCCGACCGCTGTTGTGAGAAGGCACGAGCTCTGGCTCGCGAATACCTCGGTCACGATAACGGACCGGGTAGTAAGGGAATCTCCCTGGACGATATTAAGAAGGTAGAAGAGCGCTTCAAGCTGGACATTCGCGTTTACGAGCCCACCGCCGACGGAGTGTGGTACCTAATGAAGTCTCCGGCAAATTACGACGCGGTTGGGGAGAAGACAATGACGATAGGAATGTTTGGAGGTAACTCGTTCCTCATAACGAACCTCTGCAAGATGACGAACGAGTACGGGTGCTCCGGATGTCAACAACGGTTCACAAAGTCGTGTAACATGCACAGGCACGCGACCACCTGCATGGGCGGGAAGACCGTGGTGACATGTCCAGGTAAGAGGGTAGAGAGACCGCAGTCGGCATACGAGAAGGCGTTCTATCCCAATGGGTCAGCGAGTGCGGTGTCGATTCAATGGTTGAGCAGAGAAGAGGAGAGGGTGGGAAAGCACATACATCACGCGAGATGCGGTCACGGCCCGGAGAGGTGGGTGGCCGGCGATCCGGTCGACGGCTAATGTCACGAAATCAAGACCGTGTTTCAGTTTCACGGATGTTACTGGCATGGGTGTCCGACGCATTGCATGAGAGGTCACGCGAGATCGCTGTACAAGAGGACGAAAATCCAAGACGCCAAGATAAGGAAGGCGGGGTACGAGCTGGTGGTGATGTGGGAGTGCGAGTGGTTGAATGAGGTGAATACCCACTATCCACAATCGCCGCGCGAGGAGGAGACGACTCTGTATCCTCACCAGATAGTCTACGACTTCGAGGCGTATCTCGACAAGTCGAAAAACCACGCGACTCACCAAAGACCTGACCTTCGAGGTCGAGCACGTCCCTATATCGGTGTCGTTGGGGGATACGATGCACGACCACGACACTCTGGTCGAGAAGTTCGTGACCGAGCTGCAGAGGAGAGGTAAAGTCATCAGGGAGGGGGTTAGGAAGAAGTATCTGCCGACCGACATAGAGATGTTGTCGAAACCTCAGCGAGAGAAGATCGTCTCGTGGATCGACCAAGTCCCGGTGGTGGGGTTCAAATGCAGCATGTACGACCTGAATCTCATCAAGCGGTACCTTGTCGAGAAGTTGGTGGCCACCGTGAATCCTTTGATGGTCGGAAAGAGAGCCAGCACGACGATGTTTCTGTTTACCCCTGAGTTTAGATTTCTCGACATCATCCAGTATCTAGGACCCGGTACCACGTACGACCGGTGGATTAAGGCGTACGACTGTAAAACGGTAAAGTCTCACTTCCCGTACGAGTGGTTCGATAGCGCAGACAAGTTCGACCATCCGGGATTGCCCGACTATCCCGAGTGGTATTCGAAGTTGAAGGGTGAGTTCCTACTGTCGTTGACAGAGTGGAAAGAGTGTAAGAAGGTATTCCGAGAAAAGGGGATGAAGACGTTCAAGGAATGGTTGCAACACTACAACGACTTGGATGTAGGACCGTTCCTGGAGGCTCTGACTAAAATGACGGAGTTCTACAGGGGGAGAGGCGTGGACATACTCAAGGATGCCGTGTCTCTGCCCGGTGTTTCCCTTCAGTACCTACTTCGTGGGACGATCGATGGGAAGGCGGACACGCCCAAGCTGTGGTCACCGAAAGATGAAACTTACGCGATGATGAAGGAGGGGTTGGTCGGTGGTCCGTCCATAGTATTCGCCAGATACGCCGAGGCTGGCAGGTCAACGATCAGGGGTCAGGTGGGGAGTCGGGAGGAGAAGATGTGCAAGGCGGTGCTGGGGTACGACGCCAATGCTCTGTACCTATCTACTCTGTCGAAGGACATGCCGTGCGGTGAGGAGCAGATATGGATGTGTGACGACCCGGAAAGACAGGCGTATATAGACCGTTTCGTGAGGAAGGTCAGGAATGATGAGTGGTTCGGATTTGCGGAGTTGGATATAGAGGTCCCGGAAACGTTGAGAGACAAGATCTCTGAAATGTCGCCGCTGTTCGTTAATCGAGAAGTCGATGAGACCGAGGTTCCGCAGCACATGAATGACTACCTGGACAGGACCGGGAGGACTAGGGTCGAAGGGCAGAGAAAGCTCATTGGGGCCCTATCCGCCAAAAAGATGATCATATACTCCCCGCTGCTAAAGTGGTATCTGGAGCACGGTCTGGTCGTCAAGGCGGTGCATAGGGTGATAGACTACACGCCCGGCAAACCGTTCCAATGGTTCGTGGAAGAGGTCACTGCCGCCAGACGGACGGGGGACGTCGACAAGAGCAAGGCGGTGTTGGCGGAGATATTCAAACTGGTTGGCAACGCGTGTTGTGGCAAGCTGATAGAGGCTCAAGAGAGACACCTGAACACCACATATACGAAGGATGAGAAGACTGTCGACCGGGCCGGCGTGGTTCGAAGACCTGGAGGAGATTGGGGAGGCTTACGAGATATCGAGCAGGAAGACTCGAGTGGTGATCAACAGACCGTTTCAGTGTGGCATAGCGGTCTACCAGTTGGCCAAGCTCCGGATGCTCGAGTTTTACTACGACTTCTTGGACAAGTACGTGGATAGCGGAGATTTCGAACTGATACAGATGGACACTGACAGCATGTACTTCGCGCTGTCGGAGAAGACGCTGGCGAAGGTGGTGAGAAAGAAGATGAAGAGAAAGTTCAATAAGAAGAAGGTCGAGTGGTTGGCGTGGGACGCGTGGAGTAACAGAACTCCGGGACTGTTCAAGCTGAAATTCGAAGGGAATAAAGCCATCGCTCTGTGCAGCAAGTGTTACTACGTGAGCGGTGACGAACAAACAAAGCACTCAGCCAAGGGGATGTCGAAGAGATCTAACGATCTGACAAGAGTGCTCTCGAAGGAAGAAGGGACATGGCGGAGAACAGGGGATTCCGAATGGTTAACGGTGTGATGAAGACGTACAATAAGGAAAAGTTGGGGTTGTCGGCGTACTACGATAAGAGGAGAGTGATGGAAGACGGGGTACACACCGAGCCTATAGGATAGGTAGAAAAAAAAAGGACTCTGAAAAAAGGGGAGAATACTAAAGACTCTGACGATCCGGGGGTAGCTGGGTGTCAGAAGGTACCGCGAGAAGTTCTTCGCGAACAAACCCGCGAGATAGTAGAATAGTAGAGCACGGGCTCATCGGGTTTGGTAATAGATCGATCTAGATGATATGCATTGAGAGACCACACGGGATCAGTCGCGCGGCGGCGGCCACCCTCGAGCTCTCCCGGTTGATAGAGGTACCGGACGTCAACATCCGATGGAAGCCTTTGCTCCTCTAAACCAACGGGTCGCCCGCGCGAGACGGCAGAGGGCTTGCTCGTCACCTTTTTAGACTTGATGGCATCTACGGGCTTCTTGCCGATCAATCTGGTCACCTCTCCGTTCGGTGCGGAGACCACGGCGGGCAGCCTGGTCACACACTCGGTCGATCGCGTATGAGGGTTTACAAGCTCTTTGGCATATTAGTGTCCGAACAACCTCTCAGCCAGGGTTCGATTGAACCACTCCACGATCCCCTGGTCTCGGTGCATGTTGACGCGGCCGCGTCTGACAGAAACGTTGTGCTTAGACAATAGATGAGAGACCGCGCCCATGAACTCGCGGCCGGGATCGACCTGGAGAAGATTCGGCCAATTGAGAGGACTCCTCTTATATATTCGGGAAAGAGCCTCGGCCACCTCCTTAGACTCTTTAGTGGCCAGCGGCTCAGCCCCCTTATACCGACTTGCTACGTCAACGATTGTCAGTGCGTACTTGTACGTCTTGCGACCGACGCGTTCGTGAGGGAGAAACAGGAGATCCGCTTGGTGGACTTCGTTCGGAACTGGCACGTCGAATTTCGGGCGCGGAATATTGTGAGGCGCGGGCAAATAGATCTGCCAGATGGCCTGCTTCTTGAGCCATTCCTTGACAGCGTTTTCGGAAACCTTGGTCACCGCCGCGAGATTCTTGATGGCCGCGAGGCCCTTCCAGTAGCCGCGGGGGCTGTAGTACGTGTTAGCTAGCTTGCACACTAAGCGAGTCGATAGTTTTCTATCAAGCTTGCGCGTGTCCATCGTATGCGAGTTATTGTAATAGCTCGAACAGTCTCCAACATGCCCTCGCCAGATCGTCCGGTAAATGCGTCGTTAATAATACACCTTTGTTGGAAGTACAATTGTGATTGTCGCTGCAACCCCAACTCCAATTTCGATTGGGATTGGAGGTTAAGTTTTCAAGGAAATCGGAGGAATCTAACATTCGTTTTGCGAAAAGGGTGGCCGATTGTTCGTCCTCGCGCCACGTCTCTAGAGAGTCTTGGGCCAGACTGATCAGACCCTTTGCACCAGCTAAACGGTGTTTAATGGCCGTGTAGCCTACATCGATCAAAGCGTAATAAAGCACGTCAACTAACATCGTTCTATATATATATTAAAAAAGTTCAATTGCTTATTGTTTTTGCAATATAGTAGCTGACGAGACCCACCAAACCCATTCCCACGACGATGAACGCGATCTCGCGGTCTTTTTGGGCCTCTGACGGTAAATAGAAATCTGAAAGTTGGGGCTCGTGATCCAGCGGCGCGAGAATTTTATGCGGATATACCCGCGCGTATTCGCGCATGGCTTCGTCAACGTTCCCGAAAGTTTGCACGGTGTGATTCTAGCGTCGAAGATCTTCGTTGAGCCAGTCCAGACGACTGATTCGTTTTTCCGACCATGCTTCCTTTGCGCACCACCTACTATTACTGCGAGCGTAGCCATTTTATTTCCATATATTAGTGGGTAGAATTCCAGCTTTAATTAGATAATCTCGGGTCGAAATTGCGGACAATACACTAAAGGTCACGTTTATTACGTCTTTCCCATTAAAGTCCAATTTGGGATAGGGCCCTCCGAAGGCCATCTTGAACAGTTGAGCCGATCCGATACTGAGAACCGATATCACCGCGGCGTGATAAAACTCATTCACTATCATTTTACCATCTTGTTCAGCCATTATTGCATATAAAAGGGATCGCGATTAATGTTTAAATGGGGCGCAATCGGTTTCGTAACTTTCTTCGGAACCGCCTCCAACAGTGTCGGGGGTTGTCTCGAAATATATTTCCACACACACACGGTGCCCACAACTGCCAGACCATCACCAACAACCCACGGGATGATTTTCCAATCTGGAATGGAGGTAGGAGCTACACCAATCGGGGATTGCTCTTCCAACCTGGAGCATGTTGGGGGAGAAACAACTGCCTTCGGATGTGGAACCACCGGGCGTTTTGCTGTTTCAACAGCAGGAACAAATAACGACCGTTTGGCCTCTCGAAGCTCGGCGAGTATTTTATCTTGTTTAGCTTTTCGGGTGGCAGCCGCTGCCCGCCCAGCTGCCTGTCTCTTTCGGTTTTTGTGTCGTACTTGCTCCTGTGGAGCTTGTTCATGCGGAGCTTGTTCCCCCAACGCCGTTGGAAGTGCTGCAGTCGGGGATTGTGGCTCCGTCACTCTCGCGGGTGCGTCTTGTGTCATCATCATTTTCTGAGCTTATAGTTCGTGGGCATATATGTCCAAATTGACAGTGTTTACCCGTGGTCAACGCGGTTGTCAGCGGAGCTAAGTACATTCCAAACTTGTGATAAATTGAAGCAGCAGGCTGTTCTAAGAGTGTGTCCTACAAATGGATCAGTCTCTAGATCGCGAATCAACCCCGCGGTGTTTGGTATAGGGAGAAGTGTACTAACGGCGGTAGCGTACAGATGAATAACCGCCGATCCGAGAGTTTTCGTCATCTCCGCACCTAACCTAGATTCGTATCGCGCATACATTTTATCGATCTCCGCATCTGACATCTTATCCACCTGACAAACTGAGAGACGCCTACCGAGATAATGCTCCGATTGCCACCCAGCAACCAGCGCAGCTAGCCGCTCGCGTCGCGCCGCGTTTTCATTTTCTTTCAGGACCGTATCGGCAGCCGTGTCGACAATCGTGCTGACAGGTGTTCCTACAGTTTCAGTCGTGTCGGCAGTCGGAGCGACTGTTTCTTCCATTAGCTGATCGAGAAGTTCGTCGCAGTTCATTGTGTTTATCGCAAGCAGTGCTATTCTTACAAGTCTCATAACTTTAACATATTGCCAAGCGCACCATCCGATACTTATGATCACCGTTATGTTCGCAACAAAGCTTGCAGCGGAGCAACAAATTTATTCCCACATTGTTCAGCATTTGTTAACCATTGTTCAGCATTTGTTCAGCATTGTTAAGCAATTGCTCAGCATTGTTCAGCATTTGTTCAGCATTGTTAAGCAATTGCTCAGCATTGTTAAGCATTGTTCAGCAATTGCTCAGCATTTGTTAATGCTTAACAATTGCTTATTACTTCGTAAGCAGTTGGTTGATCAGTCTTTAACAAAAGCTTGGCGTGCTTAGTTTCCGAAAGCATCTGTCGAACCTCCAGTCGCTCCTCGCGTGTTGGAATAACGTCGTTCTCTCGAAGACAGTCGTCGAATGAGTCTCGATCCTTGCAGTGAAAGAGGGCGACCCATTTCGTTTGCTCGCGCAGATCCTTGAGGACGGCGTTGTACTTTTGAGTGCAGATCCATACGCTTTGTCCCGCATGGCGGCCAGAAAATGCGAGCTCGGAGAGCATGTCCTTCTTTTTGGTCCTCACCGCCTTGGCCGAGCCATCGTCAATCACGTATAGGGTGCGCTCACCCTGGAATCTTTGGTATAAACCACGCAGCCAATCGTGAAGCCTGTCGCCGGGGTCAACGACGTATACCTCAGTGTCGGCCCATATCCACGGGCGCCGCTGATAAGTTTCGTTGTGCCGCACAGTGGGACACAGGATCACAATGTGTCGAAAGGCATCGCGGTAGGAGCCCTCGAGCAAGTCCAGGATGAAAACCGTTTTTCGGCATCCTGTCTGCCCACATATTATGGCAGAGCGGGCATCTCCAATCGTGAATTGGTATTGATTGCTAATTTTCTTAAAATTAATTAAATCAGTAGAGCGCTGAGACGTATCGGCCATTTTCGATGTTGAGTTGCGCGTCTATTATTATATATAAGTACACGTTCAATGTGCCAGCTCCATCCGCCTCTTTGGTTATCTGGATCGTCACACCCTCGCTAGCGTTCTCAACTTGGCGTCCGCTACCGTGCATTTGGTCGTCGTCGTTGGCTCGCATGTCTAGCCATAATGCGTACTTGGTAGTCAGGAACTCCGCGAGGGAGACGTCCGAGAGCTGCAGGTCTTTGGCAACCGCGGCAACCTCCGGGGAGCGCTTAGATCCGGAAGCAAACTTCTTTCTGACTTCGTCCCACTGTTGGTGTGCGCGAAGGCCCTCGCTGTAGAGTTGATTGGGGACTCCCTCGATCGTCACCTCTACCTTCATGATTTTGGGATTATAGAATTTGTCGGTTTTTCGAGCGCGAACCGAGCATCCTCGAACAACATCAGTATACCTTTCATCGAGCGGGCGGGTACGTTGACATTAATATTCCACAATGTGTCGCTTTTGTCTTTCGTCATCTTGCGGTGGCGAAGAACTCGGTCGTAAAGTATGGCAACGCGCCCGGCGTACTGGGTTCTGATCAATCGCGCGAGTTCGGGCAACGTGACCATGTCGTACTCCAGTGACACATTGTCGATCGTATACATCGATGTTATGTCGGTGGCTATGATAACTCGGCCGTAGTCTTTGAACGTTAGTTCGTATTCGAGGCGGTCCGCCAAAGCGTTCTGATAGTATGGCATGTGGCTCTCCAGCAACTCGAAGTCGAGCGGGATGTAGAAGCGGTTACCGTAAGCGGCCGCGACCGCGTTGTCGCTCGCGACGTTATCTGCCTTGTCACCAGCCCCGATTCTAAGTCTGGTTACGTTCTTATTTCGACTGGTGTCAATACCTTGATATACCGCATTTTCGCACTCTTGCGCTGTCTTCCACAGGTCCTGGTAGCAATGGTAGACGTCGCTGTCGTCGATCGACATCACCTCATTACCAGAAATCTCTATCATGGTCTTCTTGACGTTGGCGCAACCCAGATTCTGAACGACGGTTCGGTCCGCGTCCGTCGACGTCAGCGAAATAGTGAAAGCGAGGCGAACAGTCCTCGGCATAATGACGTTGCTATCTCCGAGGTTGGGAAATCGGACCAAGAGCTGCTGGTTCTGATCGATCGTCGATGGGTTGTTCGTAATAATGATGCTCTGTCTCACGCCTTTCGCCCCGAGGGGCTTCCGCAGTCTGCGGTATGGATTGAGTTTGCGGCCGTATTGACTCGAAGACATTATTGAAACTATATTAAACCCGTATGATTTTTTGTTTAATACATCGTTAAAGATGGCTGGTTACGATATTGGCATGGACGAATTCGATCGCACTACGGGCGACCGAGACGATTACCTCGATGTTGATGATGACCTCGACGACGTTGACGAAACGACCTTGATAGAGACACCAGGAACTCCAGCAGCTGGTGTCCCTCTGTTTGGTCCCACACCCGGAAATACACTCTTCACAGGCATACCCAAAGCTACGCTCTTCGAAGCCATACCCAAAAATACGCTCTTCGCAGAGCCACCAGGAACTTCATCCGCTGGTATCCCTATGTGGGAGGCCCCACCCGAGACTCCGGCATGGGCTGGCGGAACCGAGATTCCTGCGGGGATCTCCAAGGATGAGCTGGTGCCTCCCAGGAAAACGGAGTCTCTGGTGAAACGGTGGGAGAGTAAGGTGTCTAAACACGGCATCAATGCCACGTTGGAGTTCCGCAGCACTAAAAGAGGAGACCTGTGGGTTAAATGGGGCAAGAGCTGGAAGTTGCTGACGTACAAGAACGACCCGACCCGGTTCCTCAGCCCCTCTTCCGTGAACCGATATGGAGTACTCTTCGCTCGAGCTCTCTGAGTGGTCGAGGATCGGTCGCAGCTACCTCAACAAATGGTAAAAACCCTACAGGCTACCGACGAAACGCTGGCGAAGACGGCCACCACTATAGAAACGAGCGATATCAGCGAGGTCCCTCGTATAGCCACCGACGCTATTAACACAATTGAAACCACGGTCAACGAAATAAATGGCACGAAGTATGACCCACCGTTACCTCTTCGCGAACTCCTGGGACTCGATAAGGCTCTGCAAACAACCCGGTGCGAACTGGTCAATAACCTCTCCAAACTCATGGCGCTGGACGAACATATAGCGCTAGAAGAAAGAAAACGTGGGGAGGCCCGTGGCGATAGAGAATCTACCGAGCGGATCAACAAACTCCTGCGGTCGTTGCGGTATGAAGAGAAGCTCGCTTGGAGGCTGCCTCGACTAACCATGAGACGCTCTCCGGACAATTAAGTCGGAGCCGCGAAACAATCTCGACGGTCCTGCATGAGGACACGACACTCGGTGAGCGTCTTCGCACTCTGTTCAGAGAGAAGGGCGTCACGATAGTAACCATCATCGCAGCTTTCACCATGATTATATCGACCCTAATTCTATCTATATCGTCTCTATTTCAAGCTGTCAATGCTGGTGCAGCGCCATCACCCACGCCAGCGCCAGCGCCAGCGCCAGCGCCAGCACCCGGGCCATCCGGCGGAGCCAATGAGTGGGTAAAAAAGCATATAAAAGCCCTCGCCAGTCTCCTGGCTAAATTAGCCGGAAAGGTAGCTGCCGCACTGCCTGGATTGATCGGGGGTCTCCTCTCCTTCTTGCTATCTATATTATTATCAAAAACGGCCGGATGGCTCGCCAATAATGTTTGGGCTTTAATCGTGGCGATCGCCGGTCTCCTACTATTCTCCGCCCGAGAGCTCCTAAAAACAAAGCGCGAATAGTCCGATCACCACGAGGGCGACGACGAGCCCTAATTTCTCCTCCTCGTGGGTTGTAGTTCCGAAGGAACTTGCTGGTGCATCAAGTCCTATTGCAGTCGTTGGAACAACGGTGGAACTTGCTGTGACACTAGTTACCGCTCCTATTCCAATTCGTGAATTGGGGGAACTTGATGGCGTGCTTTGTACTGGGGTGGGTGCTTGCGGTTTTATGAAATCAGTTCCACGCGCGGTGCGCTTGATGATATCCGCGTTCACGTTCCCCTTATGGCCGATCTTTTGTTTGGCGGTGGCGATTACGATCTGATTATTGTAACCGTCAACCCGGTCGTCTCGTAGTATCATATTGCTCGGCGCCATATACAGACCTATTCCAAATGCATAGTTTACTGGGGTGCCGGTGTAACGTGAGCCCCTTAAGTCCGTGAAAACCTTCAGCCTAGCCAAGTGGCTTAAGGGGCTCACGCTGGGGGGTGTGAGCCCCTTAAGTCCGTGAAAACCTTCAGCCTAGTCATAGCGGCTTAAAGGGCTCACGCTGGGGGGGGGGGGGGGGGTTGGGTGAGAACTTTAAGCCCGTGGAAACCAATTTGTTGGTATATACACAATGTGAATGGTAACGATGATATTACGCAATATGCACACCGCGTACCGTAGTTCTTCTACCAAATGGCGTATATTTATATGAATGTGCCGATATGTAACCGACCGTGAGAAGTTGAAGCCTGTCTGTAAACTAATCTATAATCGGTGGCTTTGCAAACCCCTTTGTTGGTATATACCCAATGTGCCTATTAATAATGATATTATGCAATATGTTCCAATATAAGGCAAAAACACATGAAATATATGGGACTGATTTCAATTTTCACGGCGGGGACAAAAGCACCCGCCATGAGAATTTTTGTCAGCCGTCGCAAACTTGTATAAATAGAGAAAACCCATCGGTAAGTTTTTCACAACCCTTTGTTGGTATATCCCAATGTGCCTATTAATAATGATATTATGCAATACATTCCAATATAAGGCAAAAAAAACGTGAAATATATGTGACTGATTTCAATTTTCACGGCGGGGACAAAAGCACCCGGCCATGAGAAGTTTCAGCCTGTCCGTAAGCTTGATATATAGAGAACACATCGGTAGTTTTTCACACCCCTGTGTTGGTATATACCCAATGTGCCTATTAATAATGATATTATGCAATACGTTCCAATATAAGGCAAAAAAAAAACGTGAAATATATGGGACTGATTTCAATTTTCACGGCGGGGACAAAAGCACCCGGCCATGAGAAGTTTCAACCTGTCCGTAAACTTGATATATAGAGAACACATCGGTAGTTTTTCACACCCCTGTGTTGGTATATACCCAATGTGCATATTAATAATGATATTATGCAATATGTTCCAATATAAGGCAAAGAAAAACGTGAAATATATGGGACTGATTTCAATTTTCACGGCGGGGACAAAAGCACCCGGCCATGAGAAGTTTCAGCCTGTCCGTAAACTTGATATATAGAGAACACATCGGTATTTTTTCACACCCCTGTGTTGGTATATACCCAATGTGCCTATCAATAATGATATTATGCAATATGTTCCAATAAAAGGCAAAAAAAAAACGTGAAATATATAGGAATGATTTCAGTTTTCACGGCGGGGACAAAAGCACCCGGCCATGAGAAGTTTCAGCCTGTCCGTAAACTTGATATATAGAGAACACATCGGTATTTTTCACACCCATGTGTTGGTATATACCCAATGTGCCTATTGATAATGATATTATGCAATACGTTCCAATATAGGGCAAAAAAAATGTGAAATATATGGGACAGATTTCAATTTTCACGGCGGGGACAAAAGCACCCGGCCATGAGAAGTTTCAGCCTGTCCGTAAACTTGATATATAGAGAACACATCGGTAGTTTTTCACACCCCAGTGTTGGTATATACCCAATGTGCCTATTAATAATGATATTATGCAATATGTACCAATATAAGGCAAAGAAAACGTGAAATATATGGGAATGATTTCAATTTTCACGGCGGGGAGGGGACAAAAGCACCCGGCCATGAGAAGTTTCAGCCTGTCCGTAAACTTGATATATAGAGAACACATCGGTAGTTTTTCACACCCCTGTGTTGGTATATACCCAATGTGCCTATTAATAATGA
Source organism: Conchocele bisecta (assembly GCA_029237695.1). Lineage (NCBI taxonomy): Eukaryota > Metazoa > Mollusca > Bivalvia > Lucinida > Thyasiridae > Conchocele > Conchocele bisecta. The sequence goes on from CM055265.1 coordinate 212,333,550, forward strand.
TATTATGCAATATGTTCCAATATAAGGCAAAAAAAACGTGAAATATATGGGAATGATTTCAATTTTCACGGCGGGGACAAAAGCACCCGGCCATGAGAAGTTTCAGCCTGTCCGTAAACTTGATATATAGAGAACACATCGGTATTTTTTCACACCCATGTGTTGGTATATACCCAATGTGCCTATTAATAATGATATTATGCAATACGTTCCAATATAAGGCAAAAAAAACGTGAAATATATGGGAATGATTTCAATTTTCAAGGCGGGACAAAAGCACCCGGCCATGAGAAGTTTCAGCCTGTCCGTAAACTTGATATATAGAGAACAAATCGGTATTTTTTCACACCCATGTGTTGGTATATACCCAATGTGCCTATTAATAATGATATTATGCAATACGTTCCAATATAAGGCAAAAAAAACGTGAAATATATGGGACTGATTTCAATTTTCAATTTAAAAAAGGTAACACTGCCATCATCATGCGATCTATACTGGTTATAGTTGCTTGTTTTCTCATGCAGTCACTGACACCTGTGATCACCCCTATCATAGAATACATGTATCTCACCTTACTGAGGGTAATTATGTGTTTTATGGCACCTGCGATATTGGGGATATTGGGAAATGAAAATTGTTGTCTGCTTATTATCAGTGTTATATTTATTAATGGAACAAAATTTGTTTTGGAAATTATTTTTTTCTGAATAAATATTGTTGTCTTAATATTTTTTGAAAACACACTTATCTCCCAGGGCCTCTTAATTATGGAACTATGTCATACAAACAAGACAAAATAATTCCAATTGTCAGATTGGGGTAATACATTGTGATTATGTCTTATATTATTTATGTGTGGGATTTGGCTTGGGGACCTTCCATACGATGGCTATACCTTGTGATGTATGCATTTACTATTTATTATAGAGTAATATGGTTATACAGTATGTATATAATAATTTGCGTAGTATGAATATGTACTGTACAATATCTTTTAATTCATAGTTCACTTTTTTCAGAAGTCAGTTTAATTAGTAGATAAATAATACACCTTGTCAATTTGAAGTACAATTTGTTTATTGTCACCTGGATGACAGGATGTTTTGATAGGCGAGGTACAAACAATATTGCATGTGCCATAAACACCTAATTATTATCAGAAAGTTGAGATAATACACCTTTGGTTAATCACAGGTATAATAAGCCACGAGAATACAAGAAACTTGATGCATAACCAGCATAGACTAGGAAATACTATTCATTAAAAGTTAGGTAAGAAACGGTACCTCATGATGTCTGCGACAAGTTTAGCCAGTACCCACAGATCATCTCAACATATGTGCAGTCTCTTTATGGCCTTATGGGGGGTATAATGTCCTACACTTATTTTTAAAATTACTCACATGAAAGGTCATCGCCGCCCAGTTCAGTAGGTAAACATAATCACATAGTCAAGCTTTACAAGTGGACTTAACCACCCATCATTAATCTTAATAATGAATTATGATCACTTGACATCAATAGAAATAATTTACTGACAAACACATATATAGTTTTGTCCACAAAAATTAGTTTGCGTAACTGATAGTCTATGTCATCTCTACGTTGATTGGTTGAGATCGGTCTCAGTCCATTTTACTAGATGGTGGAGTACACTTGCAGGTTTAAATATTTAAATGCGAAAATATAACCCAATATATCAATATTATACTTCTTTATGGACAGTTATTTTGGTTATATTATGATTACCGGGACAACTGCAACGCAAAACCGCCGCAATCTCCAGCCGAAACGTGCACACACATCAACTATTCCGCCGCACCACCACACGATACCATTTTATCGTGGGACCTTGCTAGCACCCCGTGTATACTTTTAAACAGTAAGAATACCTTGCAACACTAAGCTACAAAGCAGTAACAAGTGTGTTTCATCCAGCGTTCTCTGAAACTTACTTCTTCAGACGCCATTTTGGATCGCTGATCGGCGACCGTGACCCATTTCTCCAGTACAGTTTCTGACCAATGGTAGTCCTTCTTACATGCGTGTGCAGAATTGAATTTTGTGACACAGAATTGAATTTTGTTACACAGAATTGAATTTTGTTAAACAGAATTGAATTTTGTTACACAGAATTGAATTTTGTGACACAGAATTGAGTTTTGTGGCACAAAAGTGAATTTTGTGACACAGAATTGAGTTTTGTGGCACAAAGATGAATTTTGTTGACAAAATTGAGCCATGTCCCACTTGGCGCCCCTTATAGACTATCAGTTACGCAAACTAATTTTTGTGGACAAAACTGACTTTTGTGGAAGAAACTGAATTCTGTCCCACAAAACTGAATTGTGTTCACAAAGCTCAATTCTGTCTTACAAAATTGAATCCTTTATAACAAAAATTAATTTTGTATATCAGAATTTTACATAATTGAATTTTGTGATTTTCAGTGTTACAAAACTAAATTTTGTCTGCACAAAATTGGTTTTGTACACATAATTAACCTGTCCTGCATGGCGCCCCTTAACTCTCGTCGCTGGCAGCCTTGATAGACACACATTTAACACATTGAATAGACACACATTGTGGCCAAATATTATCAAAATCGGTGATCAGGTAACCTGCCCTGTATTGACCGAATACGTACTGACTGATAACATAGTGTTGTATCCGGGTTACAACGAAGTGAAAACTGACGTTCCATTGGTCGGATGACGTCACGCGACGTTACTGAATGACGTCAGTGTAATGACGCAACGTAAACAAGTCCGCGTTCTGTCCATAGAATGCAACGTCATATAATGTCATTTTCGAGCATAAAACGTTACCTGATAAATAGAATACCAGGCTAGTGTATTTTGATATCAAGTTTATCAGGCTCGGCTCGGAAACGGTAGGAATTCCTACGCGTTTCCTAGCCTTGCCTGATAAACTTGATATCAAAAGACACTAGCCTGGTATTCTCTATTTACCACCTCCTATGTACACAGTGAGTCATTTTCACAACAATGGTCAGAGAAATTTGCATATATCTTGTATATGGTTGTTATACCAGAATTGTGAAAAAATCGTTGAATCATTTGCTAACAACAATTCAGTTATTCACCTACCGAATGATCGGGGCAGTATTTGATAACCACATACCCAATATGACATATGTATAGAAACAAACACTGTTATCCTCTGGATTGGACAAATATAATTTTGGAATACGGGCACAAAATATAATTCTAATTGTATGTAGGCCGCACCTCTAATTTCATAGGTGGTTAATACATTGTCATGTGGATTTGCTCAATAATGTACTCTCGCCATGGCCTATACTGTTCGCATATCGGTTAATTCTCATTCATTATAATAACTGTACATATACTGTCCAAAAAAACATTAACTTGTGATTAAAATTAAGTCATGTTCATTTAGCAGAGAATCTTGCAATTATATCTGACACAATTATTCCCAACAAAAAACATAAAAATGTTTTCAATATCAAAACAAAGATTATGCTGAATTACTGCATTGTGATATTGAAGATAATGACATAATGAGCAACTGTTATTACCAATCATTGTATCTCAGGTATACCAATTTCCACGGGTATGTCTAAAAGGATGCCCCAGCCCACTTATGGTAGAGCCATGTGCATCGTTCTACTTGTGCTCGGAGCGACGGGGCGATCCCTTTGGTCGGCCATGGTGTGTGCCGTTCCTTGGGCTCGCCTTGGGCTCTCCAGTGTATTGTATGTTGTTCCGTTGCTATAATTAGCAAGCGATATGGGTGCTATGGGAAAGGGGGCTGGTGTATTGTGTTGGGGTGGGGGCCCGCCCGTGGGGGTGGGGGCCCGCCCGGGGCTACAGGAGGTGAAGTGATGCAGAACCCTGTTTATCATGGGTGGTCCAGACCCCGAGCAATGCAGTAGTATAAACAAGGCTGGGTCTGGTGTATTGCGTGTGGTGGGGCCGGGCTCCAGGAGGTGAAGTGGTCCAGATTAAGCCTTGTTTTTACTAGTAAAGGCTTCTTCATCTCTAGTTATTGCGTGGACAAGCTGTGCGTATAATATGGCTGCCAAGGGGAGATAGGTCATCGGTTTTTTTTTCAAAATCAATATGCTTCTTCATCTTGCCATGATAAACATGTATACATAATTTGGTTACAATCCGTCAAGTAGGCGCCCGCCGCCCGCCCGCCCTCCGCCCGCCGCCCGCCCGCCGCCCGCCGCCCGCCGCCCGTCGCCCGCCCGTACAAGGTGAATACATAATACGTCCCGTTTTTTTCAAACGGGCGTACAACAATGAAACTAAAAATCACCATACAAATTCTGCAGAAGCGGCGGAATAAAAATGATTATTTTAAAGTTTATTATATAACAGTTTTAGTATGACTAGAAGCTTTAGGACATACCCGATTTTATATTTAACATACAGTGTACTTTGTGCTTATCATGCGATTGTGGGACGGTACAGGTGTTTGTTTGATGATTAAATGTGTAATATCATCTACCAACGCGCATTAGTAATAACAAATAAATATATCTGTCTTAAGATTGTAACATATTGTATCATGTGTTATTCCATTTTGTATTTTGTCTCATGCATTACCATATACGGCATACTGTTCAAGTAGAAACAGAATGAACAAAATGCATATGACAAATATCAAGTTTAAGCGAAAATGTGTAATATAGCCAATTAAATGTCATATAATATACATCATGCATGCACTTTCAGCGACAATTTAATATAAGCGAGAAATTACCGCCAAATGAAACTAAATGAAAGTTAAAATTGTCGACATTACGCTACTGTTGTACAGTGTTCTGTTATTACCACTTTGTGTACGTAAACATGTAATATAGATGTATATATGATAGTCCATGCAGTCAACATACGCTATGAAAATCATAATTACTTGTATATGAGTCTTGACATATCTGTTTCAACATGTAGTGAACATTATACATAAGTCCATTCATTTAATAGTGTGTCCTTACTCATTACTGACATTAGGGAAACATGCTGGCAAAGCAAGCAAGAGGGTTATTATGTGTGTTTTGATCTGCAACATTACATACCATGTCAAGATACCCACGACTCTCGCAGAACAAGACTACCAAAAGCAACGTATACTAAGTGGTTAACGTTCTTTTTCTAGCTGATTGCCTGCATGTGTATTTGTGGGACCGTGTACCACTAAAACATGGAATCCATTTTAGTGCCCATTTAAAGCTCGGCCTTTATGCACGTATTTGGTACATTATCCTTAGTTTCCAGACCAGAAAGTGGTGTTCGGTCAATCGGATATATTATTTTTTTATTTTCTATGTCCATACACTTGTATGCTTAACCGAACATAAGTGGACCAATCTATGTGCAGAGTTAGCACAGGCGAGCTATTAATAATTACAACCCAATATAAAAGGGATATGCCATTCTCTCATGTAACACACTATTTGTATATACAGGTGAATATGACTACTTATATGCCATATATGTTATTGTTCGACGTGCATGCTGTGTACAGTGATGAAAATAAAAATAAATTCCAAGCAAATGAAATATAAATAAATCCCTCTCGTTGCAACTACACAAACACATTCTGGTATGGTAGATATTTTTCATAAGCATGAATTCCATGTCCAGCAGAGTATGATTATGACATGTAATTAATAATATAAAAACGTGTGTGTGAAACATATGTAGTTAACATGTTTTGAGCATCCTAAATAACATAGACTGGTCTCCCAAACTGTCCGAGGTGAGCGTTCGTCGTAAAATCGGAAAATCCAAGATGGCCGCCAATCTGAATATATTTTGGCAATATCTCGGGAACTAAGCCAGTTATGAACATACTTTCAGTTGTTACACACATGTTTCCGATGTCTACCTATAAGATAGTAATAACCATTAATGGATAAAAAAAACACCATCATGGATTTCAAAATATATGCTCTCAACACTGATATCTTACACCACGACGCCCACTATTATCGGTCTCAATTACAGTAACACCATAATTCCCATTGTAACAATTAAAAATTTGCGCTTGTGGTTATAGCACCAAATTGTTCCAGATACGAACATGCAATTAAAATGCAATACGCCAGGTTTGGTTAGAAAACGCCTCAAGTAGTCTTCTATATATAAATCATACTCTTGTATCGATATGTTGACGTTAGCGTTGTTAAAACGATGCTAGCCAATCGGATGCATAATCAATGGTTAAATACGCGTCACAAGCAGCATTTGTCGCAGTTTCATCGAGACTGTCGCGAATGTAGCACGTTTTATTTTCGTACCAAATCGATAATTATATATTGTATATACAGATATAGTACTCTTCATATAGTGATTGGTGTGTGTTGACATACGACTGTCATATCAGTTTTATGGATACGCAGGACATGTGTCTCCTATGCCAGCAGGCATTGTCGGAAGGAGACACAGTAGTAATATCGAGGAGCCTAGATACCATACGAAACTGCAGTATGAGGCGAGATGATGAGATCGCTGAAAAGTTAGTAGACGTTTCGTCTATCTGCGTTCACACAGAATGTCGAGGAATACACGCGAATCGAACATCGCTCCTGCACAAATCCCTTCTGTGGAGAAGACCCAAACTCTCAGATCGACCCAGCAAACATTTGACATCACTCAGCATTGTTTGTTTTGTTGCGATGTATTCGATCATATATCTGATCAGAAAAGGCCTGTAGACAAACGGAACATGTACGAAATGCATAAAATACCAAACAAAGAATCAATTCAATAGGCGGCATCAGCACGTATTGATGAGTTGGGACGTACAGTCAGTGCCCGTGTTGAAGCAGCGATAAGCGACTTGGTGGCTGCGGAAGCCAGATATCACATCCCATGCTATTGCAAATTCTTCAAAATGTCATCTAATCGTAAGAAAGTGCGGCCGACAGATGATGATTTAACAGCAGCATTTGACCATCTGTATTCCTTTTGAAGGGACAGCGATGAATGTCAGTACTCGTTGGAAGAGTTGTTTGACAGACTTGCTGAATATTTGCCAGATTCTGTCAATGTATGCTCCGAACGGTCAATGAAGAGAAAGCTTCTCGATCACTTTGGTGATGACATCATTATCACCTGCTTGCCCGGCAAGAAGTCGGTAATATGTTTCCGAAATACCGGTTACAAGATTCTGAGTAGCGCTTGGTACTCACATAAATCACAGGATCAAAAGCATGAGCGTTTACGAAATGTCAAAACAGCTGCGGCAATCATCAGGGAAGACATTAGGTCGATGGCATACGAAACAGATGTGTATGCCCCAGCAGACAGTGCGTACGACGATAGTGCGTCCCACAGTATGGGAGGTATCATGTGTGTGTCACACCTGAGAGTGCAATCACGAACTCTGGCGTTACTGAACGCATAAAGGTACAGCTGACGGCTGCGCAGGTGAACACAGTTAATTTGCAAACATACACAGCTAGAAACAGAAAAGGCATCGATGGTATATCAGTAAGTGATATTAGAGACATTAGACGTCTGTCCCAATAAAATCCTTATACTCTTTGCTAGACACGCTGTGGACGTGTGGTACGTGTCTAAAGGTGCCAAAAAACCCAAGCTGGAGTGGGTATATGGAGTTGGTAACAAACAAAAGCAAGGAGTACCAGACTTCCAAGGTCGTTATCCTGCCATTCGTGGTGAATTTGCAACCAACCAGTTTAGATGCCATCTACACGGTTCTAGTGTTTGCTGCTGTGGAGTGTAGACGACACGGTCAGAAAACGTGTCTTGTCACATTCGATCAGCCTCTTTACGCCAAAGCTCTGGACATGGTGACTGCTGCAAGCAGTGACAGTGACTTGTCATCGATCGTGGTACGACTAGGTAGGTTCCATTTACTGATGTCGTTCATGGGTGCCGTTGGTTACATAGTGGGTGGCAGTGGTCTAAAGGATGTATGGTCTACCATTTATACGACAGATTCCATAGAAAAGATGATGACTGGGCATGCATTGCTCGAACATTGCGTGCTCACTTTCTTACTCAGCTCGCTCTAGCGGTCATTGTCTTACAAAAACTGGGACTCAACGAGGACGAAAGTACCCAACTCAGTTCACTGCACCAGGCGGCCATGAATGCAACAGAAACTCCGAAAGGCATTATAAAGTGCACACTCCTTGCTAAAGTATTGAGAAAAATAGAAGCTAGCAAGTTACATGCCATATGCATCAGTCGCACAGCTAAGCTATGGATGCAATACTATGACCAGGTAACCCTAATGCACCGCTTTGTATCTGCCGAGCGCAGTGGAGATTGGGAATTACACCTCGAAACTATACGTGAAATGATACCACATTTTCATGCAGCCGGACACTTTGCATATGCAAAATATGCACATCTGTATCTGCAGGAGATGTCCGAACTGGAAAACAAGATGACAGCAGACGAGTTTAGACAGTTCACGTCGGGTTACTTAGCGGTCAGACGTATTCATCGAGCCATCATCACCAACGGACTCAGTCACGTCAGCTGGAAAAGGTTTCCTGTTGGCCTTGTACACTGCACCGAAGGACACTTTGCCACTGAACGAACACACATATCACTGCTTCCTGAAGGCAGTAGCAAAGTGTCCAATACACAGCAAGATCAAACTCGAAGCCTTACCACCAACATCCGAGGCTGCTAGACAACGTTCTTGGCGTGCTTACCACCAATTACAACACTGGTTAGGACATGAACTACCACCAGGAGAGTGGGGATGGGACTTAGTCAATGGACAATTTCATCCAGTTCTAACCCACCAGCCTCCTGCACCCCGCCCCCCACTGAACTTCTCAGTTTGATTTCGTGCAACCGCAAATGTGGCTGTGAGCGAGCTTGTGGTTGTCGGAAAGCTGGCCTTCATTGTTCGGTTCTCTGTGGCCAGTGTCGTGGTAGTTGTTGCGCCAACTCCGACATTCCAGAAATGGACGAATATAGCAATCATCCCCTGAATGAAGACAATGATCACGGACGTTCAGATGACTCGAGTAATGAGGATGAAGATGTCATGAGTACACCGAAACAGATGCCGCCGAATATTGATCAGTATTGCGGAGCATCCGACATTATGAGACCATTACGAACGCTGAAGCGGAAACTAGTAACAGAGTAGTGGAGACACATTATCAGTTTACAAGTATGTGCCTGTGTGTGTTGCGGTTGTACTATTACCGTATAATACTGAACATTTAAATTGCAGATGACACTGAAACAATCTGGAATAAAACTCGCCATCAAATCGAAACATCAAAATCGCAGGCATATCCAGAAAACATAAACATATAACTGATTCCGTGATTGAGATATTGTCAGAAATGTGTAGTTGGTGACTCTCAGCTTGAGTTTCAAAATTGCGGAAAAATTACAATCATCATAAATGCCCGACATTGTGTATTTAAAATATACTTGACAGTCCTCTACAATATGTGAAGTGAATGGGATTTGTGTTTGTGTTCTGTGAGGCTTGTGTTGTATTATTTCCATGCGTAGCCATTGTTCTTTTGCATTTTATTTGTGGGTCGTACATCGCTAGTCGTGAAGTGCACATATGTGCCATATTGAAGGCTCTGCGACTACCGATGTACGCGTGCCGTCGTTTGTGCGGTGTTGCGTGTTTGTCTTGTTTTCCTGTGCCTCTTTTGGTGTTTTGCCTCTATTTTATAAATTTACCCATTTATTGAGAGAGAAAAATGTCATTGGTGGCGGCCATTTTGAAAACCATGATGGTAGTCATAACATAATTGTCTGTGTATCACCATCCGATAGCCAGACACCGATAATGTGGGTGTAAGCTCTGAAATGTTCTTCATAACTAGCTTAGTTCTTGTGATATTGTCAAAAATGTATCCCGGATGGCGGCCATCTTGGATTTTTCAATTTTCTGGCGAAGGTTCACCCCGGACAGTTTGGGAGACCAGCCTATGTTATTTAGAAGGCTCAAAACATGTTATCTACATATATTTCATTTCTTTACTATTTGTGTCGACCTTTTCCAAATTATCAGCCCAGTTTACTGTTGTGTAACACGATTACATAAACACGTTAATAACCGGACATTGTGCATGCATATAATTTTTTATAACAAATACCGATTCCATGAAATTTGCATTAAATATTCTTTTCGGCAAAATATTAATATCCGAATGTGTGGGTCGGTCTCCATATAAACACATTAAGCCTATACATATGTACGTACATAACGTATTGTGAAAACGCATCGGCTGTATACATATTTTAAATATTAAACAATACAATACGTATGTATAAATCGTGTTTTGAGCGGACATATATTACCAACACAAACAGTAGTATATTGCATACAGCGCATATGGTCTAATACTGGTTCCACAATGCATTATACGTACATTCTACGGTAGCCGATGCTTTTTTCACTAGCGGCCATCTTGTTTAAAACACAGGCACACACCTGTCCAGAAAACTGACATATTTTGAGTTTGATGTAATATAATTGATATGAGTCCGTTCTCCTGACATTTCTACACGTGATTAGCTATATTATATCATAAGTTCGACTTCACATTTTCAGTTCTTTGCCAAACGGCAGAACAGGTGAAACTGGCCGATGACTGGAACACACAAAGATGGCCGACTTGGCCACTCAATGTGCCGTATATGATACAGTAACGAGGCAGTATTCACATAATTATATACATATATTCCGAGGCTATCACATTTACAAAGCAATTACTTTTTAATCAGACGAGTATCAGGTATATAACGGGTCCGGATGGTACCGACAACCCTAACGCGCCCACTTCCAATTTACAATGTAAACAATTGTTTGTGTAATTGTGTCCTCTCACTGAGCAGTAGACAGGTTATAATGAGGGTTGAGTTTCAAATTTGTAAATATTATGGCAACATAGTATATGGACATACAACGCAGATTATTATTTGCAACGTGTGTCACCCACGTGAGCAGCAGCCGAGTCATACTGGGGATTGTGTATCAAGCCTGTAAATAGGGCAAACCAGGCCCGTACGCAGACGGGCTGCGACGGCTGCGTGCGGACACCCCCTCCCCCACCCCTTAACCCTTTCAACACCACAGCCCTGTTTAGTGGTATTGGTGTAGATCCAGATGAGCCGGCTCGTGACGAGCCGTCTCATCAGGATCTGCACTTATTGCAAGCGATTTTCATAATTGTGAGAACAAAAACACCCCATGTTCATGAATGGACTGGTCTGAAAATCATTTTGTGTGATGATTTGATTAATTGCAAAATTAACATATCAAAATACATTCCAGTTCCTTAGGGGTGAAAGGTTTAATCTTCCGAGGTCTGTCCGTGGATGTGCAAATAAAATGTTTGGTCCTTCGCGCCGTCGATAACGCACCCCACTAAATTAATTTCCGCTTATGGGCCTGCAAGAAAGTACACGTTCTCTGTACTGTACACCATGTGTGCGCAAAACTAGCCAAAAATCAGGGGTCCGTTCCACTAAACTTCGTACGACTAAAATGTTCGTAAGTGCAAAATTATGATAGTTAATTTCACATTAACAATGTATTCTTGTAAACAATTATTTGATTTACATGTATTGAGCATAGGCTGCATATGCAGCCTATGCTCAATAAATGTAAGTCCATCAATTGAAATTTCCAGACGTACATAAATTTGCAACTACGAACATTTTACGAAGTTTAGTGAAACGGGCCCCAGTAAGGGTTATTAGTAGAGTCTATAAGTTGCAAAACCTTACCATCTTGATCGTCTATAGCATTGGTCTCTATCAGCCTGAAACGAAACATAAACAGTTCTGACTCCTAAATTATAATCAAAGTACTGAAAGTACTGAACTATGTTATCTTCACAAAAACTGATCACTTGCAGAACTAGAGACTGCAAGTTGCATATGTTCTCAATCATCATCCAAAGGCAAATGTACTGTGCTGGTGCAATCCATTCCCATCCACACGTTTTCTCTAGAATAAATTACTGTGTGTAACTCCTGGAAAAAGATGTACGAAATTAGCGGCTAACTCGGCACTGCTACCTAACTGTGAGAACTAAAAATAATAGCAGCTGTATTCATACGCACGAAATGTCTTCATTCGTATTTTCCAAAATTTAACAGATATACTAGATAGAGCCCAAAACTCTGAAAACTATAGAGAATAGTATGTTTAGAGATTTAGACAGGCAGTTTTAGATACCAAGCAAGACGGTCCAAAACGCCATAGGATAAGTTGGCACGGGCACTATTTTCATGGTCGTACTCGCCGTTAGGCGTAGCACGACAGTATGGCTGCCCCCATAGAAATTTGCGTGACATAATATGCTATCTCATATAAATATATTCTCGATTGCTATATCGTTTAATCACCCTATTCATCCTGATACCAGTAGCCGATTTCACCAACATTAAAGTATACTTTGAGGGAGTAATCATTTATTTTTCCTGAAATGCATTATTTCATATAGAACTAACAACTTCATATATTTGATGATTAAAAATATGTAGAATTATTATACTGAATGTATTACATTATCACAGCCGAAATGGCTGTGATAATATAATAAATTCAGTATAATAAAAATTAATACATTTATCCTAAAATTGAAAATTTCTCCCTCAAAGTATACTTTGCTAGAAAAGTATACTTTTCAATGTTGGTGAAATAGGCTACTGAAACGAATTAGTATGCCCGTAAAACCCGTACATTTACGCAGTCCCGCAGAGGACGTAGAATTCTTTTTTTTATTAACTCGTTCCCACTCGTTTCCACAATTCGTTCCCACGAATTAACAATTCGTTCCCTCAATTTAACAATTCGTTCCCACGAAATAACAATTCGTTCCCTCAATTTAACAATTCGTTCCCACGAATTAACAATTCGTTCCTTCAATTTAACAATTCAACGAATTAACAATTCGTTCCCTCAATTTAGCAATTCGTTCCCACGAAATAACAATTCGCGAATTGTTATATTGTGGGAACGAATTGTTATTTCGTGGGAACGAATTAATAAAAACAAATGTGTTTGTAGTAAGGCCGTTTTTTAAATGTCTGTTAATAAATAAACGTCAGACATTACGCAACAGTTTACTGCGTTGCGACACCTGGAGCCAGTTTCACTAAACTTCGTACGACTAAATTGTTCGTAAGTGCAAATTTAGGATCGTCTGGTAATTTCTATTTTATGGATTTAGATTTATTGAGCATAGGCAGTCTATGCTCAATAAATGTAAATCCAATAATTGTCTACAAGAAAACATTGTTAATGTGAAATTTACAGACCACCATAATTTTGCATTTTAATCGTACGATGTTTAGTGAAACGGTCCCCAGAATTCGGATTCCCTGTGACTCAGACCAAGGTCCATGCAAAGGTGCGTCTCGCATGACTTGACCATCCAAGACACGCTAGAATTTTGTAAACTGATAGGTAATGACAAGTCAAACGACATGCAGAAAACCCCATCCAAAAATGATAATCGGATTAAAAATGTTTAATTGAAATAAACATATTTTATTATATTTATAGTTTTATTTCATCATAAATGATCAAGTTCATGTAATAAAATAACGAGAAAAAATAATAATTAGACTTAATATAAATAAATAAGTATAAAATAAATAACATTGATGACGTCATAGTGCGACGCGAATATGTTAGCTAATTAAAACATTTCGAATATTATTATTACTTATTGAAATAAAAATAAATATTTATTTCTGTTTATATGTGGTCACGCTCCAATTTATGATGACTCACCCGTCATATTTTGTCTGTTTCTTCTTTATGTTTTCTGAAAGACAAATATCCGTTCTAGTAACGAACAGTCAGTGCCCACAAACGCATATAAGCGGACATATTCTGAAGCTTGTTAGAAGCACGATGCTGTTTCATCGATGGAATGGCGAACAGTGCAGATCCTGATCAGCCTGTGCGACTGGATCTACACTGGTCGCATAACCCATAAGCCCAATTTCTCAAGTCACAGACACATTAAAAAAACGTTTTGCCGCAGTCAGATCACGTTCGTCCGTATGTAGGAGGAGATAATCAGCAATAATTAGCCACTGGATTATGGGTCTTGCATGCGGACGAACGTGCTCTATTAACCCTTTCAACCCTAAGGAACTGGAATGGACTGTGATATGCTAATGTTCCGACCAATCCAATGGTCACAAAATGATTTTCAGATTCGTCCATTTATGAAAAGGGGGTGTTTTTGTTCTAAGAAATATGAAAATTAATTCCAAAAAGTGCAGATCCTGATGAGACGGCTCGTTACGAGCTATAGCGGGCTTTTGGGTTCAAAGGGTTAAACTGTGTTATCACATTTTCATGATATTGGTGCCCAGTAGCATATTTCACCAAAATTGCAAAGTATACTTTTCTTGCTAAGTACACTTTGAGGGAGAAATTCTCAATTTAAGGATACATTTATTTATTTATTTTTATTATACAATGTACTTAATGTATTACATTATCACAGCCATTTTGGCTGTGATAATGTAATGTATTCAATATAATAATTCTGCATACTAATCATCAAATATATTCATTCGTTAGTTCATATGAAATAATGCATTTCGGGAAAAATAAATGATTTCTCCCTCAAATTATAATTTGCTAGAAAAGTATACTTTGAAATGTTGGTGAAATCGGCTACTGGTATTGCTTATGTGCTGCCTAAATGTGCATGTGAATACCGCGTAGCAGGGACGGTAAAGTTGTTAAATGATCCCCAAGTATGTTTATAGACCAACAGAATGTCAGAAAAATAAAAACTGCCATGAAAATCCCAACCAGCCAATAAAGGTCGACGGTACTATTAAGTATGCCCTCAGAGACAGTTCTGTGGTTTTCGTGGCCATTGTTTAGTTTTCTGACTTTCTGCTGGTTTCTGATCATAATTGTAAATGTAATCCCCGTTCAAAGGCAGCCTCGCTACAATCTTAGAAATGCTGATGATATACCTCACATACATTGTCGCACACAACAGTACAACCATTCATACTTGCTATCCAGCATTCGTGTCTGGACTGGAATGCACTGAATCGCAACATAAAGGACTCTCAGTCTGTCTTCTTTCAAAGCAAATCTAAACGTCAATTCTGTCAAACCATCACCTCTTTTAACGTCGGAAACGGGACAGGACAAATTCATCATACACGCCTTCGTCTTTCATGTAGCGCTCTCAACTTCGACCTTACAGAAGATCTATTGTTGACACCTCACACTGCACATGCGGATCCATAGAAACAGTCAGCCACTTTATCTTTTAGTGCAACAAATATACAATTCAGCGAAACACACATATTAACAACCTTCCATGTCATCCCATAGCAGACACACTTCTCCGCGGCAATGCACATTTGACATTCGAGGAAAACAGCTTCGTATTTCAGCAGTGCATCCCTTTACCCCCCCCCCCCCCCCCCCGGTTACCTCGTCCCCACCATACACTAGTTATAATTTCGATTACATTAATCATTTTATGAGTGTATTCCCTTGTTTAGTACTGAAATACTGAACTTGTAGTTTTATAAATAATACTATAAAATACATATTCCACCATCAATCAACACATATTACGTTCTATTTCAAATTATAAATGATCAATTGTTATTTCAGTCACCATTGATAAGTAATTAGTCATAACCTGCCTGACAGTAATGCCATGTATATTGTACTCACGCTTATAGTGGAGAATAATTCATATAAGCTTTTTCAAGCTTATTTTCCAATCTACACATTATTTAATGTTTGTATCATACCATGTATTGTTCCTTTACATGACTTATAATTTAATAACTATTGTTGAAACTAATTTTAACATAAATGGTATGCGTTATTTACCTGATAGTGTGTGTAATTGCAAAACCAGAAGGTTTGCAAAAATGGTGGACTGTTTTCGAATCTGTGCGGATGCACAGGCTGATATGGATCTACACAGATCGCAAAATCTATAATCCCCATTTCTCCATTCACAGCCACAATGAGTGTGCCTACACATAATTCCCCCATAGCTACGCCACTGTTGGCGACATAGAGATACAGACCTTGCCTGGACATGCAGTAACTGATGAGCCAGATGGAACCCAGGCTGAGTACGATAGCACCAGCCACCCCGCCTATCTTCACACCCAGGGATACGGGCACTGTGATGTTCTCTGAAACAACAAGTTCAGGCAGTCTAAATGTGAACTACCGTCCGTTTCACGAAACATGCCCACATTTTACGGCCATATAGACAATGCGAAACCAATATTTCTTTCAATAATATTAAATGTTATCAAAATTTAAGAATGAGCCTTCTTTTATTTATGAAATTTGGTTAAATATTGATTTTGTTACGAACAATTGATTTGTCTATGGGAATTTAACATGGGGGAAAATGATGTGGAGGAGCTGTGGGTGGAGTCAAAACATGACCAAAAGAATGAAACCAATATTTCTTTCAATAATATTAAATGTTATCAAAATTTAAGAATGAGCCTTCTTTTATTTATGAAATTTGGTTAAATATTGATTTTGTTACGAACAATTGATTTGTCTATGGGAATTTAACATGGGGGAAAATGATGTGGAGGAGCTGTGGGTGGAGTCAAAACATGACCAAAAGAATGGAATTTGACTCCGAAACCTGGCTAAGATAGTTTAGAAATCCGTCTAGTATTTCTGAATGAATTTTTTAAACATTTCCCCATGTTAAATCTCCATAGACATCTTCACTCAGTCATGTTAAATCTCCTTAGGGATGTGGATTTAACATGGGGAAATATTTTGTTTCTTTTCGTCATTATAATTTAACTGTATTGTAATTTTGAAATTTGTGGCGTATAATCATAAAATGATAGGTCGGAAAATCTGTTTAATGTCGACACTCTAGCGGAAACATTAAAGATGTTTTCCGACCTATCATTTTCTGATATACGCCACAAATTTAAAAATTACAAAGCGGTTAACCTATTTCTAATGCACTCCTTTACTGTTTTGCATACTTTATCGAGTCTGTTTGGAAAATCGTATCGGATTGCAAGCTGGTTGAGCATGTCATACCGGACGGATCACATACATAATATTTTCTACGAAGAAAATAGTTCCAACACAATTACAAGATATTAGCGATTTTTGCATGAATGTATATACGTTTATGTTGCTGTTTTCATTACTTTTCAATAATAAAAGCAATAAATTCGTCGTTAGAATTATAATTGCCTTATTTACTACGTTGCGCATTTAATGTTACTCCATTGCGATCTCTTAGCAACAATATTTCAATGGCGGCCACCTGATGTTGATACTTATTGTGATAACTCGCCCAATCATTCGTGATATACTACCATTTGAGATGCAAGATTACACAGGATACATACTTTCTCTTTGTGTGAACTGCCAAAGCATATGAAACGTGATCAACAGTGAGATATTTGTATTTTGTTTTCGCCGTACGCTTCACCATGCAACTTTCGGACCAGGTCACCAGAACGTTTCGGACCAGGAAGTTTCATATGCAAGCCAGCTGTGTCTTTGACAATAATACCAGACTACCAGTTGGGACATTTTATGTGAGATACCCCATGTTTTTGTCGGTCATTATGTGGCAGAGTAAATAGACTGACCTCAAACTTAGTATTGGTGTAGGAATACATATTGAAATAATTTGCGACCGTTTATCCACAATGATATACCTGTAATGTATGACCATCAGCCAATCAGATTGCGTGATATTCATAGAGTGCATTAGAATCAATATATGACCAAATTTCACTAAATAAAAAGAAGGCTCATTCTTAAATTTTGCTCTAATTTGATATTATATAGCCTAAAATTTGGACAGGTTTCGTGAAACAGACAGTAGACATTATGTTTATAACGTAAATTTACACGAACGGACGGACGTATAGAACCTCAAGGGGAACATAATATACACACCCCCCCCCCCTTGCTATCGCATAGGGGGCATAAAACCCACCGTTATAGCTGTATTCCATATATTGAAGTTTTAATAAATTATTGTCTAGCCAGAGCTATCGAGCGTATAAATTAGTTTCAATAAGCCAACTATAACTATGATATTGTATGGCTCACCCCTTAGGGTGCACCTGTTTGTTTGAAGGAAGCCTAACCCCATAAACGAGCTTCCGAATTACGATACTATTAAGTCACTCGGAACCCCTCTCACCATTCTGTAAATCGAGAATAGTGTCTCGGGGACAAATGGTAGGTCGCCATTGTTTTTATTTACATTGCGTCTATGGTAATACCAGAAGGCATCCGTGTGACCGATTTACCTATTCGTACGCGTTTCATAAACAATTCTAGTTCGTCAGTTTTAAGTTTACTGGTTCCAACTCATAGGGTGCCGAACACAGAACACTAATCAATAAACCAGCTCTAGCTATATCAATTACAGGACGCAAGTAAGTACGCTATTAAGCACGGAACCAATACATTGACCGACATATTGCGTGTCAACACTTAGCAGATGCATTCAGTCCATTACAATTTAGTTTCACAGTTTCAGTTTGGAGGGACTACCAGTAATAATGTTAACGCTAATTAACAAGAAAAATGCATGTGCATCGCCGATAGAACTTCACAGAAAACAAACAACACTTAATTATCTTTGGATAAATGGTTTGTTTAATCTACTTCTGGCAAATGTCAATTTAATATGGTGACCGTTTAGGGGTATTAGGCTGCTTTTGTTGAACTTGATGTGGCCGTTGGCGACATTATGTTGACCGTTCAGAGAGGTTTAAGGCTTTCTTTTTTTAAATAAACGTGACCGTTGGCGAGATTAATTATGTTCGTTCAATATTGAAACATGATAACACCTGTAAACATTCGATAGGTTATAATAAAATAATAATACGCATGTAATTCGCAAAAAAAATGGTTTTCCAATGAAATTTACTTTAAATAGATTATCCCGTATGGAGCCTCATTTAGAACGCCTCGTATGCCATATAGTCAATATTTGAACCTTTTTACTAAGAGCCATCGTGTAATGTGTCCAATTTATTGGACACAGGACACTTTTTTTAATGTAATATACCAACCAGTAACACATTTAAGTTTAACAAGTAAGCTATTTATTGTAAAATGCGATTTTATTTACACGTGTGACATCATACTATATTCCGTGTTAATTATGGTTAATTATAGTTACGCTATAAAAAGTAATTCCGAAAATAAAATATTTTAAAAGGTAGATACGTTTGCTATATCCCGAATTCAATCAACTGATAGCATACAGGTATAATATAAGGAAGTGAGTTTTGTCATTATTTATTTGTTGCTTGCTTTATTTCATTTTACCTGCCAAACGCGTAATAATACAATGATTGGTCATTGCACTGCTGTTTCATTATTGATATGATCTAAATACGGAAATACAGATACACACCGGGTATGGAAGGTGTTCAAGCCAATTCCCATCCTTAAATATGAGCCGAATCGAAAATACAGATACTCATTGTGTACTCAACGATTTGTGAATGGTACAGACGTACATTTCTGAGAGGAAAATACGGCGACAAGCGACTCCCAAGACGCATCAATAATTCACCTACATTTTACATAAATCGTGCCAGCCGGTCTAACTATAGTTCGTTTCAGGTAGGAATTATTTCTTTATTACTGTTGACCAATATTTGAATCGTGCTGACTTCGACAGCACTTTTAACAATCATTAATGTGTCCAAAAAAAACACACATTTTATTAAACAGTTTTGCTTGAACATGTACCGAGTCATTGGTTTTCGCGACCAATTTTGTTTCCACAATTGTTGTTTAGATAATGTATGGTGCATCTCGGACTCTGTGTGTTTCTGGCACCTCGATACTTGTAGATTCACTTTGAATATATGTTTTCAGTCCAACAATTCAATAAACAAAATATCTTTTTTGAACTCCCATTGACATTGTTAATGTCATTATTGTCTATTTAGGCATTTAGCCACTTTAGAAAACTATAACAACAGTGACCAAACAAGTAAAAACATTGAAGTGCAGTATTTCTATTAAGTATTTGTATTGCGGTGGGTGGGCTTCCTAAGATTTATTTGTACACAGGGTACCCATGTTTGGTCTGGGGTGGTGATGAGGGACTTCTTTACTTCATTGGGGTGACCTCACGAAATATGGGCGGGGTGGGGACTGTATGTTTGTATGAAGCTTTTTTTAACAGGTCTGTTGTTGATCTATTAATTTAGTAAACAGGACCACTAATCATTTTGACCATGTTAAGTATGTCCTGAATAACTTTTTACCAAACTATCGGAATGGGATAAAAGTGTGACTTAGTATACCGTTAATCGGCTGATTTATTCCAAAATCAACATAATTTATTTTTACGTAAGCTGGGCTAAACATTACGTGAATTGTTCATTAGCCGGTGCGCAGAATTAGCCGAAATTACATTTTGTATATGCAGATCAGAATGTCAGTTTTCGTTGGTTTGATACATGTACAGATATGTATTTCTCATTATCTGATTATTATTGAACCATGTTATTGTAGTGGCGAACAATAACTCTTGCAATCCACTCCTGTACCGTCTGTAGCAGAGTTACTATTCCATTCATACATGTAGGCTTCCTTTACATAATAGCTAATCAGATCTGATTTACACTTTAGTTGTTAATTGCGACACAATTTGTATATTTTCTATCTGAAAAAAAATATTATAAAAGTAATACATATGAATCACGATTTGCCTGGTTTGGCCCTCAGGTACCTTTTTATCTTTGGCTCTTTCTGAATTGGGATATTGCCCATTATAAAAGTATTAAGATTATCACTGATCCTACTGTTTTTGGGAGGGGGCCATGTGATTCTGGTGTGGCGAGGACCTGGCATCAGATCAGGATAATCCTGATTTCAGGGCTGAGTATATAGTTATTTTATTGTAAATATTCATTTCTGATTTTAGGATCCTCCCCCCCCCCCCCCCCCATTTGTACATGTACGTGAACATGTACTTGTACATGTAATATATGGGATTTAGTACTAAACCCATTGACCCGGCCTTAAAAGACCATAGCTGTTGATAGGCCGTTAAACCCCAAAAACAAACAAATAATACATGTAGGTTTCCTCTACAGAATAGCTAATCAGATCTGATTTACACTTTAGTTGTTAATTGTGACCTAATTTGTATATTTTCCATCTGAAAAAAGCTTATAAAAGTAATACAAAACTTTACGTCGGTGATGGTCCGGAGAACGAGACGGCGTAAGTTAACGGTAGTGGTTCCTCCATATAGGAATTACTATTTGCCTGGTTTGACCCTCCGGTAAATTTTTATCTTTGACTCTTTTGTTACCTGACAGTTGAATTGGGTTATTGCCCATTATAAAAGTAGTAAGATTAGTACTGATCCTACTGCTTTTGGGAGGGGCCAAGTGATTCTGGTGTGGCGAGGACCTGGCATCAAATCAGGATTATTCGGATTTCAGCGCTGAATATATTGTTTTGTTATTGTAAATATTCAGTTCTGATTTTGGGATTTTCCCCCCATTTCTACATGTATTTGAAAATGTACATGTACTTTTTCTTTTTATATGAAACGTGAATTTCGTCAGTGATATCAGGGGCGATAACCGTGTTTCCATAAAAGGTTAATGAAAACTATATTCTCTCTGCTTAGTTGTTTTAGGTGCAATGATCGTACTTTATAATGTGTCGATACAAATATTTGTTCGGCTGACACATTTAATTGGTATAAATAATTTAAAAATGTCATGTCTCATTTGCATATCAAAATAGCCTGATACCACCGCGAGTCACTATCAGTAAAATCAAGATTACTAAATGATTATATCTATGTAGTGGGCCGGCACTCGTAATTTTTAAAACTGGCGGAATACATGTACCGTAGTTACACAATTATACACTTATTTAATTATTATAGGCAAACTGTTATGCCTACTAGCTTGGACCACATGTTGAAGTATTGGACCGAGGTCTATAAATACATTAAATATGCCTAATAACATCCATAAACGAAAAAAAAAAAAACTAAAAAAAGTTTGTTACTCCCTCTATAACACACATATATATATACCTCGGTCCGTTACTTCAACCTGTGGATGGGACCCCAACTTTAACTCCTACATATAATTTGCGAATCAGATCTGTTAGAGAAAACACTACACACGCCAACACACAGTGCAGTAACGGAACCAGTCAACCACGTGATCCGGACAGGCCGTCTCGGTCACCGACGAGGAGACACAACACTAGACATTCGCAGTCTACAACACGTGCTCCGCGGTCAAGTGGAGTCTCCGGTAACGGTCGCGATCATAGATCAGCCAGCCAGGGCAGACAAAACGTGCAGAGTGACAAATCGCCACTGAATAGCCAGTCAGCTACATAGGACAGTCGGGAGAAGGTACGGGGCGCCATGCAGGACAGGTTAATTATGTGTACAAAATTGAGTTTTGTAACACTAAAAATCACAAAATTCAATTCTGTGTCACAAAATTCAATTCTGTCAATTCTGTGTCACAAAATTCAATTCTGTGTCACAAAATTCAATTCTGCATACGTTTCGTATACAAAATTCATTTTTGTTATAAAGGATTCAATTTTGTAAGACAGAATTGAATTTTGTGAAGAAAATTCAGTTTTGTGGGACAGAATTCATTTTTGTCCACAAAAATTAGTTTGCGTAGGAAAGTCTATGTCATCTCTACGTTGATTGGTTGAGATCGGTCTTAGTCCATTTTACTAGATGGTGGAGTACACTTGCAGGTTTAAATATTTCAATGCGAAAATATAACCCAATATATCAATATTATACTTCTTTATGGACAGTTATTTTGGTTATATTATGATTACAAATGTGTGGTCACACCATATAAGCATATATACTTTGAAGGAGAAATAAGAAAAATATTCAGAATTTTCCCTCAATTATGTAAACAGGGTCAAACATAAAGTAGCCGGGATATAGCTAGACCTGAGAGCATGCCCATATATAGAGAATACCAGGCTAGTGTATTTTTGATATCAAGTTTATCAGGCAAGGCTAGGAAACGCGTAGGAATTCCGAGGCTTGCCGAGGAATTCCTACCGTTTCCGAGCCGAGCCTGATAAACTTGATATTAAAATACACTAGCCTGGTATTCTATTTATCAGGTAACGTTTTATGCTCGAAAATGATATTAGATGACGTCGTATTCTAACAGTAGATCTAACCTTGTGAAACAAATGGTATTGGATCTGTGTCTACTAGTTGCGAAGTTACGTGTTCGCAACTATGTGTCTACATGCATTATTTACAGTATACACCATCTTAGTATCCATGGTATCTACACAAATACTACAAATGGTTTCCTCAAATGGCCCAATACACACATTCTGTTTATAAACACAGACAGCAGTCAGAACACAAGCCACAGCGCGTGTATTATTGATTTAACTGGGGCAGATGTACCTTGCGATACACACAATACATGACGTCAGTACTCGCGGGAGATCTACATGTACATGAATTATGTGTACAATTATAACGCAAATGAGTTTAAATACGAATGGGTTTGTCAACGTTTGACTGTTTGGAGATAGTTGAAGCAAAATGGCATAATGAGAAATGAATCATCGGCAGAATGAGAAATGAATCATCGACATTGAATGTGTAGATCGGCGACCGTGACCCATTTCTCCAGTGCAGTTTCTGACCAATGGTAGTTCTTCTTACATGCGTGTGCAGAATTGACAGAATTGAATTTTGTGACACAGAATTGAATTTTGTGGCACAAAAGTGAATTTTGTGACACAGAATTGAATATCTGTGGCACAAAAGTGAATTTTGTGACACAGAATTGAATTTTGTTGACAAAATTGAGCCATGTCCCACTTGGCGCCCCGTAGAAGGCGCCATTTACATTCACGTTATTAAATGTGCAAGGTCTTGTGACTAAACGTGTAAATAAACTTGTCTCGGAGGAACTCAATGGCATTTTTTTTCATTCACATATAGTAATGTTGACGGAAACATGGGCAAATGACATGGTTGATTTAAATGTTACTGGATTTACACATTTTCATGTGAATCGGCGTGAAAAGAAAGTTGGTTCTAAGCGTGACTCGGGAGGCATTATTATTTATGTTCGAAACTCGTACATTACGCCAGATATACTGTTAAAAAAAGATGAGGATGATATTATCTGGCTTAAAATTAACGGAAACTTGTTAAATCTACAACATGACCTATATTTATGTTTATGCTATGTATTACCTGCAGGCACCAGTAGAAGTACTATGTTGCAAACCAATATTTTTGATCGTATCTTGAATTGTATGGCAGAAATTGATAGCAATACCAATGGCATGTGTAATTTTATGCTTTGTGGCGATTTTAATGCACGTACATCAGATGACTCTGATTTTGTATTATTTGATACTGTAGACCACATAAATGTACTACCCGATGACTATATTATTGATATGTCATTGCCACGTTTTTCAAAAGACAAATGCGTCCGAATGATAACGGTATTTCATTGCTTAACTTATGCAAACAGACTGGACTACGTATTTTAAATGGACGAATTGGTAATGATGCAAATGTCGGTGAGTACACGTATGTGGCAAGCAATGGCAAGAGTGTTATAGACTATATCATCACGTTTCCTGATATGTTTAGCAATATTACTGCTTTCGACGTATGTGAACCAAATATTTTATCCGATCATTGCGCAATACAGTTCTCTTTGAGATTTGAAAACATACTGACACGTGAACAAGATATAGGTAACGATAACTGCTTACCTATTCAATCTAAGTATATATGGAGTACCGAACACGTAGGTGTATATCAGGCAAGGTTGGGTTCGGAAGATATATGTAACACATTTCAGGAACTGTCGACTATTATACAGCAATGTCATGACACTGAGGATATTAATAGTTGTCTTCTAAGTTTTGGAAGTATTTTTGAAGATATTTGCTCTGATATTAAACATAATGTTAAGGCTAAATCAGATCCACCACCGATGACAAATCATACAGACAATCAGTGGTTCACTACAGAATGTGATGACATAAAACATACCTTTTATAGAAAACTAAATAATTATAGGCATGCTCCATCGGATACTAATAGACAGGAAATTGTTACAGCTAGGTCAGAATATAAATCATTAATTAGAAAATGCAAATATCAACATGACTTGCAGAAAACCATTAAATTAGAACAAGCTCGCTCCAAAAACGCAAAAAAATATATTGGAACATGCTAAAAGAAACCTCGGGTATACAGACATCGAATATTTCTCTGGATAATTTTGCTGCTTACTTTAAAGCTGTCAATAACCCAAGTGATCCATTTGTTTCACCAGATGAAGATGTTATACATTTCAACGAAAGATATTTAAATAATGAATTGCATGTAATGTTTTCTGAACTTGATTCTCCCATTACTTGTGATGAAGTCAGTATAGCTATCAAGCAATTGAAAGCTGGTCGGTGTGGTGGACCAGACATGTTACTGAATGAATTCTTTATACATGGGCATCAGTCGTTGTTACCAATACTTACACAATTGTTTGATAAAACGTTTAATATAGGATATTATCCCGATACATGGTCGGTAGGTTATATTATACCACTACATAAAAAGGGGAATATAAACGAGGTGGATAATTACAGAGGTATTACCCTATTGAGCACACTTGGGAAATTATTCTCACGCGTTTTAAATAATAGACTATCTAGCTGGGCTGAAAAATATCATGTGTATGTGGAAGCATAAGCAGGGTTCAGGAAGGGAATGGGTACACGGGATAACATATTTATTTTGCATGGCCTCATTACACATATGTTAAATAAGGGTAAGAAATTGTATTGTGCTTTTGTGGATTTTTCAAAGGCTTTTGATTATGTGGTGCGTGATAATCTATGGTTAAAACTAATAAAACTGGGAGTGCGAGGGAAAATGTTAAATATAATTAAATCCATGTATACTAATGTGACATCGCGCGTAAAGCATAACGCCATGCTAAGCGGTGAATTTTCTTGCTTATTAGGCGTACGTCAGGGTGACTGCCTATCTCCATTCCTGTTTAGCATGTTTGTAAATGACCTTGAGGCTGAATTCGAAACTAAAGGTATTGAAGGAATTGATATCGGATTGATAAATTTTTATTTTACTATATGCCGATGACATTGTTATTTTCTCAGAATCGGAACACGGGATGCAAACAGGACTTAATCTACTTTCAGAATATTGTGAGAAATGGAAATTAACTGTCAATACGGGAAAAACAAAAATACTTGTATTTCGAAAAGGAGGTAGATTGCCAAGAAACATAGAATTCTATTATGGCAATTATATTATCGAAATAGTAAGTAAATTCACGTATCTAGGCATAGTCTTTACAACGGCTGGTTCTTTCATGGAAACACAATCTTTATTATCGGGTCAAGCACAAAAAGCTATTTTCAAGCTTAACAAGTACCTGTATAAATTTACAGACATAACACCCACACATAGATTACAATTATTTGATAAACTAGTACAACCGATTCTTAACTACGGTGCTGAAATATGGGGATTTGTGCAGGGAAATCAAATAGAAAAAGTTCATTTGCAGTTTTGCAAAAGTTTACTAGGTGTTAAGAGAAATACGCAAAATGATTTTATCTATGGAGAACTTGGTCGTACCCCACTTGTTCATCGACGCTATCTAAATATAATTAAATTCTGGTTCAAAATATCTGCGTCAGATGATCACAAATACATGAAACATATATACAACATGATGTTAGCAGACATGCAAAGCACACCAAGTAAAACAAACTGGGCGTCACTAGTCAAAAAAAGTGTTATCAACCCACGGATTTCTTGATGTTTGGTTAAATCAAGGGGTCGGAAATATTGAAGAGTTTCTGATAGATTGACCAATAGCTTTATGCAGGATTGGCAAGCCAGAATTAACGGATCTAGTAGAGCATTATTTTATAGAAATGTATGCGACTTCAAAATGCAATATTACTTAAAGGACATCACACTCACGAAATTTAGGTACGCATTTGCTAGACTAAAAGTTTCGTCCCATCGCCTAGAAGTAGAATCAGGCAGATGGAACAGAACTCCAATTGAAAACCGGAAATGTACATTGTGTGGACATTTGGAAGACGAATACCATTTTATTTTAGAATGCACAATGTATATGGATCTCAGGAAAAAATATATAAACCGGTATTATTGGAACAGGCCAAGTATGGTTAAATTCATAGAGTTGATTAAATCGGAACATTCACAAACTGTATATATATATATACTCTTTATTTCCCCCTTTCGGAGATTAACAACATGAACATGTTACAGAAATGAAATGTGAAACAAAAATGAACATATATGCATGTACATGATATAGATACATATGAAACAGTCAATACATGAAGATGTTGTTTTGTATCTTTGTGCATGGTTAATTGTGAAATTTAACACACGGGAAGCAGATCGTATATCAGTAGCTAGTTAGGTGGTCACATGTACATGATATAGATACATATGAAACAGTCAATACATGAAGATGTTGTTTTGTATCTTTGTTAATGGTTAATTGTGAACTTTTACACACGGGAAGCAGATCGTATATCAGTAGCTAGTTAGGTGTTCAGTCTACGGTGTCATATATATATATAAGAGATTGTCACTGCTCACAAGGCACGCACGGCGTCTGCCACAAACGCACAACATAACCTGAAGAAGTTCAACAACATGTCTCTGTCTTCTGTTATATTTGTCACTGTTGATGAGCCTAATAGGACACATGTATAATTTTGTCTGCATTCAATGTGAGCAGCTGATTTACAAAATTTGCACCCATCAAACCCCCGACCAGCTGGTGGAAGCACACTCGCTTGTTGCAAATATACGGATTCGTACATTCTGCTAAAATGTGTTTGTATATATCTGTACACTGTATGTTGCATTTATTGCAAGTCATCAGTTGACGAGTTGGTGCAGATATCCATACTTTTGCAACAATTAAGGTTGCGACAAGTGTGCTTCTGTTATCTATGACATCCCAGAGTATGGCATGGTGCAAGTTTGATGAGTGCAATTTTCTAAATCTGACAAATTTGTCATTATTATCACATTCATTTGTCCATGTACGCTTATGATATGTGGCTATATTGGGTCCTGTTACTCTCTTCCATGCACGTTTCAAAGGAAATACTCCAGTATTCATATATGTTTGTAGGTAGTCCATCAAATTGTATTTGACAAGTATTTCACAAACATCCGGAATAAATCCAGTTTGATTTTGACAACCCCTTGTAAAATATTGGAATAGACGAAAGTTAAAAATTTGCTTTACCAGGAGATAATTTAGGCATGTACATAATCGGCAAATGAAGTTGAGTTTGCGCATGTCAATTTGGGCTGAGGCAGGGAGCCATCCGATCATTGAAAGTGTCATTACAGTACTTGTTCTTATGGATAAATGTTGGCAACATTTGGCTGCAAGCCTTACTACTTTTTCTACTTCATACATATCTCGTTGAGATACGCTATGCCATAATTCGGAACCATATAATAGAATAGGTATGGATATTTTGGTAAGGATGGATGCGATGGTCAGTGGATTGACATTGGCAGCTAAGTTTTGTAAGTTCAAAATAGAGAATAGAGAAGCTCTGCTTTTTCTACAACGTGATTGTATACTTTGAGAGTTATTAAATGATCGATTAAGCTGAATTCCAACGTGCGTTACACAATCGTTATACTCTATTACACTTTGCCCAAGTTTGACAGGTTGTAGGTCGGTCAGATTTCTGACAGTGAATGCAATAGCTTTACATTTACTAGGGTTCATAGTATATCGCCATTTCAGTGAATATGTGTGTACGGTATTTAATGAATTTTGCAAGCAACGTATATTTGGGCAAATAATGGTGATGTCGTCAGCTAGCATTGGATTTCCGCATTTAATCGACGCAATGCGCGCCCCATGTGGCGAGGCTTGCAGAGTATTTAATAGCTCATCCACGTATAAAAGATACAACCAAGTTGAAATGATCCTCCCTGCCTCACCCTTGTCTCAGAGGAAAAATACCGGATTTTGCTCCGTTGACCAAGACACAGCTGTACATGTCTGAATAGCTGTTCATTATTATTCTTAGGAACTTTCCTTTGATGCCGAAATTTAACAACTTAAAGAACAAACCATTATGCCAAACGGTATCAAAAGCTTTCGCTGTGTCCAAGAAGGCAACAAAGCTATCCGAGCGAAGCTCTCTGTTATATGCAATTGTCTCTTGAAGGTTAAATGACACTGTCACTGAATCTAAATGTTTTTGATAGCCATTTTGCTGTTTATTTGGAAATTCTATTTCTTTTATTTTACACCAACGTTGTAGACGCAGATGTAAAATCTTTTCAAATGCTTTGTATATAACAGAGAGCAGGGTGATAGGTCTGTAGCTGTCCAGGGCACAGCGTGGTTTACCATCTTTGTATATAGGTATCACGGTTCCAATTTTCTGATCTGTAGGAACATACTCATGCTCGATCATAAGATCAAATAAGATCTTCAGATAGTACACGAGCGTGTTTCCACCATTGATCAGATGCTCATTTACAATTAAATCAATGCCAGGAGCTTTCCTTGTTTTCAGATCAGCGATTACATGTTTAAGCTCTTCCAAGTCGACTGGACAACCAAAAATAGGACATGAAAAGCCATCATCTGATCTGGTAAAATCATTCACCTCAGAGTCTACATGCTCCTTGAATGATTGATCAAATGCTGGCTCTTCTTTCGGAACAAATACAGATGCAAAGTGTGACTGAAAAATGTTACAGATTTCATTCGGGTCGTTTGTTATAACACCATGTGCTTCAATCTGGTTAATACTATTCTTGCGGTTATTTCGTTTACTATTGAGCGTGCGCCAGAATAACCTAATATCGCAATTGGCAGTCTCATCAAGATCATCATAGAATTTGTGTTCAGATTCTCGGATTGCATCTCTTTGATGTTTTCGAAATTGTCTCTTGCAGACTTATATGCTTTGTATTGTGTGTTGTTGCTATCCCGCGGACGGCCCGCAGCAATCCATGCTATCCGACAAGATCTCTGGGTAGCATGAGCTGTTTTCACTGAGGTTGTCCAGTACGGCTTGGAATGTCTGTTGAAATGACTAACAGGCAATGCTTGTTTCGAAGCAATGGTTATGGACTTTACTATATGACTGTACAGCGATTCGATGTGGCGATTATTGCTAGTTTGGGTGAGTGTTGCCAAGTCAAATGTTTCGAGTTCATTATTTAAAATGTATTGATACATACTCAAGTTGTCGTGTGTACACTTATTCCACGCAACTTGAGGGTTGTTATCCTGCTGAAACATGATAATTGGTATTGAAATGCACGTATGTATCGGTAAGTGGTCAGATACGTGAAATATGTCATTATCATAAACTCGACTGGAACGGATAAGATTGTTTTGAATTCGGGGTAATATAACATAATCAAGAGTCTTTTCCGTAGGACGAAATGTATATTGCGGTCCAGCATTTTCGACTATAGACAAATCATTTTGATTGATAAAGCTCGAAAACAGCCTATTTCTATCATTCGAGGGATTTGTGGTAAGCATTGCGTTAAAATCGCCACATATAATTACTGTACCAATCGAGGAATACGAGTCATATAAGCCTTGCAGCATGTTCAGACCGTCAATATAGTCAGTGATGGGATAGTTAACAGACGGCATATACACAGAAAATGCATACAACGGACATGCGTTAGGTTGTGCAATACATATACCACATATTCGATCACTTTGCACACCTTCAATTGGAGTTATCTGAAATGCGCATTGTTTTTTGTACAGTATACATGACCCGCCTTTGCCACATCCTAGGCCTGTGACGTCAGAGGTATCAAATACCGCATGAGATGTGTAATTGGAATGCAAAGAGTTTAGGACGTGATTGTATTGAGATTTAAGCTTATGCTCAGATATAAAAGCTACATCAATGTTCATGTCATCTAGTGTTTGACCGAGTGAGCCAGCACTAGAAAAAATACCTCTGACATTCCAGGTTAGGAAGTTGCAATTAGGCAGTGCATTTGTATTCACCATGAGGGTTATTAAGAACAGCACAAATAGTACACAGTAATTTGCGATGGGCTTAGTCCACATGAGTGGATAGATACTGGTCATAGCCATTATAATTGGTCCCATCGTCAATGTTTGTAGCTACAAATTTTTCATTCCATGCGTTGTTGCTATACCAGCGGCGACAGTAAAATTTACCCGGCCAGAAGGACTTGTTTTCCATGGTATAGCCGTCAGACTGGTCTACCGTTACTTTCGCGGCCAATGATCCCCGATTAGTGTTTATCATGCGGAGTCCAGTCGGGTGGATACGTCGCTGCTCCAGAAATCTGAGAAACCCGTCTCTGTTGGATGAGCGGGCGATCCCACCAATATAGTACCTGCGCGTGCGTTTGGAACTAACGCACTCAAACACTGGAACCTCGTTTGGTGTAGAGGGGTCCGATCTATGGACGCTATCGTTACCATATCGGGGGTATTCGGGATTTTCTGCAGGTGCGTAGCTAGTTCCGGTTTCAACGGATGGTCTACTTGACACTAAGACCGGTATTTGGTTTTGCGGGCGGTATCGTTTATTTGTTACAGGGTCAATGTAGAAGTGATTTTCAGTCTGGTTTGTGGTTTCTGTTTGTCTATGTTTTGTTCCGTTCTTGGGTTTTAGTTCCGTCGGTTTCTTCACAGCATCAGAATACGGTTAATGTATCAATTTCAAATTCGTGTTTTCAGTGTTTTTATAATGTCTATTCGTGTCTCCTTTGTCTTGATGACGGATGTTCGTGTTTCCATTATCTTGGTGTTGGGTATTCATGTTTTGGGATTCTGGGCGGCGTATATTTGTGCGTTGGATGTCTTCGGGGTCGATGTTCGTGTTTCGAGTATCTTGTAGATTCGCGGTTGGTATCACTTCTTTTCGATGGTGTTGGTCGATTGGGATGGTGTTGTCGGGTTTCAATGTATTGTCTGTCAATTTCTGTTTCAACATGTTATTGTCGTCTGCTATCTTTTTGAATAGTGATGGCACGCTTTTAACAGCTGGAGGCTGATTTGGTGATTTCGTATGTGGCGTTGGGTGGGAGATTGTAATTAAGCTTTTTAGCTCATTAATAGATTCTTCTAAATGTTTAATGGTTTTGGCGTCATCTGCTCTTTGAGATTTTAATTTGTCAACTTCTTGTTTTGTCATGTTTAACTGTGATCTCAGTTCGCTAACCTCGACACATATTGTATCAAAACCGATGTGATCAGGCTCTTCATTTGGTTCCATTTTAATTGTGGCTCGTTTCTTCGTAAATATATCAGTGACGTCTTTCGGATCACCATTGTCTATAAATTGTTGAATATTGTAACAGTCAGCTGCATAACGCATTGAACTTGTTGCAGATTTGGTTGTTTTGCGCATAATCAAACTTCCAGTCGGGCAGTTAGTTTTTGTACGGGCGCGCTTGGCGAGTATGCTTCTATACATGGCGATTGTGTCTTCGCAGTCTTTACAGTGTGCACGTAGTTTATCTGTGTAGAGGCTTTTCGGGAAATTCTGAAGGATATTGTCCAATTCAGGGAACATTTGCTGATTGGGGATAGGTTGGCTACACATATTATCAGATTCCGGACATGGATTGTCGTCAAGATTAATGTAGGTGCGCATTTGCGAATCATTTTGGTCCCGGTAGAAATTGTCATTATCATAGTAATCTGGTGTCTGATCATTGGGACAATCAATCACCGCCGATACACTAACGGCGACGCCGGGGCCGCCAGGGCTTAGGGGATCAAAATAGTCCGTTATCTTGAATGCCATAAACTGGTCATCGGACGAGCAAGAGTCGCAACTTTCGCCTTGAGGCGCCTCAATAGGGCTTTCACAGTACTTGGTTGCCATTATATGTGTAGATCAATTGGCTGGATGTGAGCTTATGCTCAGTGCGTGTAAGAAGTGACCATCGCACAGCTACACGGTGTGCTGAATGTTATCGCCCGGGGCATAAAAATTCCACGACAGACAATGGAATTGAGGAAAAATGTAAATATCTAAGCAATGTACCTATTTTGGCGGCTTCTTTTCTGGACACTTTTAAAACATCACTTTATACGTCACCAAACACAGTTTTTAGATTTTAGTCCACATTAATCACTCTTAATATCCACAAATATGGTCCACGAAATGAAAACAAACAAACTATATCCCGCGCATGCGCATTAAATCAGCCTATCTGACATTTGGAAGACGAATACCATTTTATTTTAGAATGCACAATGTATATGGATCTCAGGAAAACATATATAAACCGGTATTATTGGAACAGGCCAAGTATGGTTAAATTCATAGAGTTGATTAAATCGAAACATTCACAAACTGTAAGAAAGTTGGGCCAATACATATACCAAGCGTTTCAAATCAGAAATGAACATTGATATATACATCAATGAGGTCACCTTCTCCCAATACATACATAAAGAAATACAGCATGCATATATATTTGCAAATATTAACTTGACATTATTTCATGATATCTTACGTGTTCAGTTTTGTAGTACATGTGTAATGCACTACTCTATATACTAATGCTGCAACGCCATAACTTAATGTATTTTTATATATTAACCAAAACATTTTGTATGTGCTTATTGGGCATGCTATTCCACCGCAGGATATTCTCCATGTGATATGGCCAATGGTCGACGGTGGCATAGCTGCATCAAATACAATACATAGTAGCTGCATTATTAACGTTACGGTTTATGCACCGGCTGTTGTCTTTGTCACCCATAATTGTATGTTGTTACATGTGTATTGCTTCAGGGGCCATATGGCTTAAAGCGTTAATCTTTATCTGAATAAACATATCTATCATGTACCGTGGTTACACAATTATACACTTATTTAATTATTATAGACAAACTGTTATGCCTACTAGTTTGGACCACATGTTGAAGTAACGGACCGAGGTCTATAAATACATTAAATATGCCTAATAACATCCTTAAACGAAATAAAAAAGCTAAACAAAGTTTGTTACTCCCTCTATAACACACATATATATATACCTCGGTCCGTTACTTCAACCTGTAGATGGGAACCCAACTTTAACTCCTACATATAATTTGCGAATCAGATCTCTTATTCATTATTCTGCAGAGGAAGACTATGTATGGAAAAGTAACTCTGATACGGACAGTACGGTTGTATATTTCAATAGTTACTGTTCACAACTATGAACAATGTGGCTTACTCGCTTACCACATTTATCCAAGAGTTATGAGTTTGATGCCCGGGTGGGATGTAGATCTTTAAACACTGTTTCATGTTGGAAAGTTGCGGAGTCATTTGCTGAGTAATGGTTAATACTGGTAAGAAATTCAATAAAAGGCTAACCATGTACATAATAGTGTTTGATTGTTTCAGGGAAGCCGTCTACAGATCTTAGCCAACTAGATTATTTGTCGAGCCTCTTCAACTTCACCCTGCAGTCGAGGCAGACACCAGCAGGGCTATCGAGATATGATATGAGCGGTCCCAGAAGAAGCAGATAAGGCGGAAATTGGTTCTCATTCTGCTGTTGAAGGACAAAGGCCACCAGAAGAATAGCTGTCCGAAGACACTACTCCACCTGGGCAACAAGTTGCCAAACATTCGCGAAATGGAAACTGATCCAGTTCCTGACCTACACGAAGCAAAATATAATTTCGCCATGACAGACTGTCATCATCTTAAGATCAGCGACATCTGAAAATATAACCCTCAAGGAACAGCTTGAGAAAGACAAGTTCAGTCACACAAAAAATAACCATTTAACCGTAGTACCATCCATGCCAGCGGCAGTGTTTGTGTGGTTCTTAACTCTGATTTCTGCTCTAATCAACCTGTTGAAAGGATGTGTCGAGAAGACATGTTACTTTTGGTGTTGATGGAATTGAGAATGAATCTTATTCACACAAATCTGACACGTGCAGTTTTAAGATTTGTCAATTATTTTTCAATCGGTGACTCATTCTTGTGATGGACATAATTACATATGTACATTTCTGATTATGTGACACTCGAAGGACTAGATATTGAAATGGTCAGAAATATATTTATTATGCTTTAACACATATGTGGCTGTTACCACAGGTTGAAGTAACGGACCACGGCCTATAAATACATTAAATATACATAATAAGTGAGAGAAAAATAAGCTAAACAAAACGTATTTACTCCATGTGTGATATAAGGGAGTAAATAATTTGCTTAGCCTATTTGCTTTCACTTATTGATGCTTTTATGTATATTTAATGTATTTATAGGTATTGGTCCGTTACTTTAACCGGTGGCTGTGACTGGAGAATGCGGTTTATGTGATTTCTGACCAGTGTAGCTCCTGATAAAATAGTACACTCCTGTAGCCTGACAATGATGTGGCTTGTTGGAAGCATGATGGAGGTTTCATTGATGCAATGGTGAACAGTGCAGATCCAGTGCGGATATGTGTATCTACACTGGCCGCAAATCCCATAAGCCCCATTTCTCCAGTCACAGATACATATTTGAGCAAATTTAAAAATCCTAGTGCCAACCTAGAGTGATTAGCATTTAAGTTATTGTATTCAATCTTTGATTCATAAATTTCCGTTTAACGTCCACAGTCTATAAAGTCTGTATTTGGTTGGTTTCATATAGTTTCAGTTATCTTCGCAAAAAAAGATTTTACTAGAAATATCCAGAATAGACCGAAGACAAACTTTGTAAACTTTCGAAGTGAAACGAAAATTTACGAATTAATGATGTATGTTTGTGCTATTATCATGATTATAATTGAAATCAATGCCCAATGGTCAAACTTGTAACAAATTACATGTTTACAGTAAATTTCGACTTCGAAATTTGACTTCGAATTAACTGGTGCAATTGGTTGATATTGGTCATTTGCAGTGCATGATGTGAGAAACAACATATTGAGGAATCATAACACAGTGCCTTCAATCATGATTCATACCCAGGCATACAAAGTATGTCGAGGTGCATATAGTTTTTGTATTTTCGTCCATCCGTAAGATTTGCGTTAAAGGTTTTTGGGTACGCATTATATCTGCAACCGTAAGTCGCATCGAGTTGAATTTTCGTATACTTCTTTATCGTCATCCATATTTTATAAGGTAGCCCACCGATGTGGCTTTCCTGCACAAGTTCAAATTACTTAAAGTTTTGAAATATTTGCGTCAAACATGTCAAAGTTTTTAAGTACACAATGTTTCTGCAACCGCAAGTCGGGTTGACTTGAAACTTCATATATATACTTCTTTATGAAGTTAGAAGATCAATATTTTCTTTCTATAGATCTGGTGGGTGCATGTGATGTGTAATTTAACAATCGCGATTCATCCTTACCGGAATTCCGACTGGAGACCAGGTTTGGCCCTCACATACATCTTTGGCATTTTGTATCCGTCAGTTGTATCCCTTATGTGAGTATTAGACCATAGATGTTGATAGGCCGTTAAACACCAATAAACAAACATTATATAGCCCACTCATGCGGCTTTCATGCACACGGTGAATGTGAAATTACTTTGAAACTTGTGTTAAATGTTTTGAAATATATGCGTTAAAGTTTTAAGTAAACAATTTCTCTGCAACCGTTAGTCAGATTGAATTGAGACTTCATATATTTGTCTATCAACATCCATATTTTCATTTTATCGCCCACCCATGCGGCTTTCGTGACCAAGGTCAAGGTCAAATTGTATTAAATGTTTTGAAATATTTGCATTAAAGTTTTAAGTACACAATTTATCTGCAACTGTATGTTGGATTGACTGGAAACGTCACATACTTCTTTATCAACAGCCATATTTTCCTTCTATAGCTCACCTATGCGGCTTTCATGCCAAAGGTCAAGGCCAAATGACTTGGCGGCGGCCGGGGGTATGTGTGAGACCCCGCTCACTTGCTCTAGTCATTAAAAGCAAGAATAACATATCTTACTATACTGATTTCTTTTGTTTTTTTCGCATACTGATTTTGAGTCTGGAGCATAACTTGAATTCCTTTTTGTATATTTATCACAACTCTTGCCTCACTAATATTCCAGTGTTCTCCCTTTGTTCTTTCACGCATTTATTTTGTATCTGGCACATGGCGGTATTTCAAATTTGACCAAATATGGTCCTGATATATATGAAATCGAAGGTATCGTGGAGACAATCAATCTGGATAATTTTTTTGTCAAAATCGGATGATACATCATAATACAAGATGGCCGCCAACAAGCCATCCTTTAATTATAGATTTCGTCTTCTTCCCATGTACCGTTTGGCTGACGCTGGTCAGACTTCACAGTTGTGGTGCGTGGGTGAAGCATTTTAATATTTGTTAAAATGGAGGTTGTCACATAATCCAAGATGGCCGTCGTAGAAAATTGGGTAAAATTCTTAAAAAAATATCAACCATGTTAATTTTACATTATTATTATTTTATATCAAGCTTGAATTGCCACTTGATATCAAGGGCGATAACACTGACTCTTTGAAATGTTAATGGAAACAACTATTTATTCTCTCTATTTATCTTTTGATGTGCAATGATCATATTTTGTAACAAGTCAATAAAATATTTATTCAGGTGACACATTTAGTTGATATAAATAATTGAAAAATTACCTGCCTCATTTACAATCAAAATAGTACGATGATACAACCTATCAGTAAACCTAAGATTACTAAATGAATATTTCTGTGCAGCGGGCACTCGTAATTTTTAAAACTGTTGGAATAGTTACACAATTATACTTATTTAATATTTAATTCCTATAAAGAACTATTTGTGCCAAACAGATGGGACCCCAACTTCAAGTAATGATTTGCAACTTTGCTGAATGATGTATGGCACCCAGTCATTAAGTGCAACGGCACGACACTTGTCTTATCAGCTCATTCACAAACACCACATCATACAAAACACTTGTCACATGGATTTGCTAGTGGGTGTACAGTACAAGGTCCAGTGACATGGTGTGTAATGGGTGCGATTGCATCCCGTAACATTTGGTCAGGTGTGTATTTTTTTACTTTACCTACGTTTTCTGGGGGAAATAACTACCAGTATAATATATGTGAACATTGTCGCTTTAAAATCACTACAATGGAAGAAATTGAACGTATGTTATCGCACCCCCTTCCAAACTCCATTCACAATTCACCCCCCCCCCCCCCCCCCCCACCCCCCCTGCAAGAATCTGGCTGCTCCGCTGCAGTGCACAGTCGCAGAAGAATTTTTCACATACAGCCGTTTGAATGTGTACTTGTGTGTGCTTAATATTTCTCAGACTTTGTCAAGGCAATGGTTTCTGTTTCGATGTAATGTATGGCATGTCGTGAATTTCACTCACAAGTTCGTGGGCGGTGGTCGGGCGAATGAGACGGCGTAAATTATCGGTATGGGTTCCTCCTTAAAGGAATCACAATTTGCCTGGTTTTGCCCTCAGGTACGTTTTTATAGTTGGCTCTTTAGTTACGTAGGAGCTGAATTGAGTTATTGCCCATTATAAAAGTAGTAAGATTATTACTGATCCTACTGCTTTTGGGAGGGGCCAAGTGACTCTGGTGTGGCGAGGACCTGGCATCAGATCAGGATTATTCTGATTTTAGGGCTGAATATATAGTTTTGTTATTGTAAATATTCAGTTCTGATTTGGGATTTCCCCCCCCCCCCCCCATTTGTACATGTACTTGAACATGTACGTGTACTTGTACAGGTAATATATGGGATTTAGTACTAAACTTACTGACCCGGCCTTAAATGGCCTTAGCTGTTGATAGGCCGTTAATCCCAGAAAACAAACAAACAAACACTCACAAGTTCATATTGGTGCTTGTAGGAGTATTTTATATCCAGTATACCTTTTCCATGACAATCACATTCTGTAAAACCGTCTGGAGTTTCGACAATGAAATGGAGAAATGCCAAACATTTTCATGTGTCTGAATGTGGATTATTTCTGGCACTCATGTGTTTGGCTTCGTTCAAATTGTACTGCGTCAATTTTATCGAATTTAAGATTGAATATTTCATGACTTTATTCAAAACGCCAGTTTTAGAAGTTGATGGTTTTAGGATTTTTATATCATGCACTGCAGTGCCGGTGATAAGTCGCTAGGTGGCGTTGCCAAGTCGGACTGTTGTACTGTGCGGACTTACCGAAACAAACCGCCAGTGGACAGGTTACACTATATTTGCAATGTAATGTCACTGGGTAAGTTTATAGATCGCGGCTCAGTCAGCATGCGACCAGATGCCGTTTTTTTGTGTTATGGGAAAGTACTAAATTGGGAAAAAATATGAAAACTGGTGGCAAGACAGTGCGTCCTCAGAGCCCGCGCAATATTTAAAATTGCGCCATGTCAATTAAATGTGATGCAGGATGTTGAATGTAATATCTTTATAATGGAAAGACAGAGTTTAATGAAACATAACGCAGTAAATGCTTAACTGGTTGTCAATTAGTATCCCCTCGGCGATAGGCAAGAGAGGGTATATCGTTAGTCCATGTACGTGCATACGTATGTACGTACGTTAGTAACACATTTCATTTTTCAATAACTCGTGAACTTCTTCACCGTTTTTGATATTATTTGACCATAATGTGTGTCTAGGGATGGAGCATGGTTTAGCATATGACCCATGTTTACCGCCCAAGGTCACGGAGTACTTTTTTATATCAAGGTTGCCAGCGAGGGGATTAGCTTCGTTTAATGATGCCAGTTTTTGCATTATTGTATAGTTTGCTTTAATCGAACAATTTTCTGGTTTTGACGAAGAATCGGTTACCATATATGTGAATAAAAATCTAAGAACGTGAATGTAAGAAATAAACGGTACTCGATTCGTCATGACAGTTATAGGTTATCGTAAAAAGCTTTTAGAGCACCCATAAAACACATATGTCACTTTTCTGGTATTACTACATATCATCGAAATCCGTCCGTTTGCTTGGAAAAGTTTCAACACAATCTACTGTAAAAATGACGTCACAGAATACGTCACTATGAAAATCAGGTTCCCATGTGATCCCATACCTTGATATCCATAACTTTGCATGCTACTTGCAAACATGTAGTTGGCCTCAATAATAATAACATACACTCAAAGCGTTCTTTTATAGCATGGTCATGCATGTTATAATTTTTCTTGTTATTATTATTATTATTAAATAACCCCTCAAAAAATATATTTATTTGAAAACCGATGTCGGCTGGTTAATATATACTGTTTAATATATATACTGTTTATGAAAATAGAAACTTATTATTGATTGATTGATTGAATGATTGATTGATTGATTGATTGATTGATTGATTGATTGATTGATTGATTGATTGATTGATTGATTGATTGATTGACAGATAGACAGATAGACAGATAGACAGATAGACAGATAGACAGATAGACAGATAGATAGATAGATAGATAGATATTATTTATTTATAGAGGGTGACTCGGTTGGTCGGAACCAATCTTCCCCGAGGCCCTCTTAAGAAGTACATATGCATGTACATATATAAATATACAATACATATTGAAATGATTACATGATGTATGCATACGTGAATTTAACATGAAGTGAGTGAGTGAGTGAATAGGGTTTAACGTCCGCTTTTCTGACATAGAGGTACAAGCCTCAGGGAGTCTACACGCAGACGGGTCAACGGGGTCGAGTCCCGTATCCACCTGTCCAAGGGGGGTAAATCCCAACTTCAGAACTCAATATTTACAATCAAAATATATATTCAGTCCTGAAATTAGAACAACCTGATCTGGTGCCAGGCCCTCGCCACATCCAGCATCATTTATCCCATCCCCTAAAAGTAATAGGATTAGCGCTAATCTTACTTTTATATATGGGGCATAGCCCGACTCAACTCTCACATACAAGAAAGCCAAAAATGCACATGAGGGCCAAATCCGGTATAGTGGGTTCCGGAAAGTATGAACCCAATCGTTAAGCCAGTTTAGTCGCCTTTTACGACAAGCAATGGCTACTGCAGCACTATTCTCAGGATCAGTTGATCCCGCCCCGGTGCCTGCACGGGGCTTTAACATGAAGAAATAATAATGATGAGCCATGACGAAAAGTGGTACATGTGTCCCGACAGTCCCATATCAGACTGCGCATCGACGCAGCTTGAACTTGGTTTAACACGTTTATTTCTCAGTGATAGGTTCAGTTTTTGCTATAATACGCTAAATTCGTTCTCGTGCGCCTGGTATAGGGTTACACGGTCGCTAAGCTCCACAAGACAAATTTTATCATGGCAAATCAAACACGCGGTCATTGTAAACTGTATACCATATATCGTAATTTCGTGATTTGTGACGCTGGCGGGGGGCACAATTAACAAGTTTATATTGATTGATAATACCGCTACTTCAGCCGCTATCGACCCTTCATCCAGTTAAGACAATTACGGGAAAATGTATTTAACGACGTGAAACGTCGTATGTCAATTGGAATACTATTCCAGATTAGCGCGCCTGAGTATGAAAAGCTGTTTTTAAAGAGATTACTTTTAGGTTTGGGAACTTCGTAATTCATATTTGTTTCAGACCTTAATACCATACTCGTATTTTGTAAGTGATTAGTGAGCATTTCATATAATTCACATACATATTGGGGGGCCATTTTATTAGTTATTTTGTACATAGTTTTCACTTTTTGGAGAAATACGCTTTCGTCAAATGTCAAAATGTTGAGTAATTCTAATGAGTTTTGCAAATCAATATATTCGTTTCCCAGAGTGATTTTACATGCTCGCCGTTGAAGTTTGGTTATTATGTACATATTTTTGATTTGACGAATTTCCCCATACTATATTTCAATATGTGAAATGTGGCTGAAAATAGGCCTTATATAATAATATTCGGTGCTCAGTAGATAAATAAGGTCTGATTTGATATAATAGCCAGAGATATGATGAAATATTTTTTGAGATACCGTTAAATGGGTCATTCCACTGGAGATTTTCATCTACATGTATACCCAGAATTTTATTACCGGTAGTGATATCGAGGCTTACATTGTCATATTTGAGTTGGATCATTTTGTATCGCAAACATGTTCGTTTTTGTCTACTTGTTATTAACATGATTTTGTTTTTTTTCCTTTATTAAGCAGCATGCCGTTAGCCTCACACCATAATTCTAAACTGTCAAGTGCTTGTTGTAAACGGTGTTTTAAGTCGCCTACAGTTGATTGCATGTCATAAATTGTTGTATCATCTGCTTAGAGATCGGTTCCTGTTACGTGTTGACGGAGAATAAGTGGCAAATCATTTATAAACAAAAGAAAAAGTGTCGGTCCAAGAATTGACCCCTGGGGTACTCCACAGTTGATAGGTAGAGTTCAGATGTTTCTCCATTTACAGAAACAAGTTATTGCCTTTGTTCCAGGTATGATTTGAACCAAACCAGGCTTACGTTACTGTACTTGTATAGCCGAAGTTTATCCAAGAGAATTGTGTGATCAACAAGATCAAATGCTTTACGAAAGTAGACTAAAATACACCCTACTAATTTACCCCGATTTATTGCTTGTAGAAAGTTTTCAAGAATAACAATTAACGCTAATTCTGTCGAGTGACCTGTACGAAATCTACTCTGGTTTTGATGCAATAGTATAAACGTTGTTAAATATTTCATAAAATGTTTCTGAACCCATTTTTCAATTAATTTTGAAAGTGTCGGCAAAATTGATATCGGACGATAATTATTTACTTCGTCTTTTGCACCGCTTTTATACAGGGGATGTAGTTTTGCTTGTTTCCATGCACTGGGGAAGATAGAACTAGTGAAACTCACATTTACTACATATGTAATATTTTTCGAGATAGCGGTGGCAGATAATTTTAACAATCGTGGCCCTATTAAATCTAGTCCAGCAGATTTTGATATATCTAATGATGTTAAATACCTTTTTACGAATATTTCATTAATCAAAGGAATGTTAAAATTACAATTTTGCGGTGTATGTTCGTTTGCGAAATTTTTAATATGATCAAAATTTGATTCTGGAATGGGACCTTTAAGATTTGATGCTATAGTGGAAAAATATTCGTTAACAATATTCGCCATATGTGTATTTTCTGTGCATAGCTGACCAGTTAGACTGTTTATACCTAATAACTGTTCCGATTTACCATCATGTTTTGATGCACCAAATTCTTTGAATAATTTCCAAATAGTACTGACGAGGGTCATCCTTGCCTTCTTCAATTTTAGATTTATACGTATCCGTTTTATATTTTTCTATTAAAGCTGATTTCGTAATAATTTGTAATGTTCATAATTACCGTTAATTTTACACTTATTTCTGTCTTTTATGCAATCTAAAATTTTGGATTATAGCCAATCAGGTTGTATTTTAGTTTTAATCCTGTGTGTCCGCAAAGGAGCGTGAGTGTTAACCACGTTAACAAACAGTGTCGTCCATGCGTCAAGAATGTCATCAATATGATTAAAATAATGTACAGTTTCCCATTCAACGGCGTTTAAATCATTAACAAATGCTATTTCATCAAAATGCTTAAATGATCTATACTTGATTTCATGATGCGCGTGTTTTCTAGGTATGTAATTTAGCTTCCGATTACAGAAAATTTCACGGTGGTCACTGATATTTAATTCTTTAACACTAATTTGCGAAATATGTTCTTCATGAGTTACGTAGATGTGATCAATTAACGTGCGTGAGATATCTGTTACACAACTAGCCTCACTAATTAACTGGCTAAGGCCCAACGCGTGAATGTAATTTGACCATTCTCTATTAGTGGTATCGCATAACAAGTTTTTATTGACATCTCTTAATAAAATTATTTCCTTTCCTACGTTCATTGTATTGTCGATTAATTGTTCAAACCTGTCAGTCCATTCTACTTTGGAGGGCGGGGGTCTGTATAAACATCCTACTAAAAATGACTTGCTTTTTTCGGGAGTAATTTCCAGCCAGATACATGATATATTAAACATTTCTAAGTCATCCCTACGCTTTACAATTTCACCATCACGAACATAGACCATTAACCCCCCACCTGCATTGTCAATATTGTCTTTACGAAACGGAGTTTGAAATCCATCTATCTTAAATAAACCTGTAGTTTTGTGATCTTTCAGTTTAGTCTCACTTAAGCCGAAAATATGCAGATTTTTATTTTCGTTGGATTTTAACATATATTTCAATTCTTCAAATTTGCTAAGATTCCGCGCACATATACCCTGTATATTTAAATAACCAATGTTAAACCCTTTCTTGCTTAAATTTAGATTAAATACATTTGTGGATTCATGTTCCTTGTTGTTTTGCATATACGATGGCGAGCGTAATGTATTTGTAGAAACATTATCACATATATTGTTACCGCATGTTTTGGCATGTCGCGTAATTTCACAAACATCCATATGCTGTGCTGAATTACCACCTGATTGACAATCATTGGTAATTGTAGGCGTGTCTAATTCATTTATTTCGATAGTGTCCAGGGAAGTGTAGCCTATATATACTTTATTGCAGGTGCACCTTATTTCATTACACACGGAGCACATTTCATGTAATTGAGCAAATCTATTATGTAATGTTA
Source organism: Conchocele bisecta (assembly GCA_029237695.1). NCBI lineage: Eukaryota > Metazoa > Mollusca > Bivalvia > Lucinida > Thyasiridae > Conchocele > Conchocele bisecta. Next base: position 212,378,258 of record CM055265.1, read on the forward strand.
TGTGTCCGCCTGCATTCCACGAAGTGGCATTAATGCCTAAATGCTACCTATTTTATCTGCAATTTTGTGACCAGCTAAACGACAATAGTAACACAAGCCGGCCCTCACATTGTTCCCATGTCCATTTTGTTGTTCCGACTAACAGCTTGGTGATCACGAGTTCCTCTGGCTCGTCTGTCGTCAGACCCTCGTTGGAGGCGCACGAAAACACATGTTTCGTAGTATGTAACCACGGCGATGTGGTTGTGTATTGCGTGCAGCAAACGCTTTTTCCCAGGAAGTGTCAGATGGATTCGGTCGAGGTTGAAATATCGTTGTAGCAGCATCTCATTCTTATCATAAACGAATCAGTTGGTGTCTGTAATACACTGCACATCCTTGTTCGACCAGTAGACGGCCAATCTGTCTATGCTGGTGTTTATGTGGTCAACGTTAATATCTCCTCTCGGGGCGACGCTGCATATGTATATATGGCAGTCACTATTTGCCGCCTTAATTTTCGCCAATAGTTGATCTACCTCTCCTCGAACAGTTATATGTCGGTGTCGTTTGCAGCATCATTACCGCCACAATATATCACTACATTGGAGAATGAATTCAAATCATACATGTCAATTTCCGCTGATACTGTCCGGATTGTCGCACCCCCAATTGCATGTTTGTGAATTCCCCCTTTAAGCCCTTTCTTGTTCACACCACTTAACAGGGAATCACCAATTAGCAGGGTTTTGTTTCCTGTGAGGGGTCGCGCCTGGCTGAACGGGATCTGGTTGACATTTCTAGATGGCACGTTTTCTGGCGAGAAGTTCACTGAACATGGCGTAATGTGGTCATTTGACCGACGTGTAATACGTATGGGAATGTCGAGACTGGGTATGCCCTGACTTGCGTCCATCGGGGAAATCCTCTGATGTTGCTGTACAGGCTGGCGATTTGTAACGGTGTCTTTTACAACTGGCCTATTTTCCGTACAGCTACTGGGCATAATGTCCACTCTGCGGGTGGTATGTTTCCCTCCATTCAACGACAGATTGTGCTGCAACTTCGGAATATAACCGAGAAGGTGTTAATTTATCCATACAACTGATCAAAGTAGCTTTCAATTGGGATAGCTCTTTGTCCATTCTGCCAATTGTTTCCACCAGTGACCGGAGCATCCGCCCATTTGATACGCTGTGATCCGTATGGGTAATATCCTGACGCGCGAGGAACGGCGTGCTAGCGGCCGGTGGTGATGCCGTATTTTACCCAATTGGAGTATCCACTACCACCTCCTGTAACTGCTGGCTTTCTTCGAAGATGATGTGGGAACTGTCTGCGTTTTCTACAAAACGCTTGAATAGAGCAGTTGCAATTTTGTTAAATTGACACTCTCTCCACAGTTTGTGGCCAGCCCCTGTGACCGTTTCAGTTCTCTGATGTGTGTCCATCACAATCTCACAACGCATGCCACTGACGTGCGTATGGCATTTAGTAATGCCCGACGTGTTTTCAGGATCTACACTGCTGGAGAAATCAGCGTTTAATTTTGACACAAAGTCGTAGAAAAACACGAGGGATACAAATGTTAGTTGCGTCCTGTGGTTGTCATGTGTTGTGCTATAGAACAAGTCCTCAAACTGGTCGGCTGGCGACGGGTCCACACACACGTTTTCGATGTCTCCGGCATTACACGACATCAGTGTACTCGAGCAACTGGTGTAATTAAAGCTGACGTCTTGGTTGGCGGCGTCAGGTATACTTTCCTCACATGAAGATGTTGTACTTCCATGGTTGTTTTGTATAAGAAATACGGTAATCCGGTAGTTAGACTTAGACTCTAACTCAAATATCATACACTGCTCTTCCGTAATCATAATAAATACGGATGTGTGAATTAGCAACCCCCCTCCCCTACCTCCCGAAGTGATGGTGTTGACCGTACTTTGATGGGTCTGACTCATCCACTTCTAATATGCAATTGGACATACTGTGCATCTCCCAATGTGTCGCGTATAGACGGGTTATAATGTAAATACTAACCTGGAGTGACGGTCGTCGGTTTCGGAGTGGAATTGTCGGCACCAGTTGTCTTTGGCGGTTGAGGCGTAGTTGTCGGTTGTGGCGTGGTAGCGGTTGTCGGCTGTCGTGTCTTAACGGTTGTCGATTGTGGCGTGGTAGTGGTTGTCGATTGTGTTGTGGTAGCGGTTGTCAGCGTGGAAGTGGCTGTCGGTCGTTTTGTGAGATCGGTAGGGAAGGTAAATACTGTCAGGTATGGCATGGGATATATGATAGGTTGTGGCATTGGAACCATCTTTTCAGCAGTTACTGGTGTATACATGTATATGACAATCGCTACATTACATGCTTTATTCAATTACACATCTGAGACACGAGCATCTCGAGCGTGTCATGATGACATGCTATCAAGTGCGCGCGACAATAGCTGTAACTGCAGGGTTGGTGAATGCAGATTTGAGGGCGGATCGAGAAAAGTTGTGAAACATGGACCAATATAGGGTATATATCAGCGAGGCTAGCCCGCCGTGGGCGCGGGGAGCCAAAGGAACCGGGTCTGTGTCTTAATTAGATATACATTATTGTTGAAAACCTAAAAGTACGACACGCGTAGAATGAATGGCTACACTAACTGCGAGTGGCTGAAGATCGGAACCATCATGGCAGAGTGATCGGCATTATTATACATCATATAGCAGACATTATTATTTATTCTCTGTATTTATTTTTACGTACACTGATTATACTTTATATTGTGTTGAAAATATAATTTCTTCGGGTTACGCATTTAATTAATATAAATAATCAAAAAATATCTTGCCTCATTTGCATATGAAAATAGCCTGATACCACCGCAAGTCACTATCAGTTAAATAAATACATTTGTATTACTAAATGATTAGATCTGTATAGTGGGCACTCGTAATTTTTAGAACTGGTGGAATAGTGATACAATTATACACTGTTCTATAAAGAACATAGTTGTGCCTACTGAGTGGGTATTTACCTTTAATACTTCACTGTTCCGATTAGAGTTAATAACCAATCCACATTCATGCATTCACGTTTCCAGTGTTGCTATATACCTCCTGCACACAGGTCATACGGGTCATGTTTGCAGTACATATTCTTTATGTCAGGTGAGCACTTCATTATATTACAGGAACACTACAGACAATCACTTCCACATAATGGTGGCCTCTAATTCATTGATAAGTCAGGTGCATTTAACATTGGTAGGTGTTGGAACTGATATGGTTTAGAAGTGCATATATGTGGTGTACTCAGATTGAAATGTCAATACTTAATCTAACTTTAAATCACAAATGATTAGGGGAAGTGTAGCGAAATACGCATTTCTTTGTAGTCCGATGCCAAACATCAATGCCGCACAAATATTCTGGTCCATAATTCTTATATTTATTGATAAGTTTTTAATTCTCAGTGAACGCTATATAGGCTAAAGCCAGTGTGTAGCTAACAGCAGAGAGATAACGTGACTTACCTGGAAATTTTTAATTTCCAGCCCTAGTGGAGATTATTTGAGAGGAATTCTTGCTTTTGTACGTCAATCTGTCTAAGCATGTTTCTTTGGTAGTCACTGTATGAACATGTATTGTACATACATATATTAACACTTACGACTTTGCGGATTGTTCGATGTAGTTGAGGACTATAGTATAAGCCTCGTGTATCACTCTGCCTTTCAAAAGTTGAAGCATAAACTACTCACAACAATTTAAAAATACTAATTGTCATTCACAATAAGGAGTAACAGGATTTAATAATTTATTCTGTCATTCACAATAAGGAGTAACAGGATTTAATAATTTATTCTTGCTAAAAAATAAGAACAGTTTGAATCAAATACATGTACGCCTTCAAACCCAGTGATTTAAATTTGCACACCGGATATGAGACGAGACGCAAGCCATGTGACCACCCATACACGCAGGTGTCACACCGCCAATCGCATAATAGTATAGCGATTCGAAATCAAGTCTAGGAGCAGAGTTGCACGACGGGCCAGGCCAAACAATAAGTAAGTTATAGTTCACATATTGATGTTTAATAAACTAATTTATTAACAATTCAATATGTGAATTATAAATGTATTGTATACGTATGTTTATCGTATGCTAATAATGTATAATTTATGTTTACTGATTTATAAAACCCCCACAACTAGTCAAACTGTTCCTTTAATAGTAAGTATTGGGTTGTGCCATACATGCACCAGAATAGCTTTACAGTCGAAATTCATCTGTCATCTAAACACGGGTCTCATGATACAACGGCTCCCGGCTTTTGACGTTAATTTAACATTAGAAGTATATGACGTAACACTTTATTGCAACCTGACATATTGTGGATCTCCCAATGTGTCGCGTATAGACGGGTTCTAATGTAAATACTAACCTGGAGTGACGGTGGAATTCTCAGTGGAATTTTCGGCGCCAATTGCCGTTGAGGGTTTTGGCGTGGTAGCAGTTGTCGGTTGTGTCGTGGTGTTGGTTGTCGGTTGTGTTGTGGTAGCGTTTATCCCTGTTGGAAAGTATCAGATTCATATGCGCGCCACAATGGCTATAACAGCAGGGTTGGTGAATGGACATTTGAGTGAATGATCGAGAAAAGTTGTGCACACATGTATGTACCAAGTGATTTAAATTTGCACACCGGATACGAAACGAGACGCAAGCCATGTGACCACCCATACACGCAGGTGTCACACCGCCAATCGCATAATAGTATAGCGATTCGAAATCAAGTCTAGGAGCAGATTTGCGCGACGGGCCAGGCCAAACAATAAGTAAGTTATAGTTCACATATTGATGTGTAATAAACTAATTTATTAACAATTCAATATGTGAATTATAAATGTATCGTATGCGTATGTTTATCGTATGCTAATAATGTATAATTTATGTTTACTGATTTATAAAACCCCCACAACTAGTCAAACTGTTCCTTTAATAGTAAGTATTGGGTTGTGCCATACATGCACCAGAATAGATTTACGGTCGAAATTCATCTGTCATCAAAACACGGGTCTCATGATATAACGGCTCCCGGCTTTTGACGTTAATTTAACATTAGAAGTATATGACGTAACACTTTATTGCAACCTGACATATTGTGGATCTCCCAATGTGTCGCGTATAGACGGGTTCTAATGTAAATACTAACCTGGAGTGACGGTGGAATTCTCAGTGGAATTTTCGGCGTCAATTGCCGTTGTGGGTTTTGGCGTGGTAGCAATTGTCGGTTGTGTCGTGGTGTTGGTTGTCGGTTGTGTTGTGCCTGCGTTTATCCATGTTGGAAAGTATGAGATTCATGTGCGCGCCACAATGGCTATAACAACATGGTTGGAGAATGGACATTTGAGGGGTTGATCGAGAAAAGTTGTGCACACATGTACCAATATAGGCTATATATCAGCGAGGCTAGCCCGCCGTGGGCGCGGGGAGCCAAAGGAACCGGGCGATTGTATGGGCGGCCGCGCGCCGGTATCTTAATTAGATATATAGTATTGTTGATGATAACCTTAAGGTACTGTAATAGTATTTCCCGTTAGCCCGGTTAGAGAATACTATTGGAGGGGTGGGTCATTAAGACAATGACATTGTAGATTCTTATCACTTTATATGTAGTAGGCCCGACGCCTGCAACAATACAACATAACAATTTTGCAAGGTTACAAACAATACAATTACAGCAAGTGATTGCACTTACTTACAAATATTTAAAGAACAACTTACTGAAGGACGGTTCAATAAGTGCAATCACAATATGTTATGTGACCTTGACCGACTTATGCAAGCACAAATAACATTTAACATAAAGCACACAAAGCTGACATTAAGCACATAAAGCAAGCAGGGTAAAAGCAGACAAGTGAGTATGTACTCACTTGTAGAACTGGAGTAAATGCTCGAGCTCGAAAAAGGGAAAATGGCTATTCCGAAATCACTCCTTGCTCAGTTTATTATGCGAACCAACCGATGGAAAATCTACAGGTGCAGATACCATAACCAGCTATTATTCTAAAAGATCTATATTTATCTGCCCTGAATGGGATTACAGACACCATTTCCATCAATTGGTTCAAACAGCAATTTGGCTGTAATAAATGTGATAAAGGAGTGTTTGGGTTTAACAAAAGGGGTATTACGGGTCGCACGGACTCCGAAGGACATATCGGGGTCAGTAACCTAATCCTAAACTCGTCTGTACTACAAACGTAATCCTAATAGATCCGGAGTGAATAATTATGCATCATATTCCAATGTTCGCAAACCGTGTGGATCCAGAACAGACTGTGATAATGCACAAACTGATCCAACTCACACGGGTTGAGAAACGCCGGACCAAAGTAGACATATATATATTATTTTGGGAGCAGCGCAGACCCTGATCAGACTGTGCATTCGCACAGGCAGGTCTTACGTCACACTGATACAAAACAGTCTAAAATAACAATTCACAAACGGTGTAAACCCTGATCCAACTGCGCGGATGCACAGGTAGATCAGGATCAAACTGATTGCGAACAAAAAGGCTAGATTATGACCAACCTGGTAGGTTAGAATGCATTATCCAGTGTCCTGCGCTGCATCCTCTCGACACTCCACCGCAGTAGAAAACAATACTAATCAGTGACGCAATCTACTTTGCATATCGGTCACATGAATCACAGTTAACCGTTAAAAATACGACAATAAAGAGTGCATTAGCATGTTATTCGCCAATCCAGAGCCAGAACGAACCCGTAACCTGAATTAGACAGGTCCCAAAATCTGCACCTGTGCACATAGATGTCCATTTGTAACCACTATATACATGATGTAGCATTGGCAACATTGGTTACAAAGGTTACATGTCTTGTCACACTGTTATAAACCAATATTAAAGCATGCTCTGCAGAGATGGGAAATTAATTTGTTTTTGTTTTTGGGTTACACGGTTACAGGCTCTATGTCTTTGGTTACATACGGTTACATTGGTTACATACTATTCTTCTGAAAAGACAGACGATGAATCTGATTGTTTATATGTTATGCCTTTCATTTTTCGGTTACACGGTTACACGCTCTTTGTCTTTGGTTACATACGGTTACATCGGTTACATACCTTCTGAAAAGACGGACGATGAATCTGATTTTTTATATTTTATTGCCTTTCATTTTTGGGTTATACGCTGTTTGTCTTTGGTTACATCGGTTACATACTATTCTTCTGAAAAAAATTGACGATGCATCTGTTTGTTTATATGTTATGCCTTTCATTTTTGGGTTACACGGTTACACGCTCTTTGTCTTTGGTTACATATGGTTAAATCAGTTACATACTATTCTTCTGAAAAGACGGACGATGAATCTGATAGTGTATTTGTTATGCCTTTCATTTTTGGGTTACACGGTTACACGCTCTTTGTCTTTCGTTATATACAGTTACATCGGTTACATACTATTCTTCCGAAAAGACGGACGATGAATCTGATTTTTTATATTTTATGCCGTTCATTTTTGGGTTGAACGCTCTTTGTCTTTGGTTACATATGGTTACATCAATTACATACTATTCTTCTGAAAAGACGGACGATGAATCTAATTTTTTATATTTTATGTCTTTCATTTTTGGGTTACACGGTTACACGCTCTTTGTCTTTGGTTATATACGGTTACATATAGCATACATACTATTCTTCTGAAAAGACGGACGATGAATCTGATTTTTTATATTGTATGCCTTTCATTTTTGGGTTACATAGTTACACGCTCTTTGTCTTTGGTTATATACGGTTACGTATAGTATACATACTATATTTCTGAAAAGACGGACGATGAATCTGATTTTTTTTATATTGTATTGCCTTTCATTTTTTGTTTACACGCTCTTGTCTTTGGTTATATACGGTTTCATCGGTTACATACTATTCTTCTGAAAAGACGGACGATGAATCTGATTTTTTAAATTTTATGCCTTTCATTTTTGTGTTGAACGCTCTTTATCTCTGGTTACATACGATTACATCGGTTACATACTATACTTCTGGAAAGACAGACGATGAATCTGATTGTTTATATTTTATTGCCTTTCATTTTTTGGGTTACACACTGTTTGTCTTTGGTTACATCGGTTACATACTATTCTTCTGAAAAGATTGACGATGAATCTGTTTGTTTATATATTATTCCTTTCATTTTTGGGTTACACGGTTACACGGTCTTTATCTTTGGTTGCATACGGTTAAATCAGTTACATACTACTCTTCTGAAAAGACGGACGATGAATCTGATTTTTTACATTTTATTGCCTTTCATTTTTGGGTTACACGGTTACACGCTCTTTGTCTTTGGTTATATACAGTTACATCAGTTACATACTATTCTTCCGAAAAGACGGACGATACGGGGCGCCAAGTGGGACATGGCTCAATTTTGTCAACAAAATTCATTTTTGTGCCACAAAATTCAATTCTGTGTCACAAAATTCACTTTTGTGTCACAGAATTCAATTCTGTGTCACAAAATTCAATTCTGTGCCACAGAATTCAATTCTGTCCACAAAATTCAATTCTGTGCCACAGAATTCAATTCTGTGTCACAAAATTCAATTCTGTCAATTCTGCACACGCATGTAAGAAGGACTACCATTGGTCAGAAACTGCACTGGAGAAATGGGTCACGGTCGCCGATCTACACATTCAATGTCGATGATTTATTTCTCATTCTGCCGATGATTCATTTCTCATTCTGCCATTTTGCTTCAACTATCTCCAAACAGTCAAACGTTGACAAACCCATTCGTATTTAAACTCATTTGCGTTATAATTGTACACATAATTCATGTACATGTAGATCTCCCGCGAGTACTGACGTCATTTAGTGTGTATCGCAAGGTACATTTGCCCCAGTTAAATCAATAATACACGCGCTGTGGCCTGTGTTCTGACTGCTGTCTGTGTTTATAAACAGAATGTGTGTTTTGGGCCATTTGAGGAAACCATTTGTAGTATGTGTGTAGATACCATGGATACATGTACTAAGATGGTGTATACTGTAAATAATGCATGTAGACACATAGTTGCGAACACGTAACTTCGCAACTAGTAGACACAGATCCAATACCATTTGTTTCACAAGGTTAGATCTACTGTTAGAATACGACGTCATCTAATCTCATTTTCGAGCATAAAACGTTACCTGATAAATAGAATACCAGGCTAGTGTATTTTAATATCAAGTTTATCAGGCCCGGCTCGGAAACGGTAGGAATTCTTCGGCAAGCCTCGGAATTCCTACGCGTTTCCTAGCCTTGCCTGATAAACTTGATATCAAAATACACTAGCCTGGTATTCTCTATATATGGGCATGCTCTCAGGTCTCTAGCTATGTCCCGGCTACTTTATGTTTTGACCCAGTTTACATAATTGAGGGAAAATTCTGAATATTTTTCTTATTTCTCCTTCAAAGTATATATGCTTATATGGTGTGACCACTCATTTGTAATCATAATATAACCAAAATAACTGTCCATAAGGAAGTATAATATTGATATATTGGGTTATATTTTCGCATTGAAATATTTAAACCTGCAAGTGTACTCCACCATCTAGTAAAATGGACTAAGACCGATCTCAACCAATCAACGTAGAGATGACATACGCAACTAATTTTTGTGGACAAAAATGAATTCTGTCTTCACAAAATTGAATTTTGTGACACAGAATTGAATTTTGTGACACAGAATTGAATTTTGTGACACAGAATTGACAGAATTGAATTTTGTGACACAGAATTGAATTTTGTGACACAGAATTGAATTTTGTGATTTTTAGTGTTACAAAACTCAATTTTGTACACATAATTAACCTGTCCTGCATGGCGCCCCGTAGACGATGAATCTGATTTTTTATATTTTATGCCGTTCATTTTTGGGTTGAACGCTCTTTGTCTTGTGTTACATACGGTTACATCGGTTACATACTATTCTTCCGAAAAGACGGACGATGAATCTGATTTTTTATATTTTATGCCGTTCATATTTGGGTTGAACGCTCTTTGTCTTGTGTTACATACGGTTACATCGGTTACATACTATTCTTCTGAAAAGACGGACGATGAATCTGATTTTTTATATTTTATACATTTCATTTTTGGGTTACACGGTTACACGCTCTTTTTCTTTGGTTACATCTGTTACATACTATTCTTCTGAAAAGACGGACTATGAATCTGATTTGTTATATCTTATGCCGTTCATTTTTGGGTTACACGCTGTTTGTCTTTGGTTACATATGGTTTCATCGATTACATACTATTCTTCTGAAAAGACGGACGATGAATCTGATTTTTTATATTTTATGCCTTTCATTTTTGGGTTACACATTTACACGCTCTTTGTCTTTGGTTACATCGGTTACATACTATATTTCTGAAAAGACGGACGATGAATCTGATTGTTTATATGTTATGGCTTTCATTTTTCGGTTACACGGTTACACGCTCTTTGTTTTTGGTTACATCGATTAAATACTTTTCTTCTGAAAAGATTGACGATGAATCTGATTGTTTATATGTTATGCCTTTCATTTTTGTGTTACACGGTTACACGCTCTTTTTCTTTGGTTACATACGGTTACATCGGTGACATACTATTCTTCTGAAAAGACGGACGATGAATCTGATTTTTTATATTTTATTGCCTTTCATTTTCGGGTTACACGGTTACACGCTCTTTGTCTTTGGTTATATACAGTTACATCCATTACATACTATTCTTCCGAAAAGACGGACGATGAATCTGATTTTTTATATTTTATGCCTTTCATTTTTGGGTTGAACGCTCTTTGTCTTTGGTTACATACGGTTACATACGGTTACATCGGTTACATACTATTCTTCTGAAAAGACGGACGATGAATGTGATTTTTTATATGTTATGCCTTTCATTTTTGGGTTACACGGTTACATGCTCTTTGTCTTTGGTAGCATACGGTTACATTGGTAACATACTATTCTTCTGAAAAGACGGACGATGAATCTGATTTGTTTTATATATTGCCTTTCATTTTTGGGTACACGCTCTTTGTCTTTGGTTATATTCGGATTGTTACATACTATTCTTCTGAAAAGACGGACGATGAATCTGATTTGTTTATATTGTATTGCCTTTCATTTTTGAGTTACACGGTTACAGGCTCTTTGTCTTTGGTTACATCGGTTATATTGGTAACATACTATTCTTCTGAAAAGACGGACGATGAATCTGATTTTTTTATATTCTATTGCCTTTCATTTTTGGGTTACTCGCTCTTTGTCTTTGGTTATATACGGTTACATCGGTTACATACTATTCTTCTGAAAAGACGGACGATGAATCTGATTTTTTTATATTTTATGCCTTTCATTTTTGGGTTGAACGCTCTTTGTCTTTGGTTACATACGGTTACATACTGTTACATCGGTTACATACTATTCTTCTGAATAGACAGACGATGAATCTGATTTTTTATATTTTATTGCCTTTCATTTTCGGGTTACACGGTTACACGCTCTTTGTCTTTGGTTATATACAGTTACATCCATTACATACTATTCTTCCGAAAAGACGGACGATGAATCTGATTTTTTATATTTTATGCCTTTCATTTTTGGGTTGAACGCTCTTTGTCTTTGGTTACATACGGTTACATACGGTTACATCGGTTACATACTATTCTTCTGAAAAGACGGACGATGAATGTGATTTTTTATATGTTATGCCTTTCATTTTTGGGTTACACGGTTACATGCTCTTTGTCTTTGGTAGCATACGGTTACATTGGTAACATACTATTCTTCTGAAAAGACGGACGATGAATCTGATTTGTTTATATTCTATTGCCTTTCATTTTTGGGTTACACGCTCTTTGTCTTTGGTTATATACGGTTACATTGGTTACATACTATTCTTCTGAAAAGACGGACGATGAATCTGATTTGTTTATATTGTATTGCCTTTCATTTTTGAGTTACACGGTTACAGGCTCTTTGTCTTTGGTTACATCGGTTATATTGGTAACATACTATTCTTCTGAAAAGACGGACGATGAATCTGATTTTTTTATATTCTATTGCCTTTCATTTTTGGGTTACTCGCTCTTTGTCTTTGGTTATATACGGTTACATCGGTTACATACTATTCTTCTGAAAATACGGACGATGAATCGGATTTTTGATATTGTATGCCTTTCATTTTTGGGTTACATGGTTACACGCTCTTTTTCTTTGGTTACATCGGTTACATACCATTCTTCTGAAAAGACGGACGATGAATCTGATTTGTTATATGTTATGCCTTTCATGTTTGGGTTGCACGGTTACACGCTCGTTGTCTTTGGTTATATACGGTTACATCAGTTATATACTATTCTTCTGAAAAGACGGACGATGAATCTGTTTTTTTATATGTTATTCCTTTCATTTTTGCGTTACACGGTTACACACTCTGTGGTTACATACGGTTAAGTCGGTTACATATTATTATTCTGAAAAGAATAAATAGTAATGTCCGTTAACAATTTAAGGAAACACGGTTATCGCGCCTGATATCAGTGTTCAAATTTATTTACGTCCGATATAGAATGTATAATAATGTAAATCAAAACGCGGGGAAATGGTGAATGAATGTTTGTTTTGACAGGAAATGTCTCAGATGATGTCTTTGATATAAAGAACATTTTGTGCCTACTGAGTGGGCATGTACTTTTAATGTGCCAGACACACGGATGGATTCACAGACACACGGACACACAGTCCAAACACTGTAAGCCTCAGGCTCAAACATAAAATCAGTTACAACGGCACTTATCAAGAACAATGTGGTAAGGTATAAATGTGACAATGAGTGTTCACTATTGCACAAAAGCAATACCCGTGCTGACTGAAGAAAACACAAGATTGTACATGTTTACATCCAAATACGAAACTTTCAAAATAAGTATGCAAGTTGAAGGTTAGCTTAGAATACGTAGCTATACGGATGACTTTTGCTATTTCATATGTCTTTTATATTATCTGTATCCTTATAGCCGAGACCCAGCCATTATAAAATATGGTCAAAATAACAGCCCATTCTGTTCTCGCTTTTTGCGAATAAAAGGAAATAAAAGGATAATCCAGGACAAAGTAGGTATATTTATATGTTTATTATGGTCTATGCAAGGTTTTTAACAGAACTGCCAATTATTAAACCGCACGCTCGTCACTAAATGCCAGCATTAGGTGTACGTTCCCATAGAAAGTCGGGTATTTGTAAACCCCACTACTTCAAAGAAAACGTGGGGTCGGGAAACCCGAGTTTCACAGCTGGATACTGGAATAAACCTGCCTGCATCCCCGATACCAACCAGATGTAATGTTCCTAACACCGGGTCAAATGGCCCATTAGGCGATATGATAAGATTCTGAAATTCCCAGTTAAATTCTAAATATGTTATAACGCAAATAAAATCTATAAATAATGCTATAATCAATTTTATCATTATCAGAGATGCAAAAATGCCTTTTCTCCCGTCAAAATCGGTTGACCAACGACAAGTATATTGTGAAAAAAAAGTAAGATTTTACCAAAATATGTGTTCCGAAGACCTCTCCAAATCCCGCCAAAATGGTTCCAATACGGCGTAGGAATATGCGGGCCAAAATACTATCTAGATACCATTATAATTATAAAATCGTATTCATTTATATACACCGAGGTGAATCGATATATGTATGCATTCCACTAAACAAACGAAAACTAACAAGAAGCCAAATCGCCAAACATAATCCTTATGTGCGAAAATGAAACTGGACGTGTGAGAACTATTTTGTGTCCGCGCATGGATAATGGTCAGGCGGCTTGACCACTACATAGGACAGAATAAATATGTCTGGTTTCTGAACTAAAATGGGAAGATATAATAAATACTAATCTTTTTTTGTTATTATTCGATAGCAGAGATATGTACTAGATATTTGCTGTATTTTTATATTTTATTCAAAATGTAGCAGTAAATATGAAGAGCACATAATTATGACACCACGATTGCAAAACCTGCAATTATCTATGACATACATGCATACATATGGCATATGTTGTCATGACGGAGAAATGGGGCTTATGATCTATGCTACCAACTCCGCTACCCAAATCAGCCTGCATATCCGCGCAGTCTGATCAGGGTCTGCACGGTTCGACATTCCGTCTATCTCAATTGATTTCATACATAATAGCATCCGCGATATTCAAAGAATAATATGTATAACAGACTTGTGTTTTTTAGTAAATGATGACATCTTGCAATATGCTTTGAAAGTGTCATAAATATTCGTTGTCATGTACGGAAGAAAATCATAAATTATGTAAATATTTTTCATGAACTATGACAACTGTGGAAATGTATCAAATTACTTACATGGTTGGTCTCATAACGGATAACTGTGTACATAGTATACGCATATACAAATATAAGGCCAAATATGTATAATTTGCAATTGTGTGTTATTGATTAGAATATTTGCACTAATTGACACTGAGAAAGATTGGGAGTCAAAGCGTTTTCCTGGTATCATTAAATGTTACTCCTTCAAAAAACTTTAGCCCTGATCAGACTGCACGGACTTGAGATTGATACAGATCGAGCTCCGTGTCAGGTGCATAATTTGGTGGCGAAATTCTTATTTGTCAATGAAAGATAGCAAGTTAGGAGTCCTTTAGAATCGTCTCATTGAGACTCTTGACAAAAGTTTGATGACCTGTTTATACACACTATCCCCCAATTTATTCCAACATTGGAATGAGGGGTAGGAGGGAGCATGTGATGGGTAATTTAACGATCGGTGTGTGTTCATCCTTCCCGGAATGCCGACCTACATGGTTTGGTCCTCTTGTATCGTTTTGCCCCCTCCCCCCCCCCCCCCCCACCGGTACTTGAGAGCTGAATCATGTTATGCTCCAGTAAGAAATAATAAGCTTATCATAGCTCCCAACTTGCCATTTTTGGTGAAGAAATAACAAAATCCTACCTCAAATTTATCAAATTACGCACCTTGACTGAAGCTCTGTTGATAGTTTATAAAACTTTTCCAATCGCCAACTTGGACTCAAAACATATTTCCTTTTGCACACGCACTCAGTACGATTCAAGTCGAGGCGTTTTGCTGGTATCATTATTGTTACTACTTCGATGAAAACAAAACTCGACAAATATAGGCCCTGGTCAGACTGCATGGATGCGCTGGTTGATCTGGGGCTACACTGTCGCATATGTCGTAAGGTCCATTCCCCAGCCAGGACTCACACTCAGCTAAATTCCTTGTGTCAAGTCTGACTTTGAGATTGAAGTAAGGTTTTGCAATGAAGATATTTATTTCTGCAAGGTGTATGTAACATAACATATGATACATGTAATTATGTATCAACAGCACATTTTAATTTGTAACTTGCTAGTGTTTGAACCCGCAGATATATCTACACTGGTTAGAAGACTAGTGTGTTCTTGTATCATCAGCTTATAGCTGTTAGAACAAGCAATTCTCCCAGCATTATTGTGGAAATCAGCACATACATGTTGTAGGCTACCAAGAGAGCATGGAACAATATCAGGGTTGCTAATCCATTTAGACAATGATGAATCCAGTCGGTAACAGTCTAGATCCTGATGTGACTGCTCATTCTGATCTGGACCTAAGCTGTAAAGATTACGGCCTTAATTGTCGCTGGTGGTAATAAATCTCACCTGTACATATTCTCATGCACTATGGTCGAGTCTGGCGGTTACTGGAGACTCCAGCTGCAGCCACAGACGGACTAATGGGCAGTGAAAATAGTTCGGCATGTTTGTTTGTTATCTCATTAGCTGACCCCATAGTGCAATACAAAATCATTAACAGGAACATTAGCCTGTCAGAATCAGCTTGGCATTTGGCCGTTCGTTTTCTATGGGACTGTACACATAATGGTACAGAATGGCTGTTATTGTGACCATATTGCATAATGGCCGGGTCTCAGCTATAAATATACAGATAATATAAAAGACAGATGAAATAGTAAAAGTCATCGATATAGCTGAGATTATCTAAGCTAGTTCGAGGTCAAATAGCCAGGTCACTATAAACACTCTATATGTACATACCATATATTATTATATTGCTTTCTCCAAAATATAAATTCCTAAAAACACATTTCATTATTCCGCAAATTATGTATTGCACATCCTAAATTCCCACTCCATAATTTAGCCCTATCAAACAGTTAGGTTCGCAATTAAAACGTTTGTATTCATCAAACAGCTAGGTTCGCAATTAAAACGTTTGTATTATAAAGCACTGGCTGCATGTAGACTAATAATTTGGTAATTATAATTTTAGAATTCCATTTCAGGGGACAATTATTTAACTTTATGATGCATTAGAACAGTTTTCTTCAAAATGTATATCCCTACATACATGTACATGTATTCTTAAATTTGCCGAAATATTATTATGTTACAGTATCCAGAATCGGATAGTAACTTCTGATAGAGGACAAGAATATTACCCGTCAGTTGACAATAATTGCATTAAGAGAAAACAGACTTTGTTGTATATTTAACAACACACAGGAAAACATACACAGCACAGGGAGTCTGTAGAGGACATAAATCACACACAGTCAGAAACAAATACATGTATACACATGGGAAAATAGACAACTTACAGAAATGGACATTTTGCTCTAAATTTGTTGTCTCATAAGCTATCAAAGTTTTTGGTAGATGTGGCTGTAGCTGGAGACATCGGGATTATCAGTTTTGCGGCCAATGTAGATCCAAATCAGCCTGTGCATCTGTAGTCTGATCAACACTGTTCACCATTCCATCAATGAAACACCCGTCATGCTTCTAACGTGCAATATATATCATTATCAGGCTATAGAATGTGTTATTTGATCAGGATATACACGGGTGACAAATCCTATAAGCCCCATTTCTCCAGTCACAGCCACAAATGGTATATAGATCAGGTACTACACATATATAAATTTAGAAAAAATGGGGAAAATAGATAACTTACAGAAATTTATGTTTTAGGTACATTTGGAAGTGACTGCATAAATTGAGCTTAATGGTTTTGCAGCCAGTGTAGATCCAGATCAGCCTGTGCATCCTCACAGTCTGATCATGTTCTGCACTGTTCATCATTCCATCAATGAAACACCTGTCATGCCTTACGCTCACAAATGTAACAATACCGGTTTTCTCCTACATATCACAGGGATTTTGTGGGGCCATAAATCACAGTCAGGAAAATATACACATCTTAATTAGAACAGAAGGGTATGCCACAGAAGGATTTTACTTGATAACGGACATTTAATATGTATGAACGTGTAAACACATGTAAACATATTATAGTCTATCATATAGACTTTGTCACTATCATAATGCAAGACTCATACCCAGGCTCGTACACACTGTAATCTGATGAATGTATACACTATTGGCTAGTTTTTAGAACAGAAAAAAGAATCACCGTGATCATGATGAGGATATACACTGTTTGATGCCTGGCTACAGTACAAAAACCTGATTCTCATCCAGCAATAATTCTGTCTTTGTTACACTTGTTACACCGTTACACTGTAACATAAGAAAATAACTTCTGCTGTTCACACTGTGTCTGGCACCTCCGGCCAGTTGGTATCTTTTTGTGCAATATATGAGTGTATATGACCCAGGATGGTCGGACTACCGGCATTATGTTTGTAGACCATTGTAGTTCCTGATCATAATTGATATTTACCCAAGATGGTTTGACTATCGGCAATAGGTAGATCATTGTAGTCCATAATCATAATGGATATCTACCCAGGATGGTCAGACTATTGGCAATATATAGACCATTGTAGTTCATGATCATAATTGATATCTACCAAAGGTGGTCGGACTATCGGCAATATGTACATCATTGTAGTTCCTGATCATACTTGTACCACCCAGGATGGTCGGACTATCGGCAATATGTAGACAAATATGTAGAACCTCCTACTTGTATGCATACAAAAATAAAATACGAAAATCAGTTACAACAACACTTATCAAGAACAATGTGGTAATGTATACATGTGACAATTATTGTTCACTGTTGTACAAAAGCAATACACATGCTGACTGAAGATAACACAATTGTGTACATGTTTACATCCAAATATGAAACTTTCAAAATAAGTATACAAGTTTAAAGGTAAATCACGGTCAAAGTATATGCGGCATTTTTTCTGTAGTTTATTACTTCCTTATAATGAATTATGCTTACTTCCCTCGAACTATTCACGTGTATACCTGTAATCCGCATTTTAATATTGTACCTGAATACCTGTCGTGTTTTTTTACCCGATTTACCTGAAACGGCATCTAATTGGGTAAAGCCGCGTGACGTCACACCCAGTGAACAAAGAAAATTAGACAATGTCCGACAACGAAAATGTGAGGGACTTTGAAAGCGATTTTGACAACACTTCTTATTCTTATGACGGTTCAAGCAGCGATGACGATCAGACCGACGTCCGTCCGTACCTGTACGAGCCGTTAGTGGACGAAACTAACCCTGGCCTCGCCGAATTGTCCGTAGAATAAGCCACGGAAAATCCCCCCGAAATTTCAGAATGGTGGGTATTTCTTTGCATTTTCGTTTAGTATTCCAATAGTATTCTTTTTAAATATTATATTGCCGAGCTAAATGATTTACCTTGTAATAATATCGTTTTATCGACATGACTTCCTAATCTTTCGTCGTCATTTGACGATATATGAAAGCCAGTTCCAAACGGTTCCAACTTTATGCAAACTCGCAGTAATAATATAGTGAAAATAGACACAATTCTCACTATTCTATTACATCAGTCCCAGATTTGAAGAAAGACATATGGAAAGTATCCTGGTCAAGTATAGCTTAGATGATCTCAGCTATACAGAACGAATGACTTTTACTATTTCATCTGTCTTTTATATTATCTGTATCTTTATATACACATCAGCTATGTTCCTAACGACATACTTTTTTGATGTTGTGCTAATACAGTGTTGCAGTATTGGGGCAATTTCATCAAGCAAGTATGATCATGATGATTGGGAAAAGGTATAAAAGTGTAACGTATTTTCCCTATCTCAGCTGGTACGGCTAGCTCAAACACGAGACCAGTTTAATCTACCTTATTACAAGAATGCTGAGCACAAGAGTATATTCTATTTCAGTAACGTATTTTGCCTTTCTCATCTGGTCCGGCTAGCTCGAACACGAGACCAGCATTCAACGGCTGACATCAGCTGTCACCAGTCTAATCAGCTGTACTATCCACTTATCAATGTGCTGAGCACCAAGTTTTTGAAGTTCTGGCACTCAGCAGCTGAACTACTATTATCATAAGTCGGGTCCAGCCTGACAACCGAATAATAAAATTCTACCATTTCTGGTATCAAGCTGGGCCGGTATAACTGGTTACTCAGCCCATCTCATGCGACGAGGCTGAGACTACATATCTGGGCACTATTTACAATATATATACATATATCGATTTTCCTCGGGCGTACCTCGCCAGTGATTGGTTACCAATGATTATACCTGGACAATGATTGAATGAGCACAAATAATCAGGACATTAAATTTAGCAACAATCAACTACAAGCAATATTCTGGGCGGAGTGTCTCGGCTACAGTGGTGAAACACTACTAATGTGATTCCCATCTCTGGCATGGGCTATGCCACTGTAGCTGTATATTAATTCCATACAGTGTTAATCTCGTGGTATGAGCGATACCACTAGCTGAGTGTCCTACCATAAACCTATATGTTTTGCCGGGAGTGTAGCTCGTCTGAACTCTGAGCTAACATGCCCGTACCCTACTCTGGACTAACTATCTGATGACAGTCCTGTCGATCAGCATATTATATCCTAATTGAAGCTGAACATATTATTGCTGGGATATGTGTCCGGGAAACACCACTCAGCAATAAGCCGGGATACCTAGCTCAGCATTATCATGAACTGCTTAGCTGAGCGGCTATCCGAGCTGAGCTACGTCCTCAGCTCATCGATGTTCTGTCTGTCTACATGAACGCTATCCCCAGCTCACAGCCTGGCATATGCCGACATCTCAGGCTGTAGCTGGGCGATGAGCCCGTTGGATCATGCTGGGCT
The DNA here is from genome assembly GCA_029237695.1 of Conchocele bisecta. Classification (NCBI taxonomy): domain Eukaryota; kingdom Metazoa; phylum Mollusca; class Bivalvia; order Lucinida; family Thyasiridae; genus Conchocele; species Conchocele bisecta. The sequence continues at coordinate 212,398,461 of CM055265.1, forward strand.
ATCCGCGAGCAATAGCCGAGCATGGGGCTTGTTCCATGGGTCTCGGAATATGTCTCCTACAGTGATCAGCTCAGCTCCTGGTCTCCACATTCAGTGAGGTTTTACAAACGCAATGTTCGTCTAAACAACGCCGAGATGCCTTAGACCAGCAGCTGGGAGCTGGGCTGAGCGTCGAGTTTTAATACTTGCTCAGCCCAGATGGAGAGTGCTCGGCTGTATAGCTGGGCGTATTTGGCGTACGCCTCAGCGAAGTGTTTCAACAAAGTGCGAAGCACAGCTCGAAGTCTAAACAATGTAAGGGCTCGACAAACGCTATGCTCGTCGATGCACCGTCCAGCTATACCAGACTGCTCGCTTGGCTAAGCGTGCACCACAGCTCTGGCGATGGATTCTGTCCAAGTGAACAGAAGGTGCTCTGCTCACAGGTTGAAGTAACGGACCGAGGTCTATAAATACATTAAATATGCCTAAAAGCATCAATAAATGAATGCAGAAGAAAAATAAGCTAAACAAATTGTTTTCATCCCCTCCATATACTCCATTATACAAGGTTGCTTACTTTTGAATAGGCCGAACCCGGACGGCCTCGAGACAACGGACTCTCACGAAACGTCAACCGAGTTATATCATTGTCGCCTATTGCGGAAGTTGGGACAATGTTAGTATTCCACAACGATATATTCCCCGATGCGCTATGTCAACGCGTTTTCGAGCTATCGATTGTTTTGTTTTTAAAAAAAATTATCATCATTGCTAGGTCGGGAAAGAACCGCAACATTTCCGAGGCCGATACTGTTATATAAAGGAGTAAACATCGGGTTCCAAATACACTTTTACGTCGTCCCGGCCCGTAAAGAAACATTTTGCATATAGAAAACATTGTTTCCAATCGTTCAAACCTACATTTATACCCGTCCTGTGGCTGTGACTGTGTACTTACATGTAACGTAATTTCTCATTTCAAATTCACACGATTCTTCAATCTAAGGATCTAGATCAAGCCCATGGAACATTGGATGTTTTATATATTTACCTGTATTTATATTCAGATAATATCTCCATGATAAATAATGTATGATAATGTTTAAAGTTATTATGATAAATAAAAGTGTGATCTAATATTTATCCACGCACCTGAATTTAGTGGCAAGATGATAATTGTTGTACGAAGGTCAACATTAATTACCACCTGAACTGGGCATAATGATTGTATGTATGGTCCAAGTGACCAAGCTGGTAACAGAGTAGACACTTATCACAGCTATATATCAGATGCGTAGATGGACCTGATGCTATGCTGGTCAAAATGCCATAAGGTAATTATTTTAGGTCATTATGAGGGGCCAGCCGCGGGGAAATTAGTTAGTCGCTCTAATTGCCACGGGGGTGGTGTGCACTTGAGTGCCAGTGGTGGAACATCACCCCGGGCAATTGGTTTAAGCTGGTATCAACATCCGCCGTACTTATCAGAGCGATTAATTGGCCCCGGGCACTGCGACCGAGAAGGTCTGTACGTTATACGCCAAACACAACACGTGGCTTATAGGGCTTTTGCGACCAGTGTAGATCCATATCAGGACCAGTGTAGATCCGGATCAGACCGCACAGTCTGATCAGGATCTGCACATTTCGCCATTCCATCACTGAAATACACTAACAAACAATCTATACCGTTTTCAGGCTACAGGAGTGTGCTATTTGATCAAAACCTACACTGGTCACAAATCACACAAGCCCCATTTCTCCAGTCACAGCCACATATCGGACCAAGCTATTTATTTTTGACAGCTTGTCCAATAAATTTCAGTTTATTTGAAACAATTAAGTAGATAAAAACAGTGGATTCAACCAATCAGCATAGAATATGTGTGGCTTCGTTGATTTTAGATTACACCTGCCGCATTATTAAGCGTTTATTATTCCGTAAATCCGCGGAAATACCTACATATTTCACGTCAGAATAATGAATTGAATGTTTATAAACAAATTTGTAATAATCGCTTTAAACACGGCACGATACTAATTAAATAAACAAACAAAATATATCGAGGAAGTTGGCGTTTTCTAATATTCTCCTTTCTCATAAATGGAGGAATCACTGGTTCTGACGTCACATCCGGTTTCGATGCGAGATGAAGTTTTTCGGCCTCGCAAAATGTGCCCGTGGCACAGGTAATTCTTTACCTATAAACTACGGCTTACTATGACATTTTTAGCAGCAAGTCGTTTCCTAATGTTATATGATGGTACTAAACCACAGCAAAAAATGCCGAATACACTTTGACCGTGATTTACCTTTGAGGTTAGCTGAGAATACGCAGCTATACGGATGACTTTTACTATTTCATATGTCTTTTATATTATCTGTATCCTTATAGCTAAGACCCGGCCATTATAAAATATGGTCAGAAAAACAGCCCGTTCTGTTCTCGCGTTTTGCGAATAAAAGGAAATAAAATGATAATCCAGATCAAAGTAGGTATATTTATATGTTTATTATTGGTCTTTACAAGGTTTTTAACAGAACTGCAAAGTATTAAATCGCTCGCTCGCCACTAAATGCCAGGACAGAATGGCAGTTGTTGTGACCATATTTTATAATGGCCGGGTCTCAACTAATAAGGATACAGATAATATAGCAGACAGATGAAATAGTAAAAGTCATCCATAGAGCTGAGATTATCTAAGCTACTTTAAGGCCAAATAGCCAGGTCACTATAAACACACAATATGTACATACCATGTATTATTATCTTGCTTTCTCCAAACTATTATTTCCTAAAAACACATTTCATTATTCCGCAAATTATTTATTACACATCCTAAATTCCCACTCAATAATTTAGCCAGGTTCGCAATTTACACTTTGTTTTTTTACTGCATTCGACAAATTTATCATGTACTAAAGCACTGACTGCATGTAGACTAATAATTTTGAAATTATTATTTTAGAATTCCATTTCAGGGGACAAGTAGTAGAACAACATAGTGCTTCATTTTTAATCAGCATTGACCTTGATGACATAGCACACATCTTTAATCCGATAATTTAAGGATCAAGTTTTTTTCCTAACACAAGGTACACCCCTATACTAACAACCTGTGCAAAGTATTCTCAGAAGACACTGAATAATTTGAATGTCAGCTTGTAGTTTACACATTTTAATTGTAGTTAAAAATGTAGCCTAATCCATTTTCCCATGATGTTACCATACACCAAGGTGTATACTCTTGGCAGTGCTGTCTCTCTAATTAGGGTGTTCGCGATGCAGCTGTTCGTACATATCCAAGTGCCTCCGTGATCTCCGTATTTAGTCTTTTTGTGTACGTTTACGCCTCGTTGCTCGGTCAGCCTCTCAAAAAGTCCATTCACCTCAAACACCCTTCCCGCCTCTGACGCTGCTATCACGTGCCCACGACATCCTATTACGTGGGCTCGACATATGCACGATATCCCACCACGTGCGCCCGAAATCATATCACGTGCACACGACATAGCTATCACATGCGCACGATATCATATCACGTGCGAACGACGTCGTGCGCACGTGATATGATTTTCGTAGCACGTGGTAGATATCGTGCGCACGTGATATGTCTGTCGTATGTATGTGATAGGATTTCGAGCACAAGTGATAGATGTGTCGTGCGCACGTGTTAGGATATCGTACTCACATATGCTATCACATGTACATAGGAAGTGTGTTTCATGTGTCACATCTAGGCTTCCGTCGTTTACGGTGATTATATAGACACGTACAATGCTGAAAGCATCTTGTAATGAAGCTTTTGACAATAGTTTCAAGCAGATTTGTCATTGTGTTGTATATTCAGCAAAACGGTGGTAACGATGAATAGGTGAAAGTAATTACGTCACTATTCGCGGGGTTTTCAAATTGATGACGCAATGTGCCATAATGGAATTTCCTCGAGTTGATGTTATGACAATGAAATTGACATGCAAATGCGACCATTAGCCAAGAAACGCACGTTTATGATCAGTGACAAGTTGTTACTGTATTCATAAACTATTCATTTTAGATTATGTTTCGACTGATCATTTCGACTCATCTTCGGAGGTACCATCTGAGACACGGTCACTTTAAAGGCCCTGGCTGTCAGCTATGCCGAGAAATTGATGAAGCAGATTAGGAAAGACTAGTTTAATTTTAGATTTGTATCGTATTTATGAATCCAAGTGTATCTATAACTCGGCTATCAACAATCGAGGCTTAGTAAAACTATGTTTATTATACTGAACAATAACTACGCAAACGCTACAGTAGTTATTTTTCAGTTTTATAAACATATTTTACAATGGACTGTTGCGATTTTTTAAATTTAAATTGTCCACTTCAGACCCATTACGGCTAAAAGGTTATCCCATCCCGTATAAAGTTCGTGACATAGACAGACATGAGGCAGAAGACATTTTGAAGTTAGCAGTATTCGAAACTTCTAATTATCAATGTTCATACCCAGTTGTGTGAGTTTGGAAGAAAGACGCAGAGAGAAGAAGGAATTTATTCCATAGACGGACAAATAGCAAACGGAGCCATAAGTAGCTCAGACAACGTGGGTACAGATTATTCGAGTAGGATCCAAGTCGTAGACCACACACCACAGCCAAGATCCTGGGGCCCATAAGTAGAAGTTGTGCAGGATTTGTATATGTGTATATAGGTGAAAAAATGTCGGTACAACTCGTAATTACCGCTAAGTGTTTCACACTTCTATTTAGGGGGGAGTATTGTCACGAATTGTAGCCGACTGTCTTCTTTATCATCCATCATTTGTAACACGGGTTACACAATACTCGAATAGCCATGTTACCACAATCGAATAGTTATTTGTGTGGTGGAATATCGCTCCCGTGTAATACACCGCTGTATATAATAGCGCTTTATCCTCACCGTGCACGTACCACCAGTATTGGATTTTGCACCGCTTATACATGAGTGATTTACACTGATTATGCAGACTTGAATGCTAGCCTGAATACCGAGTAGGTCATATCTACTGATGGTTGAATTATTTCAGATTAATTCGCCAGATATCTCATGAGCCAAACTGACTGTTAAGACATTAGTCCACTTACGCAGAATTATAAGCCAAATGTTGGCACGGAGTTCTTATATTGACACGCGGACAATCATAGGAATCTAATGTGTCTAATGAATCTAGTATGTACATAAACTCCCGTATCCATATGCTAGCAGGTCGGACATTCACATTCGCCATTATTATCGTATCCTCCATAATACTGCCCTATTTCGTTTACCTGAGTTATTTGGACCCATTTTCGATCAAATGCTTGGTCAATAAAAGCCGTATGGCATGCATCCGCTGTTGTAGATTATCTCCCTTGATCAAATCGAACTGAATCATTAATAATTCGTGTTTTCGAGTAAATAATAACGATTACGGGTTTCGCATATGGGAGCATTCCGTGAGTATTGTAATGGCATATTATTCTCATGTGCTTGGTGCATGTCACTCCGACTAATTGTAGTAGCTAATTTGTTCTATTTGTAAACGAAGTGCGAAAACGATTGAAATGTTTACTAAAATTTAGCATTGCATTTTGCATTACGATATAGTTCAATATCGTGTCATGCGCTTTGTACAATACATGATAATATTGCCAATTTTAACATGTAACAATTGTAATGTGAATTTTCCAGATGACTTTCATTTACTTTATGTTGGACAGATGTAAAACTCCAATCCAAGTGGTCTGTTCATTCATTGTATTAAGTCATATACGTTCACATTGTATTGTAAATAGTGGAAGTGCTATTGCGACCAGGATAGACCAGATCAGACAGTTCTGCACTGAATGCACTGATTGGTACGTCAGTAAGCTGTAATAAGGACATGATGTGAAGTATCATGTATTTCAATCACTGTTGCCTTAGGTCAGCCTGTGGAATCCTGCAGCCTGATTAGAGTATACAGTTTATATAATTAGTAATGTAATACTGTGAGTCTGCACAGGAAAATACTTGGCATATTTGCTCTTTATTAAATTAGCACAGTTGGCCACGGGCAGTCTGATCAGGGTAAGGCCGGGTCGCAATTAAATGTTTGTTTACTAATGTTAAATAACTGTGAATGACGTCGATATTCACATGTACGCCTGTGACTATATATAGTGTTTGTGTACGCTAGATAAAGCGGCTGTTCATTAATGTGTCATATCGCATTCTCCGACACATGAATTCCATCAGCCCCCTTCTTCCAACTAGTGAATATATATTTGTGCACATTGCAATGTATCATGATTCATCATTTTAATTTACGAGGTTGATTTGTATTGCCATGCAATAATAATGATTTCATGTGCACTGCTGTGATTATTATGGAGACTATAACACGCTACACTCTGGTAACAACACCGTTGGTGTTTTGTAGTCCCAGCCACAGGTTGAAGAAACGGACCGAGGTCTATAAATACATTAAATATGCCTAAAAGCATCAATAAATGAAGAAAGAAAATAAGCTAAACAAATTTTGTTTACTCTCCATATACTTCATCTATTGATGGAGTATATGGAGGGAGCAAAAACAATAATTTTAGCTTATTTTTTTTCTTCATTTATTGATGCTTTTAGGCATATTTAATGTATTTATAGACCTCGGTCCGTTACTTCAACCTGTGGTCCCAGCCAGCGAAGGCACGTCAGTTGTGTGACATAGTATAGAGCCAGTACGGTGAACAATTCCGATGCTGGGGTCCACAACACGATTTCGTGTATCAGCGGGCGGGGGACTCTGCTCCGAGTGGACCAGTGCGTACTGAGTTGGACTACTTATGCGGTGACGACGTCCCGTGTAAGGACGAGATGTATCTCTAAGGACTTCCACCCATTGAAGTAAAGACATAACAACCCCCTCCGCCTATAAGTGATCGTTAACAAATCTTAACGACGTCATATAACGTCACCGTCAACATAACGGAAACCTGTTTTAGTTGTCAGATATTCTAAGTTCATATCTTGAACGTTATATATGTGTTATACGATACTTACCTGTTCCAGAATCGTGACTGTGCCTAGGTTGCTGTCTACCCTCGAGAGTACGTTGTCCATACTGTCTTGAACATTCATGTTTGTGTATAATCTCATTTGCAAATATATCATCATTGTAACTGTATACCTTTTTGTCTCTTTCTACAACGTGACAGAGCCTACCAGAATTGTTTCAAATCGGTCGACTAGTTTCGGAGTTATATCTCTTTTAGGCGTCAAATCATTATAATCGTTCATAAATAGCTACTGACTATGTTCAGAAGATAGCCACTAGCCAATTCAATCGTTTCACCAAATTAAATAAACGAAAGTAAATCGGTCGAGTCGTTCCGGACTTATATCCTTTTTGTTCGATAACTCATTAGAATCGTCCACAAACAGCTACTGAATCTGCTTTAAATGATGATCACCGGTCCGCTCTAGAGTTACGTCAAATGTGAGGTAAATTGGTCGAGTCGCTCGGAGTTACGTCTTTTTTTTATTTTGGGCAGGAATGATATCTTTGGCGGGGAATTTTAATTTTGGCGGCTAAAACGTAGGGCCTGCGTCATGCTTCGCTTTGGGGGGGGGGGGGGGGGGGGGGGGGGGGGGGGGGGTGGGGGGGGGGGGTCCTGCATACACCTCCGATGCCTCTCATATGTACACATGTATCAATTGTGCGAATATTAAAGAGTAGTATACACACTGGGGGCTCTTGCGCAACCACCCCTAGGGCCCACCCCAACCCTCTGGGCGGGCCCCAACCAGGTCTTTGAAAACACATAATAAATCAAAATTCTAGCATAAGGTTCGCCGTGCGGGGCAACGACCGCCAGCATGCGCTAGGACGACTACCCGTGCGATTGTGGACAACTCCACCCCCTAGGGCATCCCCACCCTACTGCGTGGCGGTTGGCGGGCCCAACCATTACTATGTAAACCATCGGCCCTTGGTATATCAAATCTCAAACGTCAGGTTCTGACGCAGCGCACCATTGCTCTGTAAACCCTTGGTATATCAAGCGTGATGTTCTGGCGCAGTGCAGCTTATACGCAACAAGCAAAACATACATTTAGACAAATTATATACCTGATATATATATTGCAAGAATGAAGGGTCACAACAACTTCGCTTGGAGAAAAGTCTGTGAAACGGCGCTCTGTGTAAAAACCTGCATCAACACATACTGCAATACCCACCTGGCTAGAATTCAGAACGGCAGCAGGATTCCTGTACTGTAGGGTTTGCAGCAGGGGGGGGGGGGGGTGCGTGCAGAGTGGAATATTCGTGTACCGGGCTTGTGGAAGGGAATCCATTCGCACTCGACTGGTTACTGTAGAAAAGAGAGCCAGGAAACAGTTCACACTAATAATGAGCGAGCTTACTGCACTTTATAGCCCCATTAGAGATTAATACTGCTCTAGCTATACCCATTGCAGAATGTTGACTATGGTTGAATACATCGAACAGCTGCTTGCAGAAATGCAGGCACCCGAGTTTCTCCATGCGGTTGTCCAGAACATCATGGGTGAACCAATCCCAGAAGCGGTTAAGTAATTCTTACTGAAGCCTCTGTTGTCCGGCCTGCCACCCCCACACCCAGCTCCGCCAAGACCAAGACGTAAGGCTGCGGAGATGAATAAGGAAGGATATTGCCGAGGAATTTGACCGTGTTCCTCCTTCTACAACGTACCAAACTACCCAAGACTACCAGAAGGAGATTCTGGAGGTATTCAATGATGCAAGATAAAATGAAAATATAAATGAGCTTGCCTTCCGGCAGACCCGTTGGGTGCGGCAACTACCTGCGGGCTTGGCAGATGGATGTTCCGGAGGGTAACAAACTTGGTGCAGATCCAAAAGCCTTTCTGGAGGGTGTGCGCCCCCTGATTCGCCGAAACCTCGCGGAAGAGCAGTGGTCTCTTAACGGAGTTAAGTTCAAGCCTGCGCCCAAGCTCCAACTTCGGATGGTCGGGCCGGATGGCAAGATCATGTGCTCAGCCACAAGCAGGAGGCTCTCCTACAGCGTGGTTATATCATCGAGGCACTAGATAAGGCATTCCCCCACATCCTGGAGGTTTTAGAGAAATGGATGCAAAGAGGCTCAGGGTGGGTGGTCGACAGAGTGCAGACGGGACATCGCCCGATATCAGCCTCTGAGGAATGGCTCCTACATCACATTGCCTGCAGCAGTGAAAAAAATGAAGGCCGTAGTCAATGTCAAAAAGAAAGATGATCACTGCTTCCGATGGGCACTACGGTCTGCTCTATTTCCAGCAGCCAAAGACCCACGCCGACCTTCAAAATATCCAGCAAATGATGGTCTCGATTTCGATGGGATCGATGCACCAACACCCATCTCCCAGATCCAGAACGACCTGGCTATCAACGTATTCTTTTGGGATTTAGGGTGTCATTCACAGCCTCAGTAAGCAGCCGTCTGCTGGTTGAGAAGGCGGGCAAATTTTTATTACACCTGGGTGACGGACCTCAACCACCTCCACTACGACCAGTCCAAGCACCGGGAGCACAAACACTTCTGTGAGCATTGCCTCCACGGCTACACCATGGAAGACCTGCTGGAGGCCCACAAGCCAGAGTGCCACGGGATAGGGAAAACGGCAGTGAGGGTGGAGATGCCGGCCTCTGTTGAGAACAAGCTGACCTTTCATAACCACCACAAGCTTACCCAGCCCCTTACATCATATATGCTGACTTTCAGGCTCTGACGACCAAGGTCGAAGGCCCCGAGCTAAACTCCTCTAAGAGCAATACACAGAAGACACAGCAGCATGAGGCGGGCAGTTACTGCTACGTGATTGTCTACTGTGACGGACAGACAGAGCCCGCGGCGGAATATTGAGGGCCAAAAGATGCGGAGCACTTCCTCCGTGCGATTCAAGAAGAGGAGCGCCGCATCAAAGCATTGCTAGCCAACCCCCAAGCCATACGGATGACCCGGGAAGCTGGCAAGCATATAACACAGCCACCACATGTCACGTGTGTGATTACCTGGATGGCGACTCAGTCTGCGATCACTGCCATATCACCAGGAAGTACCGAGGCGCGGCCCATAACGCCGTCATCCTGTAACTGCTGCTGAGCCCCAACACCACAACCATACCGGTCGCATTCCACAATCTGCTGGTGGCTACGACTCCCACCTCCTTATGCAGGCTATCAGCAAGGTGAAAGGCCGGGTGACCTGCATCCCCAACAACACGGAAAATACATCAGCTTCTCCATCGGACAACTCCGATTCATTGACAGCGCCCAGTTTCTATTGGCATCTATCGACAAGTTCGTAGCAGCCAGAGGCCTTCCAGATTACAACCAAGTTCGAACCCAGCTTGGAAAGGCGTGACCTCCTGCTGCGCAAAGGCGTCTATCCTTATATCTATCCTTCGCAGAGCCACAGCTTCCACCAAGGGAAGCCTTCCATAGCAATCTATCTGACGAACATATCAGCGAGGAAGCCTACGCTCAAGCACAAAAAGTCTGGAAGGCCTTCGGGTGCTGCACTCTGGGCGGCTACCATGACATCTACAACCGTACAGATGTCTTTGAGGCCTTCCGGAAGACCTGCTTGCAGCCGTATGGTCCCGATCCCGTACACTACTACACCAGCCCCGGCGTCTCTTGGGACGTGTTGCTCAAGAAAACGGGTGTATACCTCGAGTTGCTTACATATTATAACCAGCACCTTTTCATCGAAAAGTGGTTGCGAGGCGGGATCCCTATGGTCTCAAAGCGCTACGCCAAAGCGAACAACCCCAGCGCAGAAAGCTATGACCTTTCAAAGCCGAATAGCCACATCCTCTAGATGGACGCCAACAACCTCTACGACTGGGCAATGAGCCAGCCCCTGCCTACTGGCGACTTCAAGTAGGTAGAGGACTCGCCGCAAGCATAACAGAGCGTCCGGCCGACAGCCTAGTGGGCTATATCCTCCAGATGGATCTGGTGTACCCTGTAGAGCTGCACTAAGCGCACAAGACCTACCAGCTGGCGTCGGAGCGTATGGTTGTCCAAAAATAGTGGATGTCTGAGTATCAGCACAACCTTCTAGGTGCTGGGGTGGCACGGACCGAGGTTGAAAAGCTGGTGCCCAACCTTCGCAATAACGCAGGCTATGAGCTCCACTACATCAATCTGCAGCCCTACATGTCCCTCGGCATGCGTCTGAAGAAGATTCACCGATTACTTCGCTTCGAGCAGAGGCCATGGATGGAGCCCTACATCAGGATGAACACCGAGCTCCGACAGAGGGAAACCAGCGACTTCGATAAAGACCTGTACAAGCTAATGAAGAACTCTGTCTTCGGGACGACTATGGAGAACCTCCGCCAGCGGGTCGATGTCCAGCTGATGCGCGCGAACGATGAGGACAGGCTTAGGCGCCTGATAGCCAGCCCGGCATTCGCAAGGGCAAACATCTTTGATGACGACCTTGAGGTCATCCAGGCCCAGAAGAGCCGCCTGGTTCTCAATCGCCCGGTGTACGTGGAGATGAGCGTCCTTGACCTCTACAAGCACCTCATGTACGACTTCTAGTACAACAAGATAAAAACGCGGTACGGCGACCGCTGCCAGTTCCTTTACACAGACACACATACTCCATTCTCCTCGAGATTCAGACCGAGGACATGTACAAGGATGTGGCCGAGGATGTACATCTCTACGATATGTCTAACTTTCCGAAGGACCACCCACTACATAGTACGGCTAACAATAAGGTCCTAGGGAAGATGAAGGACGAGTGTGCCGGGCGACCCATCTCCGAGTACGTTGGCATTCGTCCAAAGATGTACTCGATCCTCGAGGCCAGTGGGATGAACATCAAGAAGGCCAAGGGCGTGAACAAGTGTGTCGTGAAGAAGCACATCCGCCACGAGCAGTACAAGGAGACCCTACTCGACAAGAAGACCTTCCGCCACGGCATGGACATGTTGCGTTCGGAGCGCCACCGCGTCTACGGCCAGCAGGACATGGTGGGGACACCCTGGCATATGGCCACTCAGAAGTGCTACCCGCAGGCTGGGCTCAGTTGGATGGCCTCATCGACGAGATTCTTAACGGATGAGGGCCCCATCTGATGGCAGTTGGGTGTCAGGAGGCACCATGAGGAGCTCTTCCTGGACAAACCATCTAGAGGGTCCATCAGAAGAATCTTGTAGATCCGCTCCAGACCATCAACGACCTCCTTGGACTCTTTCGTGGCCAGGGGTTCTGTATCCTTGTAGCGGGAGGCGAAGTCAACGACTGTGAGTGCGTACTTATACGTTTACGTCCGACATGGTCATGCGGGAGGAACAGGAGGTATGCTGGGTGGACTTCGTTTAGCACAGGCACGTCGAATTTCGGGCGTGGAATACTGCGCACAGCGTGCAAATATATCTGCCAGATTGCCTGCCAGCGTTTTATCCATTCCGGCTAGCGAATATACTGTTCGGCCTGCCCCCCCCCCCCCCCCACCCACCCATACAGCCAGTGCAGCAATCTGTCATTCCGACCGTCGGGACGACTGCATCTTCCAGAATCTGATGGAGAAATTCGTCGCATTTCATTGTTCTAAGTGCTATTCTGACTCGCCTCCTCAGTGTAATATATTGCCAAGCGCACAACCCGAAAATTATGATTCCTGTTATGCTTGCAGCAGAGCAACAAATTACTTCCCACATTTTAGCCGGCTTCTCAGCATATCACACCAGCAGCTTATCACATAGCTAAGCAGTTTTTATCACACGCTAAGCTTCGTTTAGCACTGTGTAAGCAGTTGGCTGATCAATCTTTAACAGAAACTTGGTGGGCTTGGTTTCTGAAAGCATCTGCCTAACATCCAGCCCTACTCATGTGTTGGGATGACGTCATTCTCTCGAAGGCAGTAATCAAAGGAGTCTCGGTCCTTGCAGTGAAAGAGGGAGACCCATTTTGTTTGCTTGAGAGCAGATCCTTGAGGACGGCGTTGTACTTCTGAGTGGAGACCCAGACGCTCTGCTCCGCATGCCGACCCGAAAATGCGAGCTCAGACAGCATGTCCTTCTTTTTTGTCATCGCTGCCTTGGCTGAGCAGTCGTAAATCACATACAGGATGGGCTCGCCTTGAAAGAGTTGGTAATCATGGAGCCTGTCACAGGGGTCAACGACGTAGACCTCAGGGTCAGCACTGATCCACGGGCGCTGCTGATAGGTATGGTTGTACCGCACAGTGAGATAGAGGACCACAATGTGATGAAAGACATCGCGGTAGGAGCCCTCGAGCAAATCCAGGATGAAAACTTTTTTCCGCATCCAGTTATGGCAAAGTGGGCGTCCTTCGGTAGATGATCCGTAGGATCCCCAATATAAAGCTGAGACGAATCCGCCATCTTCGATGTTGAGTTGTACATATGTGATGAGATAAAGGTGTCACGAATTGTAGCCGACTGTCTTCTTTATCAGCCATCATATGTAACACGGGTTACACGATTACACGGGCTGTAACTAATGTTGCTAAAACTTGTAGCCCAACCCGTTTGCTCTTCTAAATTAACCTGTATTTATTAACTGTAAAGTTACATTGTAAATTTAGAGCAATACAATATGTTTAAACTAAACACAATTACACAATACTCGAGCATAATACTCGAATAACCTTGTAACGACTATCGAATAGGTCTTCGTGTGTGAAATATCGTTCCCGTGGAATACACCGCTGGAGAGAATAGCGCTTTATCCGAAACCGTGCACGTACCACCAGTATTGGATTTTGCACCGGTTGTATCTGGGTGATTTACACTGTTTATGCAGACTTTGATGCTAGCATGAATACCGAGTAGGTCATAAAAACTAATGACTGAATTATTTAAGATTAATTCGCCAGATATCTCAGGAGGTAGACTGACTGTTAGAACATTAGTTCACTTACGCAAAACTGTAAGCAAACTGTGGCACGGGATTCTTATATTGACAAGCGGACAATTAGAGGAATATTATGCACTAGAGTATGTATATAAACTATCGTATCCATATTCTATGAGTCGGACATTCAACCATTCTTGTGATCATTTTATGACACAAGCTTTCACTGGGAACTGGTAAGTACATATGTTTATTATTTACTTTCAAATGCTGCCAATAACGTCTGACGCATGCCAAACCGGCAATTCACCGCATTATTATCGTATCCTCGGTAATACTGCCCTATTTCGTTTACCTGAGTTATTTGGACCCATTTTGACCAAATGCTTGGTCAATAAAAGCCGTATGACATGTATCCGTAGGTTTAGATTATCTCCCTTGATCAAATCGAACTGAATCATTAATAATTCGTGTTTACGTGTAAATGATAACGAATACAGGTTTCGCATGTGGGAGCATTCCGTGAGTATTGTACTGGAATATTATTCTTATGTGTTTAATGCATGTCACTCCGACTAATTGCAGTAGCAATTTATTCTATTTGTAAACGAAAGGCGAACTCGATTGAAATGTTTACTAAAATTTAGCTATGCATTTTATATAGCTACGCTGACCGGCCTGACACATTAATTTGACCATTGTTCCATTTTAATGCGATAATTGTTGAGAAACCTGTGCTAACGTACTCGCTTAGCTGCGAGTGCGCGTTCTGCCACGTGGCAACTTCACGGTTCGATTGCATCAATAATAATTATTGGCATGCGCTACGGGGCGCCAAGTGGGACATGGCTCAATTTTGTCAACAAAATTCAATTCTGTGTCACAAAATTCAATTCTGTGTCACAAAATTCACTTTTGTGCCACAAAATTCACTTTTGTGTAACAAAATTCAATTCTGTGTCACACAATTCAATTCTGTGTAAAAAATTCAATTCTGTGTCACAAAATTCAATTCTGTCAATTATGTGTAACAAAATTCAATTCTGTGTCACAAAATTCAATTCTGCACACGCATGTAAGAAGGACTACCATTGGTCAGAAACTGCACTGGAGAAATGGGTCACGGTCGCCGATCTACACATTCAATGTCGATGATTCATTTCTCATTCTGCCGATGATTCATTTCTCATTCTGCCATTTTGCTTCAACTATCTCCAAACAGTCAAACGTTGACAAACCCATTCGTATTTAAACTCATTTGCGTTATAATTGTACACATATTCATGTACATGTAGATCTCCCGCGAGTACTGACGTCATTTATTGTGTATCGCAAGGTACATCTGCCCCAGTTAAATCAATAATACACGCGCTGTGGCCTGTGTTCTGACTGCTGTCTGTGTTTATAAACAGAATGTGTGTATTGGGCCATTTGAGGAAACCATTTGTAGTATTTGTGTAGATACCATGGATACTAAGATGGTGTATACTGTAAATAATGCATGTAGACACATAGTTGCAAACACGTAAAACTTCGCAACTAGTAGACACAGATCCAATACCATTTGTTTCACAAGGTTATATCTACTGTTAGAATACGACGTCATCTAATGTCATTTTCGAGCATAAAACGTTACCTGATAAATAGAATACCAGGCTAGTGTATTTTAATATCAAGTTTATCAGGCTCGGCTCGGAAACGGTAGGAATTCCTCGGCAAGCCTCGGAATTCCTACGCGTTTCCTAGCCTTGCCTGATAAACTTGATATCAAAATACACTAGCCTGGTATGCTCTATATATGGGCATGCTCTCAGGTCTAACTATGTCCCGGCTACTTTATGTTTGACCCTGTTTACATAATTGAGGGAAAATTCTGAATATTTTTCTTATTTCTCCTTCAAAGTATATATGCTTATATGGTGTGACCACTCATTTGTAATCGTAATATAACCAAAATAACTGTCCATAAAGAAGTATAATATTGATATATTGGGTTATATTTTCGCATTGAAATATTTAAACCTGCAAGTGTACTCCACCATCTAGTAAAATGGACTAAGACCGATCTCAACCAATCAACGTAGAGATGACATAGACTATCCTACGATTCTGTCCCACAAAACTGAATTTTCTTCACAAAACTCAATTCTGTCTTACAAAATTGAATCCTTTATAAGAAAAATGAAGTTTGTATACGAAAAGTATGCAGAATTGAATTTTGTGACACAGAATTGAATTTTGTGACACAGAATTGAATTTTGTGACACAGAATTGAATTTTGTGAGACAGATTTGAATGAATTGACAGAATTGAATTATTTTGCAGAATTGAATTTTGTGACACAGAATTGAATTTTGTGACACAGAATTGAATTTTGTGATTTTTAGTGTTACAAAGCTCAATTTTGTACACATAATTAACCTGTCCTGCATGGCGCCCCGTATGCGCTAACTCCGCATTGATTATGTGAATAACATTGTACATTACCTTTTTGCTGAATGTCATGTCTGTATTATTAATATTATTGACGCTAGAGACGATTTTCTAAGCCGCAACATTGCAAAAGCTGTGATGTTCGCCATCTTGGATTTATGACGTAACAGCCAGACTCGCTTTCACCGTCCGACTTCGGATTACCGAAATCGGCCGAGTTAACCCGAAGACGGTATGACGTGAACTCCGGGGTTCCTTCGCGTGATGACGTGGGTATTAAACGGAACGTCACTGCCAGATCTGGGCTTCTGAATGCCAATAGACCACTGACCTACATCGCACTTCCGACTAGGTGGATTAGCTCTACCACTACCATATCTGGTACTCTCTAGAAACAAAAAGATGAGTCCTCCAAGAACAGAGGTAGTAGATGATTCCACCCAGTAGGGAAATTAATGACTAGTAGATTCCACCAAGTCGTTCTTAACATGGCAAACACCGGACCCGGGGTTGAAAGCACCAACTAAATTCAGAACCCCGAATCCGGAGTTGGCTGAGCACGAACTTGGGGAGTCAACCCCCATAGCACATAGGCTTACACCTGATATGATTTAGTTGTATGATTAAACAGGCTTCTATTATTGTTAATACATATTTTAATCTCCATTGAATTGAATAAATATATTGAACTTGTAATAAATCTCCTCCTCTTTACACTGCCAATCATCAGTTCTTACCCCACCCAGGTTCACACTATAACCAACATTCAAGCCAAACCGCTCGGCTTATAATTCGAACCCGACTACTGCAGGCGACCCTCATCCTGACCTACTTCGTGTAGGGGTCGCCGTTGCAATATTACTATTCAGTCCAATATCAGTCATGCGCCCTGTACTATACATGAGAATATTGCCAATTTTAACTTGTAACAAATGTAACGTGAATTTTCCGGACGACTTTCATTTACTCTATGTTGGACACATGTAAAACTCCAATCAAAGTCGTCTGTACATTCATTTTATTAAGTCATGTACGTTCCCAGTCACGTCAGTAAGCTGTAATAAGGACATGATGTGAAGTATAGTTTATTTCAATCACTGATGCTTTAGGTGAGCCTGTGGAATCCTACAGTCTGATTAGAGTCTACAGTGTTTATCATTAGTAATGTAATACTGTGAGTCTGCACAGGAAATACTTGGCATAGTTGCTCTTTATTAAATTAGCGCAGTTGGCCACGGCAGTCTGATCAGGGTAAGGCCGGGTCGCAATTAAAATGTTTGTTTACTAATGGTAAATAACTGTGAATGACGTCGATATTCACACGTATGGCTGTGAATATATATACCGTTGGGTACACTAATGTATTACATCGCATTCTCCGACATAAGAATTCCATCAGCCCCCTTCTTCCAACTAGCGAACATATCTTTGTGTACATTGCAATTTATCATGTTTCATCATTGTAATGTATGATGTTGTTTAGTATTGCCATGCAATCATAATATTGATTTCATGTGCACTACTGTCACTATTATGGAGACTATAACACGTTACTCTCTGGTAACAACACCGTTGGTGTTTTGTAGTCCCAGCCAGCCAGCCAGCCAGGCAACCAGCGACGGCACGTCTATCGGATGTTCTTGCGTAGAACCAGTACGCTGCACCGATACTATTCTGTGGTCTACTACACGACATCGTGTACCAGCGGGGACTTTGCTCCGTGTGTACCAGGACATATCGAGCGGGGGTTATTATTTCGGTGACATCAATCTGTCCAAGGACGAGATGATTCTCAAATGTAGAATCGGATGCCGTAAGCAGTCGCAATTGCGTTGTCGCTCGCAATATTGGTTGCCGAATTACCAACCCTGATTCTAAGCCTGGTTACCTTCCGCATTTTGCTGGTATCAATACCCTGATAGGTCTCATTTTCACGCTCTTATGCGGTCTTCCACATGTCTTGGTAGCAATAGTAGACATCACTATCATCGATTGACATCACCCCATTACCAGACATTTTTATCGTTGTCTTCTTGACGATGATGCGGCCCATGTTCTGAACGACGGTTCGGTCTGCGTTTGTGGACGTCAGTGAGGTAGTGAAAGCGAGGCGGACAGTCCCTGGCAAAATGACGTCGTTAGTTCCAAGGTTGGGGTAGCGTACCAAGAGCTGCTGGTTCTGGTCGATCGTCGAGGAGTTGTTCGTAATGACCACGCTCTGTATTATGTTTTTTTCTCCGAGGGGTTCGCGCAGCCTGCGGTATGGGTTGAGTTTGTGCCCGTATTGATTTGAAGACAGATTTGTTTTTCGAAAAATGATATTGTATTAACCGACGGATGAGAGCCTTTAATACGAAGCATTGCCGATGTCGATTTCACCATAGACGGCCATGACGATAACACCGATGATGCCGCGGACGAAGGACGCCTTCATAGAGACGTCAGGAACTGCAGCCGCGGGCGGCGGTGGCAGCAACACGTCGTGAATGCTGTAGATGCCGCCTTCGATGCATAGGCAAAGAAAGGTGATGTCCCATATGTTGGCCGTAATTACACCAAGGTATAATTGGATAAGGGCAAATTACGACTACCCCGAGATCTGGTTCGTCACGGATGACGGGAAAGCCATAATGGACGAACTCGGATTCACGGATTGGAAGAGGCCGTCGGGTAGAAAAATACCTATGCCTGCCCGTGATGTAGAGGCCCCTGCGGGCGGCCACCGCTGAGCTAGGCGGGGCTAACGACGAAATGGAAACAGGCGAGCTCAGCGACCTCCCGCATATCGCCACCGATGATATTGGCACAGCAATAATGAGAGAGATAGACGAAATACTCAGCACGATGGATGACTCACCGTTAAACCTTCGCGAACTCCGGGGACTCGATAAGGCTATACAAGCAGTCCGGGGCGAGCTAACGAACAACCTCTCCAAACTGTCGGCGTTGGATGATCATATCGCACTAGCACAAATTACACTGTTGCGCCAACCCCCGCATCAGCGCCTGCCCCCGCTTCCGGTGGAGCCAAGGAGTTGGTCAAAAAGCAGCTAAACGCCTTCACCAGTCTCTTAGTCAAATTAGCCGGAAAAGCCATTGCCTGGGATGATAGGCGGGCTCGTCTCCTTCTTGTTATCCATTTTGTCAAAAACGACCTGATGGCTTGCCAATAATGTTTGGGCCATGTTCCTCGCGGTCGCTGGCCTCCTATTGTTCGCAGCCCGAGAGTGGCTTAGATCAAAGCAAAAGCGCGATTAGTCCGATTGCCACGAGGGTGATTATGAGCCCCATTTTTTTCGGCATTGTGGTCTGACGCTAATATCGTCCCGACTCCTTTTACACCAAGTGCTCCGACTCCTGTTGCACCCAGTGTGCCGACATCGGGCGCTTGCGGTGGCTGGCTGTGGCTTTACACAATCGGCGTCGGTTCAAGTTTTCATTCCTCGGGCGAGCGGGATGATAACCATCAACCATTGAAGCCGTCAACCCGGCCGCCTCATTCCTCAGCACAAATCGTAATACCTGGCTTCGTTTTTGTAAATTCCCTCCCGATAGAAAGTTTGGGCTCACCGTTGGCGTAGTCGATATATTTCTCACTGTCATAAGTGTAGGCAGAGGTTCCAATTCGACGGGAACGTCCTGTTCTGCACTTGCGCAGGAACTGCCTGGGCCGTATATGCTCATTCAGTTATTTCCAGTAGAACCGCCATTGGGTAATCGTTCTCCATCATCGAGAACTGAGACCTCCAATTCGCCCCGATTGCAAACGGGGTTTGGGAAGTCCAAGGTCAGGGTCTCCCCGTAGAAACAGTCGCTATCATGCACAACCTTAAGGGGAGTACTGGGGCCCCATCAACTGAGTTATAAGTGGTGTTCAGCTGCTCCAGGTGCACACGGAGGGTTTTCGTGAAGGCGCCGATGTGCTCGCGGGGCCGTCGCCGATGTGCTCGCCTGGCCCAAACCATCCGCTGTTGTTGGTGTATTATATTGTAAACCCAAGCCGCACGGCCAACGCCGGGGAGATCGTTACCCGGTTGGCGGGCTCGACGGTCAGGGTCGTAAGCCCGGTGACTCTTGAGAATGTGAGGCTGGCTCGGCTATCAAGCTCTGATTCGACAAACGTCTGGAGGACTCGCGAACTCCAAAGACCGGTGGTCAGCTTTGCGCTAACTGGGCGGCCGATATTCTCGAAGCCAAAACCCTCATTGTCCCCCACATTTCGCCAGCCAATCGTGAACGTGTTCGATCTGAGGCCGACGCGTCACTCGGCTTATGAAGCGTGCAAGCCCCGCTTTGCACATTAGTGAGTATGGCAAACATATTTCTCTCTAGATAATGGCAAACAAAGCATACTCGTTAAATGCCACTGCAGGCTACGCTCCTGGAGCGCTATACGCACAAAAGGCATTGAACCTGTCCGACCTGACTGTCGTTGTCGATACTTCGGTTGCATTCTCTTCTCAGCGTCGTTTCCAGAAGTTACAAAGGACAATGCCAACCCGCCGCTGACAGGCTCTCCCGTTCTTAACAACGCGGCCCTGTTGGCGTGGAGGCCTGCACTGATGAAGTGGTTGCAGAACCAGCTCAACTTCGCCGTCTGGTGCGCATCCACGGGCTGTGGCGTGTCGTACAACCAGCACCTTGCAGCATGGGATCCTCTGGCAAAATCGTTGTACATGTTCCACGTCTACTACCAAGCGCGGAGAAGTTTAGCCGAGATACGCGCGCCACTACCTCAGGAGGATCGAGCTTTCTATTGGCAGAGCAACCCCTATGACCATCTGGCGTTCGGGTGTATCTGCGCAGAATTAAAAATCGACTCCAACTCTAATTTCCGGCCGCAAGTCGACACGGGAACGAAGCCCTTTTGGAAGCATAGCGGAATATATCGTATCGACCATGGGGCGGCTCAAAACTCCATTCTTCAACGATCACAATTCATTCGCCTACAATAACGACATCTCGAATGCGTGGACGAGTTTTATCCCTGACGACTCTCGGTTTTCGCAATTAGGTGTCGAACGGCTGAACAACTCTATCAGAACATACGTTTGGCAATCCTAGGCGCGCAGGCCCAGACGCGCACGAGAATCCTCGGAACGGGCACAGCTTTCGATGCCCAGAAGCAGCTCCTGGTAAACATCGAAGACGCCATCGCCTCTCCTGTCGATCTCCCATCATCGATAAAACGATATGCGGGCAGTAAGGTGGATGGAGTAATATGGAGCTCCGCATGCTCGACAAAAAAGGAAACGTCAACATGTCGGCCCTCCCGCAAGATCGCCGCAAGGTCATCCTCGAAGATGTTGACCCGTGCGAAGCGTCGGCTGGCGATAAGGTGCCGCAGCCTGTCTTCCTCGTTTGCACGCACGAGCTGGTTTCCCCCTTCCGGATCTCGGTGTTCATCTTGATGTAGGGCGCATGCCCAGAGATAAGTAGAGCTGCATGTTGAGTGAAGCACATCGCGTTCCTTGTCTCGGAGGTTGGGGACCAGCTTTTCGACCTCTGTCGATGCAACCCCAACACCTAGAAGGTTGTGTTGATACTCAGACATCCACTCTTTTTGGACAACCATGCGCTCCGGCGCACGTTGGTATGCATTGTGCGCTTCGTGCAGCTCTGGGGGGGTACTCCAGATCAACCTCGAGGACATAACCTTCTGGGCTGTCTGCCTGATGACCTGCTATGAGCCCCTCCAAGCTCTGTAAATCCTTTACCCACTTGAAATCACCCATAGGCAAGGGCTGGCTCATTGCCTATCCGTAGGGGTTGTTTGCGTCCATGTAGAGGATGTGGCTGTTGGGCTTGGAAGGGTCATAGCCCTCCGCGCTTGTGCTGGGGTTATTGGCTTTTGCGTAGCTCTTCAAGACCATAGAGATTCTACCGCGCATCCCTTTCTCGATGACGAGGGTCAACGTCCGTGAGAGGTTCGAGCTCTGCACCAGTCGTTTTAAGCAACGCGTCCCAGAAGATGGCCGGGGCTGGTGTAGTAGTGTGCATGATCCAGTCCGTACTATTGCATGCAATTCTTCCGAAAGGTCTCGATGACGTCTGTCAGAAGGAGCAGATCACTACGGTTGTAGAGGTCGTGGTAATCTCCCATTTTACGACATACAGAGGTCTGGAAGAATGCTACCCTTGGTCGAAGCTTGGACTCAACGGTCGAAGCTTGGGCTCAGCGAACCGCTCCCAAGAGTCTATGTACTCGTACAGGTAGATGCCCTTCCGCAGCAGGCGATCGCGTCTGACCGTTATTCGAAAGGTTTTGGGCGGGATGGCTTCGATAAGCTTGTCCAGGGAGGCCAGCAGAAACTGGGCGCTGTCGATGTACCGGAGTTGCCCGAGGGAGAAGAAGATGTACTTCTCCGTGTTTTGGGGGATGCATGTAACCCTACCATCCACCTTGGAGATGGCTTGCTTATGGAGATGGGAGTCATGGCCCCTCAGGTTGTGGAAGACCACCGATATGGCCGTGGTCTTGGGATTCAGATTCTTCCAGTGGCTTGCTGGAAACATGGCATGTAATGGCTGAGTTATAGGCTTGCCAATGCTCCCGGGCCATCCGCGTGGGTGTGGGGTTGGCCAACATAACCTTGATCCTGGGCTCCTCTTGCTGGATTGCTCTGATTAAATCCTCCGTTGCGTTGGGCCCTCGATATTCCACCGGAGGGGGGTGGGCTCTGCCTGACAATCACAGCGGATGAGCACGTAGTAGTAGCTGCACGTCTTGTTTTGCTGCGTCTTCTGGGTGTTGCTCTTCATGGGGTCGACCTCGGCCCTCGATCTTGGTGGTGAGCGCCTCGAAGTCCGCATATATGATTTAGGGAGCTGGGAGCTGTTTGTGGTGGTTTTGGAAGACCAGCTTGTTGTTCCCCTGTGCTTGCGCTGGCATCTCAACCTTCACCGCCGTCTTCCCGATACCCCGGGACTCGTGCTTGTGTTCCTGCTGGCGGTCTCCCCTTGAGTTACCGTGAAGGCATCTCTCACAGAAGTGCTTGCGCTCCCGGTGCTTGGACTGGTCGTAGAGAAGCCGGTTGAGGTCTTTGATTCACGTGTAGTGCAACTTTCCGGCCTTCTCAATCAACAGCAGGTGTATCCTTTGGATATCGTCATGCTGCTTACTGAGGCTTTGAACGATAACACCCTTTTCCCAACCAAAGACATTGATAGTCAGGTTGTTCTTTTTGTTCAACCTTCTCAATTTGTGAGATATGTGTGGGGGCGTCAATCCCTGTGATGTCCAGGCCATCCATTGTGGATTACTGCGTGGGCCTATAGGCGTTGTTTCCATGAGAACTGGAAATATAGCTGATCGGAGGGCCCATCTGAGACAGTGGTCATCCTTGTTTTTGACATTTGCTACGGCCTTATTGTGTATCACTGCCGCTGGGGTGGGATGTAGGAACCTCCTCACAGTGGCTGATACCTGGCGATATCCAGCCATAGAGTGGTAACTCTATCGATAACCCATCCTGAGCCTCTCTGTGTCCATTTTTCGAGCATCTCCAAGAGGCGGGGGAATGCCATGTCTAGCTCCTCGTCGATCTCAACAACCTGTAGGAAAGCCTCCTGTATGTGGCGGAGCACGGGGTATGTGTACTCCTCGCTACTATCTATCTGGTCCGTCTTTTCGAAGCTGGACCTTGAGTGCTAGTTGAAACATGACTCCATTGAGAGCCTATATCTCTTCGATGAGTTTCTGGCGGATATGGGGGCGCACGCCCTCTAGAATGGCTTTGGGGTCGGGGGCAAGGGGGTGCCCCTGGGCGACATCCATCTGCCAGCCACTCAGAAAATTCCCTATCACCAACGGGTCCGCCTGAAGACTAGCTCATCCGTCTTCTGTTCGAACAGATGTAGGATTTCCTTCTGGTAGTCCTGGGTTGTTTGGATTGATTTCTGAGGTGGCATAGGGTCGAACTCCTTTCGAATGGCCTTCCGTTTCCTCTGGACGCTTAACCGAGGTTTCGGGGCTCTCCATTTTATTGTTGCTCTGCTATAATTAGCAAGCGACATGCCGGACATGATCCTGTCTGGGAAAGGGGGGCTTGTGTATTTGTGAAACGTTTTAGTTGTGATCATAGGTTAATTGGGATCGATCACACGTGTGGCTGTGACTGGAGAAATAAGGATTATGGAATTGGTGACCAGTGTTGATCCTGATCACATAGCACACTCCCTGTAGCTTGATAATGAGCTATATTGCATGTTAGAAGAATGGCGGGTGTTTTATTGATGGAATGGCGAACAGTGCAGATCCTGGTAAAACTGTGCGGCTGCACAGGTTCTTGAAGAACGGTTCATATGTCAGTGTTTTATGTATTAATTCGGTATCTCTGGTGGTTTTGGTGCATTGTTACCAACATACAATTTACGTCACCTCCCGCGAATTACACGCATAAGTACGGTAATGTTGACGTTATAAAATGGGCCCGAAGGTTAGGAACGGTGAACGTAGATACTTGGCGATTTCTGTCGCGTGTAATGATTGAGCATTAGTAGTTGCACAAAACTATGTAAATTACCCAAATCCAACGACATCCACCCAAATCCATATAAAAGTACCCACATGGCACTAAAATAATGACCATCTGTTCAAACACCTGTGTGCGGATGCACATGCTGATCTGGATTTACTCCTGTTGCAAACCCCATAAGCCACATGTGTCCGGTAACAGCCACAAATACTATACAACTGCACACATTTACTAATAAGCAATGTTTCATCACATACTATGCATACCCGCGATCCGATGTTTTTAAGATGGAAACAATCACTGTCTATTATTGAAATAAAATAATGTTGTACAAGGCATGTCCAATATGACCGTTAAAATCCAAGATGGCCGCCGAAAATTAATAAATCTCGAAGTCAGCACACGAGAGCATTTCAAATTAAATTAACAAGATATTGTATAGCAATTTTTCAGCAATAATACAATATGTTAAATCCAAAACGGATGCCACTTAGTGTTCAGTAGAAACTAATTCCTTGGTAAAGGCCTTGTGCCGAAACATCGGAAAAGATGGTTCCTGGATTTTGCAAAATTGTTGCAATTGTATAGTTTATTTGTTTAGAAATGTATGTAGCAGACACATGAAATTTCAGTTTTTCTTTTTAGTTCGAATTGTATTGTGTGGCTGTGCGTAAGTATATGTTGTGTATGTATGTTACGTACGGTACAGGAGTTTTGCAGAGTTACTGCCCGCAACAAATAAGTGTTGTGATCTGCGACCGTTGTCGACAGCCAGTTGATACAGGTTAGAACACACCAAATAGTTTTACTATATAATTTAACCGAATCCCATCCAGTAAGGCAATTCTCTCCTACTTTCACTATTCGTATGGACGTTGTGTGATCTACTTGTACATGAGCAGCAGCCAGTCTGTACTGGTTCTGCATGAATTAAACAATA
Source organism: Conchocele bisecta (assembly GCA_029237695.1). Lineage (NCBI taxonomy): Eukaryota > Metazoa > Mollusca > Bivalvia > Lucinida > Thyasiridae > Conchocele > Conchocele bisecta. The sequence continues at coordinate 212,424,162 of CM055265.1, forward strand.
GGTTCTCTTACACCTAAGAAAGAAAATTCCAACCTCGCCATGTCCCCCAATATTGTGTACATATTTTGGCCACGGAAGCTCTGTTTACATCACGTAAACCAACAGGTTCATTGTTTTCTTTTAAATGCTACAAATATGCTGAAAACAGTAGCCTATTTCACCAACATTCCAAAGTATTCTTATCAAGCAAAGTATACTTTGAGAGAGAAATTTCTAATTTAAGGATAAATTTATTAATTGTTATTATACTTAGTTTATTACATTATCACAGCCAATTTGGCTGTGATAATGTAGTAATTCAGTATAATAATTTTGCATACTTTTAATCATCAAATATATGCAGTGGTTGGTTCTATATGAATTTTGGGAAAAATAAATGATTACTCCCTCAAAGTATACTTTGCTAGATAAGTATACTTTGCAATTTTGATGAAATCGGCTACTGGTGTTAAAAGCACCCTACAATGTTCCTCAAGTGAAACAGGGTAGTAATGAATCAAGATATGCAAGCAAACTGTGTAAGTTACCTCAAAACACCCGTGCTATTTTTTTTAAAACCGGACTACATCTACACCCTGGGCGATTTCGCGCCATTTAGTATCATCTAAAATACAGAATGTGCCTATTGTGCGGCTAAATATACTCACACACTGTTGTGCCAGTCTGCCCGTGAATAACAGCAATTGCCTGCAAAGTAAATGATACATATTGAGAATAGTAGGTTAGTGCCGTGAATGGGAAAACCCAGTCACCGCAAATATTAATACGCAGTGATTAGGTCGTATTGACAGGATATCAAAATTGTTTCACGGCACCGTGTTTCACGGCACATACGCACTGTGTTGACAGGATAAATATATAATATACAGTGGAACCTCTCTAAACCGGACACCCTGGGAAGTCACCAGTGTGACCGGTTTAGAGATGTTCCACTATAATTCCAGCACAAAAATATTTACACAATTCCCTAACATTTGATTGGCCCGTAGCAAGTCTGTCCAAAATTTATATCCCAGTAAACCCCCACACTTTCCGTAACCGTGAGGCGCAGTTAAAATAATTCTTAAGAAAACGGAAAATAAACACATTTTCTTGATGAATTTATTTCAAATACTGGAATTATATGGAATGAATGGCATTTTTGTGGAATTTATCGGGGATATAAACTTGGAAAAGTCGCGGGAATACTGGACGAGGCCTTCCGGCCTTCGTCCAGTATTCCCGCGACTTTTCCAAGTTTATACTCCGATAAATTCCACAAAAAGGCCATTCATTCCTATAGTAAATCTGACATATGACTAAGCCCACGTATGTAGCTGTGCTTTGCGAACTTTGCGATAAAAAGACACCAATGAAACCCATGAACTTAATGATACACAGAATGCCTGCGTGTCAGGTTTAGAGAGGTTTTACTGTACGTTACTCTAATTATATAGAACGGAGACGCAACTCTGTAACGTGATGTTGCTACACGCATAATTAAGCGTCATATGTGGCTGTGACTGGAGAAATGGGGCTTATGTGATTTGTGACCAGTGTAGCTCCTGATCAAATAGCACACTCCTGTTGCCTGATAACGATCTATATTGTTTGTTAGAAGCATGGTGGGTGTTTCATTGATGGAATGGCGAACAGTGCAGATCCTGATCAGACTGTGCGGATGCACAGGCTGATCTGGATATACACTGGTCGCAAAACCCATAGCCCCCCTTTCTCCAGTCACAGCCACATATCATACATATATTTTATGGCATGGATGAATGCACGTACTTGTATTTAAATGTGGTTTGAACGTTCTTATGAAGTATAATTCCTTTGTTTTCTTAGTCATAGTGATTTCTATTTTCATGTAAAAAATGTAAAAGTATAATTTTCGGCGTGTCCCTATTTGCACAAGTGTCTATATGTGCACTGACTTTCAACAACCGCGTCATCGGGTCTCTTATATACGGAGCCACGCAGGGGACGCAGAATTATTGTTTTTATTAATTCATTCACACGAAATAACAATTCGTTCCTACGAATTAACAATTCGTTCCCTCAATTAACAATTCGTTCCCACGAATTAACAATTCATTCCCACGAATGAATTAACAATTCGTTCCCACGAATAAATAATTCGTTCCCACGAATTTAACCCACGCGAACGAATTGTTATATCGTGGGAACGAATTGTTATATCGTGGGAACGAATTGTTAATTCAAGGGAACGAATTGTTAAATTGAGGGAACGAATTGTTATTTCGTGAGAACGAATTAATAAAAAAGTCCATGTCCCCTGCTATGCGGGGCTCCGAACTTATCTGCTGGTTATGGACGGTGACTCGTTTGCGTAGGAGATCACCTGCTTCTCCTATATGTATTCGTGACTACACCCGCAGCATCTCGTGACATATATTTTTATTCAGGGGCATCGGAGCAGATCCGGCAGGTCCGGCCACTGCCGGATCAATAATTGTGACATATTTTAATTTATGTATAAAAAAATAAAAAATATTTTTCTGCATTTTTACTCATTTCTTATCAAAAATTATAGCGAGACGGTTCAACTGAGTGGTAACAACATACACTTTGGGTGGGTAGCGGAGGCACCCAGTAGATTCGCCGGACCAATCTTATGATGCTTCCGGCGCCCCTGTTATTACATTCTTCACATCACATGTCATGGATTCGATTATAGTGAATGTTCTTCCTGATATGAATATTTAGTGTTTACCCTAGTTTCTCGACCAATGAAAGAACAACATTTCGTCTCAATTAATCGCATATTTCACGCTTTCGCCATTATCTATTAAAGTAATCAGTAAATGTTCAACCGCTAAATGTAGAACTGTCATCAGTTCACGAGACCCAAAGCATATTACCGCCCATACACGCGCTCACTTTATGTCACACCGCCAATCACATGCTAGTATAGCGATTCGAAATCATGTTTAGGAGCGGAGCTTTGCGACTGGGTTCGGTAAACAATAAGTACGTTATAGTTCACATATTGTATTTTCAATAAATTAATTCTTGCTCGCTAGACACTGATGTCGAAATTAATTTATTAAAAATTCAATATGTGAACTATAACTAGTACATAAGTGTTAGAGCCCGGATGCGATACATACACTCGGTGTTTGTGGACTGCAATCAGAATTATGCTATTTGTAGTCAAACAGTAAATTTATACACATAATTATTCACGAACTTCATATAACAGAATGACGAAGACTATACATATTTCATGAGTTGCGAAGGGAAATAAGTAGTACAGAATTACGAAACCATATATCACCTTCTTCTACATTGTCTGAATTCAAATGAATTTAGGATATTGAGCCAATGTTGTCTTCTTCATGTATTTACGTACACTTATGTTATGTACAGCATGTATTACATAATACAGAATTCACACACACATACACACCATTCATACATATCATACATCAATATCACAGATAGAATACAATTTAGTCTGTTTATGCTTCACTATTGTCAGAAGTAATGATCATTGAAATTGGTATTTCCACATGGTAACACTATATATCAAAATACATGTAATTTAATCACGCACAAGTCACAGTTCCTTTGGATGTTTGATATACGTTAAATTGTACCCAAAGTGACCCCCTTACTACTATCACCACCTATCACCACCGTTAAATGTCCCACATACGTCCAAGTCCACGTCCGAATTAAATGTTTTACATACATGTGCTTCAATGACTGAAGTATAAGTATACCCCCAGCAGTCACCAATATTTAGTTCACTGCTGTCTATCTATATCGCCGCTGACGTCCCTATAATGCCGTTCTTCGCGAGAGTCGCGTCAGGAAACCTCAATAAATATATCCAACTGTAGATAGGCGATGCATCTGCGTGCATCGTAGACCGCTATCTCTAATATCCGCCACCTCTAATACCCAACTGTAGATAGGCGATGCATCTGCGTACATCGTAGACCGCTATCTCTAATATCCGCCACCTCTAATACCCAACTGTAGATAGGCGATGCATCTGCGTGCATCGTAGACCGCTATCTCTAATATCCGCCACCTCTAATATCCAACTGTAGATAGGCGATGCATCTGCGTACATCGTAGACCGCTATCTCTAATATCCGCCACCTTCCTGACTCTTCTATCGACTACATCTATGGATACCGCTCTAACTACTCAAATGCCCCCTGGATCGTCCATCCGCTGAAATTAAAGAACGAGCCCGATATCCCATCTGCCTCTCTACTAAACTCCATGCGACGCACAATATTCCACGCGTATACAATACAGAGTACCTATTTACTATCTAATTAAACATACCTGATCATCTTCCATCAGCATGAAATAATCCAATAAGATTTTATGTATTTCTCCCTCTCTCTCTGACCAAGCTGCCAGATATGCCTATTCACACAACCATCTCTCACAAACATCCAACACACACAGTTTTACAAGATTTAAACTCACTTGCAAACTACCCACAAGTACTAAAATAGCTCACTGACCACGGATGATACTTGACCAGTAACAAAAGATTTCTCTTCAATCAAAATTGGTCATTTACCCCCAGGCCCCTGTTGTACCTTGTAAGCTAATCCTACAGCACCTATCTCCCATTCTCATTACATATATACTATTGGTGAATTATGATCCTCACCAGCCTAGATCACTATATACATTTGTATTTCTCTGTGACAATAAGTGACTTTTGACACCAGGTTGATCAGGCAATACAGTGGAGCCTCTCCAAACCGTATACCCTGGGAAGTCCCCAGGGTGCCCGGTTTTGAGATGTTCCACTGTAAATCAATCATGTTAGCGCTTCATGACACATTCTGGTGTTTTGCAATCATGAAAGGTCATTGTAATCAGAGATACATAACAAGAACACACATCAAAAGTTAAATATCCATATCTTCCCGAATGTCCGGTTTATAGGGGTTCCAATGTACTATGAAACTACTCCCATTCTCATTACATATATACTATTGGTGAATTATGATCCTCACCAGCCTAGATCACTATATACATTTGTATTTCTCTGTGACAATAAGTGACTTTTGACACCAGGTTGATCAGGCAATACAGTGGAGCCTCTCCAAACCGTATACCCTGGGAAGTCCCCAGGGTGCCCGGTTTTGAGATGTTCCACTGTAAATCAATCATGTTAGCGCTTCATGACACATTCTGGTGTTTTGCAATCATGAAAGGTCATTGTAATCAGAGATACATAACAAGAACACACATCAAAAGTTAAATATCCATATCTTCCCGAATGTCCGGTTTATAGGGGTTCCAATGTACTATGAAACACGTAGGAAATAACTGTTGTAGACCCAGATCAGACTGCCTTGTTTTTGCATGATATACACTATATACTATCATTCTTGTGACCATTGGTCATAAAATGTGGCTGTGACTGGAGAAATGGGGCTTATGGGACTTCTGACCAGTGTAGCTCTTGATCAAATAACACTACCCTGTAGCCTGATAACGATCTATATTTCTTGTTAGAAGCTCACTGGTATTTTAGTGATGGAATGGAGGACCTTGTAGATCCTGATCAGACTGTGCGGATGCACAGGCTCATCTGGTTATACACTCGTTTCAAATTATATAAGCCCCATTTATCCAGTCACAGCCACAAGTAATACAAATACTCGGTATCGAACATATACAAGGTGTATGATCACGTGGTACTAACAACAACAACAAGTACTGAACTTTCCAGAATCCATCTGATTCAAAGTACGTATTATTTTATAGTGTCCTTATTACGTAATGGATTTTGATGAAATATGGCGCATCAAACGCATCTTGTTAAGCTGCATTTGGTGGTCTCTGTATTTTCGCCCAAACTTCTGTCGTTTTTGCGAAGAATCGATTTCCGTGTCTCCGACACGGAAATCGATTCGTCGCAAAAACGACATAATTCTTTGCCAAACTCCGTGTACCAACCACCAAATACAGCTCACGAAGACGCGTTTGCTGCGCCATATTTCATCAAAATCCGTTGCATATTAAGGAAAATATAAAATAATACTTACTTTGGAGTGGGCAACGTGGTTGTTGTTGTAACCACGTGGTCATGCACCTTGATATACACCATGTGGGATACGTGATGTGAGAAATGAACACCTCTGTGTAATAATGTCAGTATGCGATGGGGCGACCACTGTTATGGTCCCAGCTCAGTATTGCCTGTAAACAATAATGCGAACTGTCAGTATTGTGCTGTATAATATGAGTCGACCGACGTTGTAAACCCAGATCAGACAACACGGTTGTGCAGACTGATCAGGGTGTCCACCATGTGGAATAATTCATGTGAGCAGCGATCACCTGTAAACAATAAGTCTTGTAATACCATATAGAGCGAATCAGTAACGCTGCTGTCGCCTGCGAAATTGTAACATACAAGCAATCAGTAACACTCATGTATCCTGCAATCAGCAACACTCATGTCGCCTGCGAAATTGTAACATACAAGCAACCAGTAACACTCATGTATCCTGCAATCAGAAACACTGACGTCGCCTGCGAAATTGTAGCATACATGCAATCAGTAACACTAATGTCGCCTGCAATCAGTAACTCTAATGTCGCCTGCGAAATTCTAGCATACAAGCAATCAGTAACACTACTGTCTGTTCCACGTTTTTCTGCCGACAAACTTTTGGCTATTAAACACATTAAATCTAAAAAAAATATAATATAAGTACTTTTTCACGAATAACAAAAAAGGGACCCTCCCCAAATGTTTTTGTTTGATGAAATTCCATCAAATATTGATTTTATAGCGAAAAACGATTTTCCTATGGGAGTCAAAAAACGAAAAAAATTGAGAGAAAAACTGATACTGACTCCGAAACCTGCCTAGATAGCTTAGAAATGATGTAACTAAGAAAACAAAAGCTAGATTTTGAAAATCGGTCCACAAATAAAAATGTAACATTTTTGTTTTATTGTTTAGCCCCCATGTTAAATTCCCATACGAAAATCATTTGTTGGCAATAAAATCAATATTTGATGGAATTTCATCAAATAATTTGTTTAGGGAGGCTGACTTTTTTGTTATTGATGAAAAACTACTAACATTAAAATATCTTTTAGATTTAATATGTTTAATAGCCAAAAGTTCGTCGGCAGCAAAACATGGAACAGACAGTAAAGTCTCCTGCAATCAGTAACACTAATGTCGCCTGCAATCAGTAATAATCAGTAACACTAATGTCGCCTGCAATCAGTAACAATCAGTAACACTGATGTCGCCTGCAATCAGTAACACTGACTTCGCCTGCAATCAGTAACAATCCGTAACACTGATGTCGCCTGCAATCAGTAACAATCCGTAACACTGATGTCGCCTGCAATCAGTAACACTGATGTCGCCTGCAATCAGTAACAATCCGTAACAATGATGTCGCCTGCAATCAGCAACAATCCGTAACACTGATGTCGCCTGCAATCAGTAACATTCAGTAACAATGATGTCGCCTGCAATCAGTAACACTGATGTCGCCTGCAAAAAGTAACAATCAGTAACACTAACTTCGCCTGCAATCAGTAACAATCAGTAACACTGATGTCGCCTGCAATCAGTAACACTGATTTCGCCTGCAATCAGTAACAATCCGTAACACTGATGTCGCCTGCAATCAGTAACAATCCGTAACACTGATGTCGCCTGCAATCAGTAACACTGATGTCGCCTGCAATCAGTAACAATCCGTAACAATGATGTCGCCTGCAATCAGCAACAATCCGTAACAATGATGTCGCCTGCAATCATTAACAATCCGTACCACTGATGTCGCCTGCAATCAGTAACAATCCGTAACAATGATGTCGCCTGCAATCAGCAACAATCCATAACAATGATGTCGCCTGCAATCATTAACAATCCGTACCACTGATGTCGCCTGCAATGAGTAACAATCCGTAACAATGATGTCGCCTGCAATCAGTAACAATCAGTAACACTGATGTTGCCTTCAATCAGTAACAATCAGTAACACTGATGTTGCCTTCAATCAGTAACAATCAGTAACACTGATGTCGCCTTCAATCAGTAACAATCAGTAACACTGATGTCGCCTGCAATCAGTAACAATCGGTAACACTGATGTCGCCTGCAATCAGTAACAATCAGTAACACTGATGTCGCCTGCAATCAGTAGCAATCAGTAACACTAATGTCGCCTTCAGTCATTAACAATCCGTAACACTGATGTCGCCTGCAATCAGTAACAATCGGTAACACTGATGTCGCATGCAATCAGAAACAATCAGTAACACTGATGTCGCCTGCAATCAGTAACAATCCGTATCACAAATGTCGCCTTCAATCAGTAACAATCAGTAACACCGATGTCGCCTGCAATCAGTAACAATCAGTAACACTGATGTCGCATGCAATCAGTAACAATCAGTAACACTGATGTCGCCTGCAATCAGTAACAATCGGTAACACTGATGTCGCCTGCAATCAGTAACACTTATGTATCTTGCAATGACGATGAGACCACAGGTTCTTGAAGAACGGTTCATATTTCTGTGTTTATGTGTTACTTCGGTACCTCTGGTGGTTTAGGTGCAATGTTACCAACATACAATTTATGTCAGCTCCCGCGGATTACTCGTATAAGTGCAGTAATTGGGTATTTTGACAGTAAGAAAGGGATCCGAAAGTTCGGAAAGGTGAATGTGTACATAAGTGACGATTTGTATCGTGTGTAATGATTGAGCATTATTAGTTGCACAAAACTATGTAAATTACCCAAAACCAACGAAATCAACCCAAGCTACCCAGAATCCACCCAAATACCCATATATGACACAAACATACTGACCATCTGTTCAAAGACCTGTGGGTGAGACCACTTCTGTAGACGGTTGGAAGACTCGGAACTGTGACACAAAACAAAATATGCCCATTAAGGACCCGTTTTTTACCTGATCATCGTTTGATTGAAAGACAATTGCTTCGTAAATGTGATAGAATAAAATACATTATGGAAACATATAATAAATATTATGTCAATATTGCCTCGTTACTGTATCCTATACGGCGTCATGTACAGCACGATACCAGGTGGGTGGGGTAATATTGTAAACGTAATGTACAGTACGATACCAGGTGGGTGGGGTAATATAGTAAACGTAATGTACAGTACGATACCAGGTGGGTGGGGTAATATAGTAAACGTAATGTACAGCACGATACCAGGTAGATGGGGTAATATAGTAAACGTAATGTACAGTACGATACCAGGTGTGTGGTGTAATATAGTAAACGTAATGTACAGTACGATACCAGGTAATGTAGTAAACGTAGTATACAGTACGATACCAGGTGGGTGGGGTAACATAGTAAACGTAATGTACAGTACGATACCAGGTGGGTGGGGTAATATAGCAAACGTAATGTACAGTACGATACCAGGTGGGTGGGGTAATATAGTAAACGTAATGAACAGCACGTTACCAGGTGACTGGGGTAATATAGTAAACGTAATGTACAGTACGATGTTAGGTGGGTGGTGTAATATAGTAAACTTAATTTACAACACGATACCAGGTAGGTGGGGTAATATAGTAAACGTAATGCACAGCACGATACCAGGTGGCTGGGGTAATATAGTAAACGTAATGTACAGTACGATACCAGGTGGCTGGGGTAATATAGTAAACGTAATGTACAGTACGATGCTAGGTGGGTGGTGTAATATAGCAAACTTAATTTACAACACGATACCAGGTAGGTGGGGTAATATAGTAAACCTAATGTACAGTACGATACCAGGTGGGTGGGGTAATATAGTAAACGTAATGTACAGTACGATGCTAGGTGGGTGGTGTAATATAGTAAACTTAATTTACAACACGATACCAGGTAGGTGGGGTAATATAGTAAACGTAATGTACAGTACGATACCAGGTAGGTGGGGTAATTTAGTAAACGTAATGTACAGTACGATAAATATCCTATTATACTAATAACAACCCATCTCACCTTTATATGATACAAGATTATGTTATGGCGACTTTTCCCACCTCCGCAAATTTGTTTAATTAGTAACCACAGCCACACCTTTTGCAATTTCCCAACCCTGTCTTATCATATTATATTATTCGTAATTTTATTTTGACACTACAATACTACTCCAAGTTTACAAAGCCAACCCCATCTATATTACTAGCACTTTTCATACTCTAAAGCTTATCCCTAATTTTGACTGATAACTAACCTGAGTTAGCTGTCGTCCTCTTAGGATTATCACTACCTGTGGTACTTGGCACATCCCTAGGATTATTATTATCATTACTAAACTACTTTGATAGACATTCCCTAATTTTGACTGCTAACCTTACCCTAACGCTTTCCATCCCCTAAGGCTTATCCATATTTGTAAATGTTAAACCTAACCCTACCTATATTACTAGACACTACCTATATTACTAGACACATCCCTATGATTATTATTATTACTCAGCAATTTTTGATTAGATCCCCTAATTTTGACTGCTGACCTAACCCAAATTTTGAATGTTAACCTAACCCTAGCGGTTTTCATACTCTAAGGCTTATCCCTAATTTTAACTGATAACTAACTTGAGTGCTAGTCGTCCTCTTATACGTATCACTACCTATGGTACTAGATACATCCCTAGGATTATAATTACAAAACTATTTTGATAGAGATTACCTAATTTGGACCGCTGACCTAATCCTAATGCTTTGCATTTATCTTAACATTAGAAACATATAGTTTTGCACCTGTTTGGATTATTTACAATGTAATTGGATTATTTACAAGGTAATCGGTTTTATTTCTAACTTCTGGTGATTTGTAACTGATTCAGTGTGATCATGGTACATTAAAAATGTTTCACTACACCTGCATACTAATGTCAATATTTTCTTACGGTGGCGTGGAGGGTTCGTGCACGTATAAAACGTTTAACACGCCATTTCTGTCTCCCAATGACAAAACCGTATACATATATGTATATGTTATTGTTCTCAACATAATATTGCCATATATTGTGATATTGTACGATAGTTCAAATTTGGCTATGTTATGTAAGAAATGTTATTCCTTTACATAGGAATTTCTGACCTTTACCATGATCACAGAAGCAACAGAAGTGAAGTTTATATTATTGTAACATACAATATATTATAATCGATGATGTGAGTTAGTAACGTGATTGTTCCAGCATTTAAAACCTTATTAAATCCTAACCACTGATATACAGTATGCTAATTTACAATACTACTCACCGTAAATGTTGACAATACAACATGCAACTCCTGCTAACATTGTACATTTTCAAATACTAACTTCGATTGACCATCTTTAACCATTAGTTATTTGTTCACATGGCATTGTGACACCGTATTTACTGTTATGCCACGTTTAAACATAATATATTAACTAATTTTATCTATAATACACCCTATTATACATATTTGGAACAGTTGCGTTGCGGGTTCACTTTTGTGATGATTTTGCTTTGCAACTGGAAATGTAATTTCAATTATTGTGCTCAATACCTCATGTGACAAATATGATATTGACAGCGAAGTGGTTTGGGTTGTTTTGTGCATGTGTTGTGAGTGGTTGCTATGGGAACCTAATATAATGCATGCACAGAGCTTGGCAATTACACTGGCTGATAATACATATTTTTTATTTTTATCATATAGCCATGCACCTTTGATTTGTTGTTGAGTCACATTGCATATATGTAGACAGTTTTATGTTATAAATGAATTATAATATCAATTTTCCATAATAAAGTTGTTGGTATAAAATTATTAAACACCTATTTGTTGTGTTATAACCCTTTCTGTGGTCGTGTGGACAGGCTGTATTTTTCTAATAATATAGTAGTATACAGTACGACACCAGGTGGGTGGGGTAACATAGAAAACGTAATGTACAGTACGATACCAGGTGGGTGGGGTAATATAGTAAACGTAATGTACAGTACGATACCAGGTGGGTGGTGTAATATAGTAAACGTAATGTATAGCACGTTACCAGGTGACTGGGGTAATATAGTAAACGTAATGTACAGTACGATGCTAGGTGGGTGGTGTAATATAGTAAACTTAATTTACAACACGATACCAGGTAGGTGGGGTGATATAGTAAACGTAATGCACAGCACGATACCAGGTAGGTGGGGTAATATAGTAAACGTAATGTACAGTACTATACTAGGTAATATAGTAAACGTAATGTACAGTATGATGCCAGGTAGGTGGGGTAATATAGCAAGCGTAATTTACAGCACGATACCATTGGATGGGGTAATATAGTAAACGTAATGTACAATACGATACCAGGTGGGTGGGGTAATATCGTAAACGTAATGTACAGTGCGATACCAGGTGCGTGGGGTAATATAGTAAACGTAATGTACAGTACGATACCAGGTGGGTGGGGAAATATAATAAACGTAATGTACAGTACGATACCAGGTAGGTGGGATAATATAGTAAACGTAGTGTACAATACGATACCAGGTGGGTGGAGTAATACAGTAAACGTAAGGTACAGCACGATACCAGGTGAGTGGGGTAATATAGTAAACGTAATACATGTATACAGTACGATACCAGGTAGGTGGGATATTATAGTAAACGCAATGTACAGTACGATACCGGGTAGGTGGGGTAATGTAGTAAACGTAATGTACAGTACGATACCAGGTAATATAGTAAACGTAATGTACAGCACGATACCAGGTGGGTGGGGTAATATAGTAAACGTAATGTACAGCACGATACTAGGTGGGTGGGGTAATATACTAAACGTACTCTACAGCACGATACTAGGTGGCTGGTGTAATATAGTAAACGTAATGTACAGCACGATACCAGGTAGGTGGGGTAATATAGTAAACGTAATGTACAGCACGATACCAGGTAGGTGGGGTAATATAGTAAACGTAATGTACAGTACGATACCAGGTAATATAGTAAACGTAATGTACAGCACGATACCAGGTGGGTGGGGTAATATACTAAACGTACTCTACAGCACGATACCAGGTGGCTGGGGTAATATAGTAAACGTAATGTACAGCACGATACCAGTTGGGTGGTGTAATATAGTAAACGTAATGTACAGTACGATACCAGACAATATAGTAAACGTAATGTACAGCACGATACCAGGTAGGTGGGGTAATATAGTAAACGTAATGTACAGTACGATACCAGGTAATATAGTAAACCCAATGTGCAGCACGATACCAGGTGGCTGGGGTAATATAGTAAACGTAATGTACAGCACGATACCAGGTAGGTGTGGTAATATAGTAAACGTAATGTACAGCACGATACCAGGTGGGTGGGGTAATATAGTAAACCCAATGTGCAGCACGATACCAGGTAGGTGGGGTAATATAGTAAACGTAATGTACAGTACGATACCAGGTAATATAGTAAACGTAATGTGCAGCACGATACCAGGTGGCTGGGGTAATATAGTAAACGTAATGTACAGCACGATACCAGGTGGCTGGGGAAATATAGTAAACGTAATATACAGTACGATACCAGGTGGGTGGGGTAATATAATAAACGTAATGTACAGCACGATACCAGATGGCTGGGATAATATAGTAAACGTAATGTACAGCACGATACCAGGTGGCTTGGGTAATATAGTAAACAGGTTGGTGGGGTAATATAGTAAACGTAATGTACAGCACTATAACAGGTGGCTGGGGTAATATAGTAAACGTAATGTACAGTACGATACCATGTGTGTGGGGTAATGGGACTTGTAATGGGCATTTTTGTGTCACATGCGTGTGTGCCGTGAAACAGAGCCTCGTCCATCCCGTTTCCTGAGCCTTGCCAGATATTTTTTCCCATTCACGGCACTAACCTACTATTCTGTATATGTCTCCCTTCGCCTCGATAATAACAAGGTGAACATATGTGAGTAATGATTGATTAATGATGTTCACCTTGTTATTATCAACTGCATCACAAGACATGTGCTGGTCAGTGTATGCAACGACATGTAAAAGTATATGTATAGTTTACAAACCCTATTAATCTGACTAACAGCAGGCTGAACAGCTCATCATGTATAATACTTAAGGTATTCGAAACATAATACGATGCAACATTTACTATGACACTACAGTCCATATTATGTATCCTTTTGCTATAGTATGTCGGTAATTTAAGATCCTATCCTGTATCAAATTATAATGTACATGTACTATGTGTACACACAATATAAATATCTTATTCTACTCTACAGTATATGTTGTTACCATTCATTTGAACCGTCTCGCCATGTACTTCAATGAAGAAATAGGGAAAATAGATAAAAATTGTTTGAACATTTTCATACCTGTGTCTCCTCCATGGTGTTTTGAGCGTTTACATAGACACCCATGTCTGTTGTAGCCCCGTCCCGTCTCCGGGATGCACTGGCTCACGTTTCCAACTAGTTTGTCTCTGTTGTTGTACTCAACTTTGTTCTAACGCGTTTGCCGAATCGGCAATGACTAAGCTACGAGGAGGGCGGCCAATATAGGTACTGTCTGCATGCGCGGATTCAGGGGGGGGGGGAGGTGCGGACCCGGCGCGCGTCCCCACTAAAATTCGCCGAGTAAAATTTGTTTACAAGTTACAAGGCACGTTTCATGCCAAGTGCCATGTAGTCCATGCATTTTTCGATCGTTTTCTTATTGTTTCAAAATTTAAACGTTTTCAATCAAAAATCATGTCTAAACATACTGCGACAGTGTCAATATTTTTGCTCCAAAATGTGCCAGAACGCAGGAAATGCGATGTAGATTCTGCTCGGACGATTATTTTGCAATACTTGACTATATTAAGTAGTCAAGTATTGCAAAATAGTTAGCCCCACCCACCCCACCCCCCCCCCCCCCCCCCCCCCTCAACCCGAAATACTGGATCCGCGCCTGATCTGTTGTGATTAAAATGTGTTTGTTCTTATGCCGAGGTATTATAATATATTAGACTTTGAGCCAGCAATAACACCCCCCCCCCTCCCCCATGTGGGATTTTATTGGTGAGTATGATTTTCGGATTCAGTAGCCTATTGTCTATCAAACATGGTTGTCTGCGCTCAAAAAGCCGCTGGATGAACAAATGGCGGCCATTTTACAAGATGGCCGCCGAACAGTATTATATTGTTTTATTAAGGACTGTTAACTTACAGTCTGATCAATATTAACCGGATACATTTCTACAATTATGTCACAATATGAATGTAAACTGATTTAGAATACATCTTACATTTAATTACATCAGCAAATGGCAACATTTTTTCTACGAATCGTGTGCTGTTACGAACGATTACAGACATTCATTGAAACACATATACATTGCTTTCACAGGATAATACAGGAGATGGTGATGCAATATCCTTCCACAATTGTCCGAAAAGGCAGCATGGCCGCCAAAATGTTCTTATTTCGTTCTATTCTGTACTCTATTACATGTACATTACATGTATCCATCCCAGTTTGATATACAAATCAAATCATACCAAATACTTTGTACACCCCAGGTATACAATACTATAGTTATATTTTCAAAATGGCCGCCAACATGATCAGATTTCAATAATATTTACGATGAAGCTGCAGTTTTCAGTAATTTAACATCACTAACATTAGAGTGTGATATTCTGTTTACATGTACTTTCAAAGACAAATGTAATGTGTCTCGATAGAGGCTATGTGATATATTGTTTAGATGAAAATGTTGATACATGGCAAATACATATTCACTCACAAAGATTTATATTTGATTAGATAAATATTTGTCATGAAATTACGCAAATCAGAATCAGAATCAGTACAAAATCAGAGATGTTTTCACATGATCGTATCGGACGGGGCAATCAAGTCCGCCAATTGTATTTCGTAATCATTTTCTGTTGTTCTCATGTTCTATTGCTGTATAATGGCTATGTAAATAAAAACACACATGAGTTTGCCGCTTTCTTTATTTTATTAAAGTCTGTTTCTGTTAATAAACGACTGTGACAATCAACCGTAAATGCAAATGTAAGCGCATTTATATGAAATAACTTGTCGTAATGACGACTTGTTTCACTTAGTACACTGACCAACTCGTAGATCTGAAATGGTTACAGTAGAAAATCCCGATCGGTCGAACAACGGATGGGTCGAACTAAAACTTAACCCCGCAGGCTGTTCGACCCATCGAAGTTCGACTGTATATCATTTGTGGGTTTTAAGCGCAGATTGATGGTCATATGCGTGTGTGTGGCTACATGTGGTAACACATGAGCTTGTGTAATACAAATAATTTGACTGCTATAAATTGATAAATTCGGGGATTTTGGTGAAAATGGACACATCCTGTGTGTAATAGTATTGTCCTACTGGTGTATGCGTTTCCATCTGGATCCCCTTTGGAATAACAATGACAATACAGATGGTCTCCTGTTGTAGTTTGTAGTTATATGTATATAGGTCAGATGTGCATACTTCTTAAACTGGACTAGATTGATTTTTGAATACCCCGGAATGGCTTTTTCAGACTACATAGTTATATAAGTATATACCTGAGCGTGTAGAACATATACATCTTTTCAGAAGACATACATACTTTTGGCCACATTTGTCAAATATTCATTTTGACACAGAAATGCAAATACTACACTGAACCGATATACTCGTATATTTAAAATAGATAATGATGATGTTATGCTATGCTGGTATATGCCAAACTATTACAAGTTGATTACACACCTACATCATTTTAGATTTTGGTAATTTGACACAACATGTGCTACAATTAATAACACTGGATGTTCAAAACATGTTAGACATGAAATCATGGTTCAATATTAACTTATAATGTCTCACTTACAAAATACAATATTGTAATGGATGCCTCTGAAATGAGATTGTATACTAATGGAGCAATATACCTGCATGTATTATGTAATGACCATGATGCATACACTGGTGTGCACTTACACTGGTAATGGATGACGGTCATACACATTGGAACACACACGTTCTCGTATGACACATACTGTATTTTAGTTGTTGTATAAGTTATACATTTGTACTGTATCCATGATTCTATAAGTGCCAACTACACATTTCCTGTTCCTGCTGATGACTCGAGATGGGTTGAGGGAATATTATTGGAATGCACGATAAATAGTGTGTACATTATGTGGAACCGGGATATATATATCCCAATTTCATCGGTTCTACTACCTAATATTGTGTTTATGTCAAACAAACTCATTTACTTGCGTGGCTGTCATCTTGAAAGTGTACCAACAATGTATGTTTCCAGTTTCATTCCAGCTTAGCTGGCTCGTGTTATTTACAGCTATTTTAATGTTCTGTATTTTAGTATTTAATGTGTCATATATGGAGTGATATGTGCTACAAATCATTCATTCAGTATGGTAGAAAATGGTATATTTCCTACATCAAATATGCAAATTAGTACCTACGACCTATACTATTGACAGTAGTAATTATATTTATTTATTTATTTATTTTGCTTAATGGTGTTTCAATGCCTGTCAACAGCGGAGAGTATTCATTATATGTATCAGAGTCATTCATATTGGAATAAACAACATAGTAATTATGGTAATTGTCATGGCTGCATAAATATGATGTGGACATATAGAGAAGACGAACAGACATGCATTCTGT
The DNA here is from genome assembly GCA_029237695.1 of Conchocele bisecta. Taxonomy (NCBI): domain Eukaryota; kingdom Metazoa; phylum Mollusca; class Bivalvia; order Lucinida; family Thyasiridae; genus Conchocele; species Conchocele bisecta. The sequence goes on from CM055265.1 coordinate 212,441,868, forward strand.
ATACGATCAATTACTCAACACATATTTATCCATTTGGGACAATATTATGCATGGAATAAAATAGAAATTATTCCATAACTTTTTGACATCTAAATTTAAAAGTCGGAGGTGCAGAATCCCAGAAAAAAGGTAAGGCAAAAACCGGCGATGCGATGCAGTAACCAATAGCACATATCGAAATGCGATGCGATGCAGTAACCAATAGCACATATCGAAATATGTTTTTCCCCCAATAAACATGTATTGGTAGCACATAAGAATCTTCTCCTAAGACGACGATTATCATGTTTTTGTCAAACTATGTTCTTGTTTTTTGTCAATAATTATTGGTGTGTGTCCACATTTATTCTACTTCTTAATAAAAGCATGTTTCAGCAGCACATGAGAATCGTCTTCTAAGACTATTTTGACGTGTCCTGTTGGGGACATGTTACAATCTCGCGTTCTCGCGATATTGAGCATGGGTTGATCGCGAAAATGCGAAGTATGATCGCGAGATTGCGAGACGAAAACACGCGATTCTATCATGTGGAAGATCGCGCGTTTTTGCTTCGCGATCTGCATCAACACGCATGAGCAACACTAACCCGAATGTTCTGTCTGTAACACAGGGTAAGTGGCCCTGCGTGACCTGCGTTTTATAATTCGGGTTAAAGCAAAATATATTTCCAAAAGCGGAAGGCGAAATGGCGAAAATGCGAGACGATTCTCATTCTTTAGGAGACGATTCACATGTTTTCGCAAGACGGAAACATTGCGAAACTACAGCTCTATACGAATCATAATGCTGATTGTTTTAGTTTACATTGAAGATGGCAGACGTACAGACGTATTTAAACATGGCAGACGTACCTTTGTCCTTTATCAAAATGTTTGCAAACTGTAGATCCCGATGAGCTGGCTATTCACGAGCCGTCTCATCAGGATCTACACCATTCGTACGTACTTTATTTATACCAAAAAATTACACCAAAATACAGCGTAATGTAATAGTTACACACGGATAACCACAGTGCATGGTTTCTTTATTTTATTTTAAAATCACCAGAAATGGAGAGTCTTAAATACGCTAAAGCTAGTCTATTTATAAACAGCTATAATCTCTACAGCTATCGAGACCTTCACCTGTAACAATTATACTACATGTATTTATAAATTAAATATAAATGTTTTGAAATATCGCCAGTATAAGTATATATTAATACTAATATACATGTAGTGTTTATTTGTATTCAACTATAATACTATCGAGTCCACTATTTTACAGTGATATTCTGTTCTACAATACTACAGCCAATTAAGGAAATAGAAAATATTGATTTAATCAGCCGTTAAATTCGGACGAATGTTACAAAAATCTCAATAATACGACACCGGCATACGTTTTTCAACGTTAAGGAATGGAGATAATTACGGCCAGACGACACCTCGTTATCGTCCAGTATCGGTTTCGCACAAACCGGCATTTTTGTCACAGTATGTATTTATATATCAAATTTATGCTAAAATAAAATTACGTATAAACATATATTACAATAGTGAAGGTTTTCATTAAAAACTATCTATGCTAATATTGTTTCTTGTTGTGTTGTATAGTGTTATGTTTCATCAGTTTAGTGATGGAACATAAGCGCTTTATCATTGTTTCTGTTAGAAGAGAATATAAAGATTTTATTTGCGGCTGAGTTTGTGAAAGATCAAATTACCGGGCCCTGGGGCCCGTTTTACTAAACTGTGTACGACTAACACGTTTGTAAGTGCGAAATTGGTAATTGGAATAACATTTACACTGATAGGCGACGTTGGTAATTGTTAGTGTATATGATCACATATAATGACATGTTCATGCAGACGAAAAATTGTACCATTTGTTCGCCACGTTCATGTGAAAAGCAAATTAATAAAACTCTTCGTACGAACATGTCGTACGGAAGTTTAGTGTTTGTTTGTTGTGGTTTAACGGCCTATCAACAGCTAAGGTCATTTAAGGCCGGGTCAATGGGTTTAGTACTAAATCCCATATATTACCTGTACAAGTACATGTACAAATTAGGGGAAATCCCAAAATCAGAACTGAATATTTACAATAAAACAAATATATTCAGCCCTGCAATCATAATAGTCCTGATCTGGTACAGGTCCTCGCCACACCAGAATCACTTGGCCCCCTCCCAAAAACAGCAGGATCAGTAATAATCTTACTACTTTTATAATGGTCAATAACCCAATTCAACTCCCAGGTAACAAAAGCGCCAAAGATAAAAAAAAAAGTACATGAGGGCCAAAACCAGGCAAATCGTGATTCCTATAAGGAGGAACCCCTTTCGTTAATTTACCCTTCGCGTGCTCCCGACCAACCACCCACACGGAAGTATAGTGAAACGGGCCCCTGATGTATAAAACCCAATAAGATTTGGCCCTTTGTTGTCATTTCGTATGTCGTACCAACTTACCAGAAAAATATGAATCATACTATCCATGTTAATGAAGGCGGGCGGTCCGACGTCACTTGAAACAACGTCTAATGTGTATACTGTTTGTAACAATTTCCAATAACCTCCGAAGGGAAACAGATATAATACATATTATTGTTATAGTCACTATGTTTTATTAAATTTTCGATCACATGGTCTTTATCAAAGTAGTTAGAAACTGTATTGGCAGTTCTATGTGACCCGTCACATAGGGCTGCCAATACAGTTTCTAACTATTTTAATAAAGATCATGTGGTCGAACATTTATTAAAACATTGACTATAAAAATAATATATTCCGTTTGTTTCTGATGTAGGTATGTACACAATGACCGAGACCCGATGTGATAACACATTCCAGAGCACATGCTCATGCACAAGTTTGATGACTCTGGGTCAGTCGAGTTGAGCAAGGCTCAGAGTAGAGTAAAGAAGAATGTGTTACAACCTCGGGTCCCTGCTTCACAAATGAAATGATCAGCGTGTACCTCAATACAACCTGAATATGCGATACTAGTATCATCATATCGTTACTTATACATACCGATCATGTAACGTGATTACAGATTCGTCATAAGAAGGTGCATGACTGGTCGAGAGCATGTGAATGGCACGTTTAACGATGGTATTCATTCTTACCGGAATTCGAATATCCTTGGTTTGGCCTTCAGGTACATTTTATTTTAGGCTGTCTTCTTATATAATAGTTGAATCCGGTTATACCCATGAAATATGATATTCGACCCCGTTTACCCGGCCTAAAATGACATTAGCTGTTGACAGGCCGTTAAACACCATTAAATAAATAAACGTACCTAATAGTAGAAGCAATATTCGGCATTTTCGAAGTTGTAGGTTGCCATCCGGTATCACAAACAATGCAACAAACGGTACCAAACTACGGCAGCTTAAAAGGGACATGTGCAAATTGTTTTCTATATCGTTCCCACGACATAGCATCTCGTTCCCACGAGATAGCATCTCGTTACCACGAGTTAGCTATGTCGTTCCCACGACATATCATCTCGTTCCATCGAGATAGCATCTCGTTACCACGAGTTAGGTATGTCGTTCCCACGAGAGAGCATCTCGTTACTACGACATAGCATCTCGAGATAGCATATCCTTTCCACGACATAGGTAGCCAATGAAAATGCAGCATAATTACCGCCATATTAGTCCGGCAGCCGGGAGCTTAACCTTGTTTTGATTAACATAGTTTTGTATTGCGCTTTTGCTTGCCCATGCCATCCACATCAAGAATCCGGCTGATGACACTCTGTCACCCTTGAGTGTTTTGAGAAATGTGCATAAATTCTAAATGGCCACCAAACAGTTATAGTATGCCATATAGTAGCATCCATGTGAGGTATTGAAGTAATTTAAGAGCGTAAAGTAGATTTACTTGACTTATCAGATAAGCGGTCAACATTAATATTCAATTCAATTCACTGTGACATGGAAACAATCATGCATACTGATAGTGAATATATTGAAAAAATAAACGCTTTAATTACGTTCGATATTTTCGTAGACAAGTTGTTGAACAGGGGAAGTCCAAGATGGCCCCCACATATAAATATGGTATTATATAACAATAATGTAAATATATCATTCAAATGTGTATTAGTTGTGTTCACACTATAGTATTTATTCTACATTATCTCAGGGGTTTTCTCAGAATGTTTTGAATTTTTTATTAAATTTGATTTCTTTGTTCAGCATTTACGTACTCTGGCGATTTCATATCTTATTATTTTTATATGTCATATGCATGCACTCCATATTGAGTTGTACATGTATATAATAAAAATCAACTGCACATGCATGTCAGACGTTGAATTCCGACTTATCATTGAATAGAAGAACGTTATAGAAACATTACATTATCTCATCATACAAATATAATTTGCTGTACATAATCAATAACAATCTGAATATATATCAATTAAATGATAAGTGATACCAAAACGTTGTACATAAATCACCATGTACATACCGCCCTTTTGTGGAAAGTATGTACCTTTCGCAGAACTTATGTCAGAATGTAATAATATCAGTGGGAGTTCTTAGTTGCTATGCATGTTAAACTGGTTTAACGCAAGTAGTGTTAGCCAGAAACTTGAATAACGCTAATGGAACGCTGGAAATATATAGATGTATCGTCCATTTGTACTAGCCAGGTTTATCCAATTCGCGTTATTTCACAGTGAACATGTTGAGCATATTGAAGCTTTTGGAACCAATGGTATGAAAGAAAACCTCTTGTATTCATTCAAATTAGGAAGTCATTAAAGTTTGCTGTAAAGTTCCACACTACATCTTCCTGCCAACGCCCCATTATATAAGTTATAATTACATAATTTCGTAGCCATCTTGGATGAATGTTGATGTGGAATGGCAAGACAAGAAGGCATTCCAAAGTAAACTGAATAATAATCTCACGTATATATAGAAAATCGTTCACCACCCCCCACCCACCCACCCACCCACCCCCCCCCCCCCCTCCGTGTTTACTGCTAGCTCCGTACTAGAAACAAAATTTCTACCCCGCTCCATACCTCTCGCGAGCGTAATAATTTAACCCCATCTATTTAATGTAACGCATGGAAGAGTGATTTTTCCAATCGGTTATCTGGCGTGTTTGATATGTTAGTCACATAAAACTGTCAAAGCTGTATCAATAACTGATTAATAAAGAACAACATGCACATGCAGAAATTGGTTATTTTACCGTATCAAGGTGTTTATCTGACATTTACATGTATATCTTGTAAATTTGGAAGCTTCATTTCGTTATGTTGAATGTTGAACAAGAACTAGAGAAAAGATGGATTCCATGTGAAAATAATTTCCCTGTTCTATTATTTTTGGCAATTTACTAGTTCTACATCAACGATTATTTGTTTAAAGGTATAAGATATACAGTTAACTAAATTTTGACATTTTTGAATGGGTCAAATTGTAGCCGTAGATAAAATATCGCAAGCGAATGTGTGTAGCTTGCTCCGTACGTACTGTTCCGTGAGACCTAAAGATACTAGCTGATGTATTCATACGCACGAAATGTCTAAATGTCTTACTTAGTATATTCCAGTATTTAACTGAGAAACTGAGCATAAAACTGTGAAAACTATAGAGAATAGTATATGTAGAGTTTTAGATACAAAGCAAGACAGACCAAAACGGGGCACTATGTTTTTGGTCGTACTCGCCGTTTAGGTGATGCACGATCAATGGCTGCCCCCACAGAAATTTGCGTGACACAATATGCTATCTCAAGGGAGATAACATATACAAAATTATCATCTTGATTTAAAACCAGTATTTTGTATAATTACATTCTTAGATGTGACATCCGAGTGTAATTATGTAAGCTATTTGTTACAATACTATCAATATAGCTGGCGGCCATCTTGGACTAATGCTGTTGAAACTATGATCTAATTGCGTACCTAAGGTACTAAAATCATTGTGTATCTAAATACAATATTCGTATGCACATTTGCTCTGATATAGGGTCTGAGTGTTATTGTATGTTTTCTTATGTAGAGATACGATTGAACGTTTAATGTAATATATTTATAATTGGCGGCCATTTCGGAGTTCTGCTATTTAGACTATTATTAAATTTCAAAGCAAAGTTACAAAAACAAACATTCATTGTTTCAATAAACCCACCATTATAAAAAATGATACTCTTTGTTGTGACGAACTAGTGAAATTACGTCAAATGGTCGCATTTGGCGGCCATCTTGGATTTTTCCCATATTGCAGTTACGGAATTGAATTTTAAAGTTGCCAATTTTCATCACTATGTTAAATACACCACGTTTACGCTCTTAAATTGTGTAATTTCCTCATGTTAATGCAACTATATGGCACACTATATCTATTTGACAGCCATCTTGAATTTGTACAGATTTCTCAAAACGCTCAAGGGTGACAGCTTGTCATCAGTTGGATTTCAAAACTAGACGGTCTGGACATGCAAAGTCAGTAATAAAAAAAACATGTTATTCAAAGCAAGGTAAAGCCGCAAATCGGCTTTTGGCTGCCGGACTATATTCAACTATGGCTGAAAGAAATACGGCGGTAATTATGCTGCATTTTCATTGGCTACCGCCGGCATACATTGAATTGTTTTATACTAGCCAGAAATTCCAAATGAGCTCAAATGTACGTAACGTACCATTATGAAGTAAATGAGCTGAAAACTGTAATAATTTGAAGTTAAGTGATGTTTATGTTATGCTCCGTGGCACGTGACGGTGGAAGCGTCCCGGTGTCAGAGCTAAAATATATAGAGATATTAAGTCCTAATTAGGAGATAGTAACTCCTAACTAGTAGATATTAGCTCCTAAGTAGGACTTACTATCTCATAATTACGACTTACTATCTCTTAATTAGGAGTTAGTATATCCTAATTAGGAGTTAATATCTCCTAATTAGGATATGAAACATGTTTTAGCATTGACACAGATAGTAAGTCCTAATTAGGAGATATAATTAGAAGATAGTAAGTCCTAATTGGGAGATACTAACTCCTAATTAGGAGATACTAAAAATGTTTTAGCATTGGCAGCTGGACTTAGGTAGTGTTCGGTACAACATTCTAATTGAAATGCGTATATTTGGTCTAGGCCTTCAAATTCAAGATCCGCCAAATTGGAAAACTGAAAAAATAAATATTTTGTAGTCAGATTAGGTCAAAATATAAATTGTATGAGGTTTCCTCGCTAACTGTTACATGGTATGTGACAATTTAGAGCTGAGTTAATCATCATTTTAAAATAAAAGATGGCTGACATCGACACTCTTGATAAACAAATAATAATATATGTATGCGGATATAGCTGTCACACCATCTGTTACCACTGGTTTCATCATGGCAATCCTTATAACTGGCAACTTTCTAACGTTTAGCACCATCTTTTATTATAAGGTCACTCCACCCTCCCGAATCATAAACCTTGTAACGTATATATATGGCACGCCGTTTTACTATTTATTCACAGTAAATATATCTCTTTAAGTCAATAAGATATCTCTTTCAATCAACAAGATATCTCTTTCAGACAAACAGATATATATATTTCAGTCAATAAGATATCTAGTACATGAACAAGATATATTTATAAGTAACATATATCTTCCTCAGTCAAAGAGATATCTTATTGACGGAAGAAGATATCTTATTTACTGAAAGAGATATTTTATTGACTCAAATATATATGTTATTGACTGAAAGAGATATCTTATTGTCAGAAAGAGATATCTTGTTGACTCAAAGAGATATATATTTCATCATACGAGATATCTACTTCTCGGAAAGAGATATATGTTTGAAAATAATAGAAGAGATATCTGTTTGGCTCATTAAGATATCTTATTGAAGGAAAGAGATATACTTTATAGTGAAATAGATATCTAGTCTTTTAAAATATATATCTATCTAAGAATGTAATAAAGATATCACTTTGACTCAACAAGATATCTATTTGACAGTTCAATATATCTCTTTGAGTCAACAAGATATCTCTTTGAGTCAACAAGATATCTAGTTTGATGAAAGAGATATCTATTTGGAGCCTTTCAATAAGATATCTGTTTCGTTTCATTTGTTAATTGTATAAATTAATTCTCCCTACCAGGAAACTATTTCCACCATGCCGCTGATGGACCACAAAATCAACTTATTTATTACTATTTTCTGATTGGACAATAATTATATGACTTGCAGAGAGCAACAGTTACTGTTAAGTAGTCGATCAAACAGATATCTATATGAAAAAGTCAAATAGATATCTAATTGTTTAACAAGATATCTCTTTCACCATAGAAGATATCTGTTTCATACAACAAGATATCTGTTTGGCTATATAAGATATCTTATTCATAGAAGTAGATATCTGTTTCAATGAATCTAAAGAGATATTTTATTGACTGAAAGAGATATCTTATTGACTGAAATAAATATCTTATTGACTGACAGAGATATCTGTAGCTCTAAAACAGATATCCATATCATAGAGATATCTATTTCAGAGTTACATATATCTCTTTGAGTCAATAAGATATCTCTTTCATTCAAGAAATATATCTCTTTCAATCAACAATATATCTCTTTCTGACAAACAGATATCTTTTACTCTGAATAAATAGTAAAACGGCGTGCCATATATCTAATGATTGAGTGTTGTATATAACGGCCTATCAACAGCTAAGCTCCTTTAAGGCCGGACCAAATTAGAATTACCGGACCTGAAGTCAGGTCCATACCACACCATAGTCACTAAGTTCCATGTCTAAAAGTAATCATATTAGCACTAATTGTATTGCCGTTTAATGGAATATGACAGGATTTCCCTCTCACATACTAGAAGGCCGAAAATCTAAATGAGGTATAAACCATGTCGGCATTCCGGTGATGAGAAACACTGATCGTTACATTATCATTCGCGTGCTCGCAACCGACCACACACCGAACGTATATAATAGACAATGTAATTAGATATGTGTAGTGACTATTATTGTGTAACATGACAGCACAAATCACATGCGGAATTGGCACACGTCACGGATGCTCAAGGACCAGCGTCTCTGATCCTTAACCCTTTCAACCCTAAGGAACTTGAATCGACTGTGATATGATAATGTTCCGACCAATCCAATGGTCACAAAATGATTTTCAGATTCGTCCATTTATGAAAAGAGGGTATTTTTTGTTCTCAAAAATATTAAAATTACTTTCAAAAAGTGCAGATCCTGATGAGACGGCTCGTTACGAGCCGACTCATCCGGATCTGCACTTTTTGTATAAAACACTATAGCGGGATTTCGGGTTCAAAGGGTTATGATAGATCTTGGTCTATAATATGGATTATGAACTAGATGAAGGCGACTATATATGGGCCGCGCCATACGAAAACCGGGCTTAATAATAAATGTGAGGGGTTACCCACCCCTATCCGAAAGCTTACCCATAATACATATAAATTAGCATGGGTACCCTTTTGTAACAAAAAATGCCATCAAACGTGTTCATGTCCTGGCGGGCCGTCTAATCCCAAATTTGTTTTTCCGAGTAAATAATTGATTTATTTATTGGTGTTTAACGGCCTATTAACAGATAAGGTCATGTAAGGTGGGTCCAAGTCCAAAAATCAGAACGGAATATATTCATCCCTGAAATTAGAATTAGAATAAACTGACCTGGTGCCAGTTCCATAGACCACCAAAGTGAGCTGGCCCCTTCGCATGCTCCCTGTCGCCCACTACACAAGAATACTGCCAACGGCATGTATTCCATCGCTGTGGTGGCTGGATCACAAACATGCACATTGATACGGTAAGAAGTTATAAGAGAATAGACTACGCGCATGCATCTACTGAATGAAAATATGGACGATCACAAACATGCATATGCCGTTTCAAGTTAATCGCGCATACAACTGTACAGTAAATGAATTAAAAAGGACTTAAAATCGTAACGGACAGACGGACGGACGGACGGACGGACAGACGCCTTTTGCATCTCATTCTTGCTAAACGATGGGATAGCTAGAAAATATGTTCATAAAACATGGATGCCCTAGCTACCGTGAGGAAGATCGTTGTGCATCTGCAAATTATAGGGAAGCTACATACCGAGTATCAAGCCTACAACTATTACAGTTTCAAAGTTTTACATGCTGCAAGCACAATCAAAACTTTAACCAAGGAAAATAAATATGTAAACATTGCAATTGTAGGCAATGTCACATGGAGGTCATGTGTATCATCGTGGTTTGCGGTACACACCACTGGCTCATGATGTATACCTAAAAGTATTGAAAATACAAGCTCAAACAAAACTTTAATCGAGGGAAATAATTATGTAAATACTGCAATTGTAGGTCTAGGTAACACAAATGTAATTATATTCACAGTGGTGCACAACACTGCATCGTGATTGTGTGCAAGTATGGAGGCTGTATGACTAAAATTAAATGCTGTTGAAGATACCTTTCAACACTACAAATCTATATAACTATGTTTTCAAACAGTGTCGATCCAGATAATCAGCCGTCTCATCAGGATATGCCCTTTTAAATTGTAAGTAATTTTAATGTGTTTTTTTTTTTAATAAAACTTATTTTATATGTCTGCAAATCATTTTGTGATGATTGGGTTGCTTGGAAAATTAACATATCTCAGTTCATTCCAGTTATTTAGGGATGAAAGGGCTAAACATGTTGGTATTAATCTATTTCAGTCCAAGTATACGATAATTATTTGTTTATTTATCCATAAAAGTATATTAGGCGAATAGTATTAGACATAAAACCGCCAAAGATCGGGGAAAAAAAGCCAAAGCTGATTTTTTCAGTATAGGTCCATAATAGCATTAGGAGAAACATATCAAAACTCCCCATGAATCCCATTGGAGCTTAATCCAGAATTCAAGATGGCGTCCAAGATAACTGCCATAAATGTATTAAACACATTAAGGTCACTATAATGAACATATTCACATATAGGGTGTCAGCATATCACTGAACAAAACATATATTAACATTTGCAATAAGTATGAGCCGCTTAACCTTTCGAGTATCCAAGATGGCTGTCAAGATTGAAACAAAATATGTAAATGTTATATTTTCTTCACAACATATATGAATTGATTTTTAATTGTCTTGGAGTTCCATTTACTATTATTAAAGCTTCAGTAAGTTATATTTGAAATAATATGATGTCCAAGATGGCCGATAAAAAACTTGAAAACGTTGCCCAGTATGCATAACAGAAGGCCGCAGCCCGCATGTTGAGCCCGGTCAGGCTGTTGATAATCCGAGGGTGTATTGATAGTCACAATGTTTAGCGATCGTATCAGGGTGTATTTATGTTAGATATACATGTACATGTATATGGTACTTAAAACGTTTAAGTCAAAATTCTTAAAACCGTTAACCAATGTAATTTGAAATTGACCATGTGTAGGAAGAAAGAAAGTATAGATGGTAACACAAAAACGGTTGACGTATCAAGTTGACGCAACTTAGCGTTGCATATCTTATCTACGTATAAGGTATTTAAAAAACGGAAATTTTGTGAAAAACGTTATAACGCAATCTGATTATGATTGGAGAGATATAAGTGATGACATTTTCGGATTGACTCTCCCATAGGCGGACGTACATATGTCATCATGATCACTATGTCTCGCGTTAGCATCTGTCTTTCTTCTGGAATTAATCCACATTAACTATACATTTGATAAAATAAAGCATATTGCAATACAATATGTAAGATCCATCTAATTCAATGTGGCCTCCAATATGATCGACGAAATATGTGTATAATGTTTCAGAAGTATCCTTTTATCGTAATTAAATTTATATAAGAGTACATTATATACAAAACGTATACATTTCATGTGAAATAAATAAATAAATATTTGTGAGGAACAATATGTAGTGTTTCGCTTGCCTATATTTGTATCAGGCGCGGATACAGGGGGGAGGGGGAGTCCAGGGGGTCGCGGAGGTAGGCTATGCCGAATTGTAATTTTGTAATTACAGACACCCCCCCCCCCACCCTGCAATTATTTGTGTATCCGCCCCTGTGTATGCATGTATGCCTACCTTCAATATATCAGCTTATATTATGATATTGTCAGATCTTATATTTTAAGATATTTGATACATTATTATACTACATAACATATGTTACTAGTCAAAGGTTAGTTTTGTTTGTTGGGGTTTAACGGCCTATCAACAGCTAATGTCATTTAAGGCCGGGTCAATGGTTTTCAGAAATGAACATTTACAATAAAAAACTATATATTCAGCACTGAAATCAGAATAATCCTGATCTGACGTCAGGACCTCGTCACACCAGAATCACCTGGCCCCTCCCCAATGCAGTAGGATCAGTAATAATATTACTACTTTTATAATGGGCAATAACGCAATTAAACTCCCAGGTAACAAAAGAGCCAAAGATAAAAATTTACCTGAGGGCCAAACCAGGCAAATCGTGGTTCCGTTAATTTACACCGTCGCGTTCACCCGACCAACCACCCACTAATCAAAGGTTAGATAGCATTACCTTCTCTGGTGATGATCAGGGATATGACACACTGTCCATAGGCGCTGTGACTACGTGACTCTTGTGCATTGAGTACCTGGCACAAGTCCGGATATTTTAAATTGAGGGCTGATTATATATGTTCTTGATGCAAATTATTATATCTGTATCGCGGGCATTTGTAATTTTTAAAACTGGTGGAATAGTGACACAATTATACACTTATTTACTTCATATAAAGAACAGTTTGTGCCTACAGTGGGCATGTACCTTTAATGTAATATATATGAAAATGAAATATCTAAATTGTATCACTGCTTCAAATAAGAGAAGTGCGCCAATGACACCATTTAATTATAATAGAGAACCTGTAACACCGTGGTAGTTGCGGGAAGTAGCTCTGCAATACTACAATATACTACAATATCGTTTATAGCATACTAACATCATGGTAAAGCTATCAATTGGTAAAATTACTTTCATACACTAACGTCGCCCGTCATAGGTAGTACCTATTTCATATTATTCAATATGATTCGTTAGTTGCCAGTATGTTTCGGCACATTTTTTCCCGATTGGTTTAGTGGATTTTGAACCAATTATGATTTTCTCATTTTGGGCGGCTATTTTGGACGCCATCTTGATTCGTGGATTAAATTCCATTGGGATTCATGGGTTTTTATATGTTATTACGAATGATATTTTGGTTATTTTCTGAAAAATTCAGCTTTGGCTTATTTTTTTCCAATCTCAACCATAATACTCTTCGACTATATGTTATTACCACTCATCTGACGAGACGGTTCAAAGAATGGAAACAACATATACACTTTCGAGATAAAATAAAGAAAATAGGATTTTTCTTCCTCTAAAAAGTTTCATATTACATGGAGTGTGAATGTCTCGGTCCAGTGTATATATAGGTTTCCCTGTATCACGTTGCACGGAATTTGACTCGTGATTAAATGCAATATATGTTGTACCTTCTGCATACCTTACCTGTGTCGAGTTTCAACGGAACAGTATACAGCATGACATGCACCGGTGTATCCCTCTCAGGGAAACATGATTTTTTTTTTTATGATACAATTGTATGTATTGCATAGCAAGAACCTATAGAAGCGTCCTGTAGCCTATTTCACCAACATTGCAAAGTATACTTTTCTAGCAAAGTATACTTTCAGGGAGAAATCTTCAATTTTAGGATAAATTAATTGTTTTTTATTATACTGAATTTATTACATTATCACAGCCATTTTGGCTGTGATAATGTAATAAATTCAGTATAATAATTCTGCATACTTTTAATCATGAACTATATGCATTTGTTAGTTCTATATGAAATAATGCATTTCAGGAAAAATCAATGATTACTCCCTCAAAGTATACTTTGCTAGTAAAGTATACTTTGCAATGTTGATGAAATGGGCTACAGGACAAACAAGTCATTAACACTGATGGATGTCCCCCTCAAAATGTAAATTAAATGGCCTTGACCTTGAGCACACATTTTACAAGTTATATGACCTTAGGCACGGGGTCCCCAATGGGTGGGCTAGAGAATGAGAATATGGATGATGACAAATAAGAATAGAGGTGTCAAGCCAATGTGACTTACAGTAAGTAACAAATACAGTAGTTAGCCAAAAAACTCAACACAAATCTTGGACAGACAGATGGACAGAAAGAGACGAGCAGTGTGGCGACTATATATAACCCATAAGTTTTTTGGGGTACTGTACTACACCTTGGGACGGGGAGGGAAATCCCAATATCAGTTTGTTTGTTTATTAGTGTTTAACGGCCTATCAACAGCTAAGGTCGTGCAAGGCCGGGCAAACGGGTTTGATCCCATTTTAACCCACTGCATTGGGGGATAATCCCAAAATGAGAACAGAATATTTACATCGAGAACAAATATATTCAGCCCTGAATTTAGAATAACCTGACCTGGTGCCAGGTCCATACCACACCAGTTACTTGGCCCCTTCACCTAAAATAGGATTACGAATAATCGTAATACTCACATAAAGGGTATAACCAGATTCAACCGTCACATACAAAATTCCAAAGACGTACAGGGGGGCCAAACCAGGTCTCCAGTCGGGATTCCGGTAAGGAGGAACCCCGATCGTTAAATTACTCATCACATGCTCCCACCTGCAACCCACCCCAATATCAGAACAGAATATTTACATATCAAATATATATATATATTCAGCCCTGAAATTAGAATAACCCAATATGGTTCCAGGTCCTCACTACACCAGTCACTTAGCCAAGCTTCCTTCAGAAGAGTACTAATCCTACTACTTTTATACTGGGCATAAACTAATTATATTAAAAACGTACATGAGGGCCAAACCAGGGATATCAGTATTCAGGTGACGATGAAAAACATTATTAAATTACCCTTCCCATACTCGTAACCAGTCTCCCATTTGAAATACTAGAAGGTGATATTACACACTCAACTTGAAAATATTTGCCAATTGCCGACTAATTCTAAATCCAAGGAGAAATATGAGACATGCCATGTGATTTTGCACTTTTGGACATCTGCATAAGTTTATGAAATACGTTTACAAAATTTACAATATTGTCCGTAAATGGCGTCAAACGTTGACAAATTTTGAGAGTACCTGAAACTGTTGTCAAATTTCACATGGCGGTCTCATATTATGTAGATTGGGCCCCGACAGGAACAAACAACACCAATGTAGGATACAAATATTTATGGTAAGTCAAAATGCTTGTATAAACATGAGAAAAGACTGTACATGTATATACACAATGTCATACATGGGCTGTGGCTGCAAAAATGTACATTACGACACCAGTGTAGCCCCAGATCAGACTGCGCATTTTGCGCAGTCTGATCAGGGCCTACACTGTTCGCCATTGTCACATTAGCATCATTATTGCCTCAAAAACATAATGAGATCATAATCTGGCTGCAACCAAGCAAAGGGATCAGGATCGATATTTCTTGTAAATGCCTTAAGGTCTATCTTCACAGACAGCAACCCACATACACATTCGTGACTGGAGAAATGGGGATTATAGGATTTGTGACCAGTGTAGATCGTGATAAAATAACACATTCCCGTAGCCTTACAACGGTCTATATTGCTTGTTAGAAGTATGACATGCATTTCATTGATGGAATGGTGGATCCTGATCAGACTGCAGATGCACAGGCTGATCTTGATATACACTGTTCACAAAACCCATCAGCGTCATTTATCCAGTCAAGTCATATATAATGAAACATACTGGCCATCTTCCTGCTGGTAACAAATAGTAGGCCGAGGGGGTGCAAGAGTAGATCCGGTGAAATACTAGTCACTAATGTGTATGTGTGTATTGTTGTTTAATGGCCTATCATGTTATGTTGTTTAACGGCCTAAGGTCATGCAAGGCCGGGCCAACGAGTTCGATCCTGTATTTAACCTGCTGCATTGAGGAGAAAATCCCAAAATCAGAACAGAATATTTACATGGAGAAAAAAAATATTCAGCCCTGAAATTAGAATAACCTGACCTGGTGCCAGGTCCATACTACACCAAAGTCACTTGACCCCTTCCCCTAAAAGTAATAGGATTAGGAATAATCGTAATAATCATAAGCCTCATTTCACAGATCAGAAGTTAGATTGGCCACAAATGCTATAAGCTCCATTTCTCCAGTCACAGATCAGAAGGAAGATTGACCACGAATGCTATAAGCCCCATTTCTCCAGTCACAGATCAGAAGAAGATTGACCACGAATGCCATAAGCCCCATTTCTCCAGTCACACATCAGGTATGAGGCAATTTCATTATTTATATACTGGTGGTTAACAGCCTGTCAACAGCTAAGGTCGTTTTAGACCAGGTTAATGGGGTCAACTGGATGGGGTGGTGGTGGGTTGGGGGAGGTATGGAGAATCACAAAATCAGAACTGAATATTTATAGAAACAGTATATATGCAGTACTGAAATTAAAATAATCTGAGCTAGTGTTTTAGATCCTCACCACACCAGAATATTCCACCCCACTACATAAACGCAATATGATTAGTAATAATCTTACTACTTTTATAATGGAGATGTGAGACAAGTCAGAATGCCATAAGCTCAAATTCCACAGATCAGGCGTGATACTACAGTGGAAGCTCTCTAAACCGGACACCAAGAAAACACCTGTGATCTTATTTCTTGGTCATTTATATCAGGTGATAATGTATGTGCGTGATCGCATATGACACAACTATGGCTCAGAATTATCAAATGCCTGATTTACAGTGAAACCTCTCTAAGCCAGACACCCTGGGACCTCCCAGGGTGGCCGGTTTAGAGAGGTGTCACTGTAGTCAGAAAATGTCAACAGCCCCATCTCAGCAGCTACGGTGTGTTTGTTTGTTTGTTTGTTTATTGGTGTTTAACAGCCTATCAACAGCGAAGGTAGGGGGGGGGGTCCAAAAATCAGAACGGAATATGTACATCTACATGTAGTTTGTTTGTTTGTTTATATTTGTTTATTGGTCGGGCAAGCGGGTTCAATCCCGTCTGTATTGAGGGGAAAATTCCAAAATCAGAAAGAAATATTTACATCGAGAAAAAATATATTCAGCCCTGAAATTAGAATAACCTGACCTGGTGCCAGGTACATACCACACCAAAGCCACTTGGCCCCTTCCCCTAAAATAGGATTACGAATAATCGATTTACATCTAGAAAACATATTTACATCTAGAAACAAGAAATGCGTCTGTCAAACGCGGATGCCACCTGCAGCATATTTGAGAAACTGTGACAAAGTGGTTAACCGAAAAGTGTGACGGACGGACGGACGGACGGACGGACGGGACGGACAGACAGACAGACGGTCCAAACACTATATGCCACCCGTTTCTTCGAAACCTGGTGGCATAAAAACACTATATGCCACCCGTTTCTTCGAAACCCGGTGGCATAAAAATATATTCAGCCCGGAGAAATCACAAAATCAGAACAGGTCTATACCTCACCAAAGTCACTTGGTCAAGGTGCATGATCACGTGGTGACAACAACAACGTCTCCCACTCCAAGGTAAGTATTATTTGATATTTTCCTTAATATGCAACGGATTTTGATGAAATATGGTGCAGCAAACGCGTCTTCAAGAGCTGCATTTGGTGGTCCATGAAGTTTAGCACAGACTTATGTCGTTTTTGCGAAGAATCGATTTCCGTGTCAGTAGACACGGAAATCGTTTCTTCGCAAAAACGACAGAAGTTTGGGCGAAAATACAGAGAACACCAAATGCAGCTTAACAAGACGCGTTTGATGCGCCATATTTCATCAAAATCCGTTACGTAATAAGGACAATATAAAAGAATACGTACTTTGAATCAGATTGATTCTGGAAGTTTCAGTACTTGTTGTTGTTGTTAGTACCACGTGATCATACACCTTGTTGATGACCTTTCCCCTAAAATAGGATTACAGATAATTGTAATACACACATTAGGGGTATAACCAGATTCAACTGTCACATACAAAATGCCAGACCAGGGGCCTATTTCATCAACATTGCAAAGTATACTTTACTAGCAAAGTATACTTTGAGGGAGTAATCATTTATTTTTCCTGAAATGCATTATTTCATATAGAACTAACAAATGCATATATTTCATGATTAAAAGTATGCAGAATTATTATACTGAATTTATTACATTATCACAGCCATTAAATGGCTGTGATAATGTAATAAATTCAGTATAATAAAAATTAATAAATTTTTTAAAAAATTGAAAATTTCTCCCTCAAAGTATACTTTGCTACTAAAGTATACTTTGCAATGTTGATGAAATAGGCTACAGGTCTCCAGTCGGAATTCCAGTAAGGAAGAACCCTGATCTTTAAATTACCCACCTGCCACCCAGCATATCAGGTGTGAGACTAGTTAGAAAATATTCTCCGTTCACAGATCTGTAGTCTATTTCATCAACATTGCAAAGTATACTTATCTAGCAAAGTATACTTTGAGGAAGAAATTTTCAGTTTTATGATAAATTTATTAATTTTTATTATTTAATGTAATAAATTCAGTATAATAATTCTGCAGACTTTTAATCTTCAAATATATAGTTCTATATGAAATAATTCATTTCAGGAACAAAAATTATTACTCCCTCAAAGTATACTTTGCAATGTTGGAGAAATCGGCTACAGAAGTTAGACTGGCCACAAATGACATCAGCCTCATTTCTCCAGTCACAGATCAGTCACGAGACTAGCCAGATAATGACATCAGTAAACCAACACAATAGTTTCGACTTAACTGATAAATACAGATACACACTCATAATAGTGGCATCCATGTATAAATGTACATTGATGTATTGTTAAAGGTACATGACCACTCAGTAATAACAAAATGTTCTTTATATCAGAGACATCATCCGAGACATTTTCTGACAAAATAAACATTCATTCACCATTACACCACGTATTGATTGGCATTATTATACATTTTACATCAGACGTAAATTTCAACACTGATATCAGGGGTAATAGCCATGTTTCCTTAAAATGTTAACTGACATTACTATTTATTCTCTGTATTTATTTTTTGATGTGCAATGATCATACATGTACTTTGTAATCTGTCGAAAATATTATTTGTTCAGGTGACGACGGATTCAATTAGTATAAATAATTAAACAAGAGAGCCATGATGGCCCTAATTCGCTCACCTGACTCCATGAACACCAGAGGAGAATGTGACATTGAGTTCATATGTGTTTTAAAAAAAATTGTGCTAGTTTTAGATGGCGGTCATCTTGGATTAAGCGATGACTCATTTTACCAAATCTGCAAATGCTTCACCCAAGGATCTTAACTTACTATGAAGTTTGGCCAGCATCGGCCATGTGGTTCCAGAGAAAGACGTTCAAAATCTCGAATAAATGGACCTTTTGGAGGCCATCATGGATGACATAATCATCCGATTCCGACAAATATTGCATTAGAACAATCGCCTCATCGATACCTTCAATTTGATATACGACATGGAGCATATTTGGTCAAAAATAAAATTTGACCCCATGGGCCACCCCCATTTTTGACCCCGGGGTCACCATTTGAACACCTTTGAAAGAGCATTCTGCGTCGATCATTCCTACCAAGTTTCGTCGAAATCCGGCTGGCGGTTCATGAGAAGAAGATTTTTTAAGAATTTATGCTATTTTTAGACGGCGGCCATCTTGGATTAGCCACGACCTCCGTTTTAACAAATCTGAAAAGGCTTCACCCATGGACCATAACTGTGAAGTTTGGCCACCATGGGCCAAGCGGTTCGGTTCGTGTGAAGAAGAATTTTGAAATCTCTAATAAAAGAACGACCTTTTGACCTTTCGGTGGCCATCTTGGATGACATGACCATCCAATTTTGACAAAAAATGTACCAGAGCGATCGTCTCTTTGATACCTTCGATTTGATATAGACATGAACATATTCGGTCAAAAATAAAATTTGACCCCACGGGCCACGCCTATTTTTGACCACGGGGTCACCATTTTAACAACTTTGAAAGAGCATTGTACATCGATCATTCCTACCAAGTTTTGTCGAAATCCGGGTGGCGGTTCTTGAGAAAATGTTTTTTGAAGAATTTGTGCTATTTTTAGACGGTGGCCATCTTGGATTAACATTTGTGTAATCACCCTACCTAAGGACCATGACCATGAAGTTTGGTGACTATTGGCCCAATGGTTACCGAGGAGAAGACGTTTGAAAATGTTCACGGACGACAGACGGACGACGGACATATGGCGGTAACAATAGCTCACATGAGCTTCAGGTGAGAAAAAATATTATGCCTCATTTGCATATGCGCATAGCCTGATACCACCGCGAGTCACTATCAGTAAAATAAATATGACTAAATGATTATATCTGTATAGCGGGCACTCGTACTTTTCAGAACTGGTGGAATAGTGACACAAATATACACTTATTCAATTCCTATAAAGAACATTTTGTGCCTACTGAGTGGGCATATACCTTTAAAACGTATTGTTAACACCCTATTGTATCCATATACATTGTCATTACCATAAACAGTACAGCCATACTATTACTAACCCTAAACATTACTGTCCGTTACACGAAACCTTCCCAAATTTTACGACCATAATTTATAATCAAAAACAATATTTTTTTTGATAATATTAAATATTATCAAAATTTAAGAACGAACCTTCTTTTTATTTCGGTCAAATATTGATTTTATTGCCAAAAAAATATATTTGTTTATGGGAATTTAACATGGAAAAGGAGGTAGAGGAGCTGTGAGAAGATTAAACAAAATAATTGGGAAATTGACTCCGTAACCTGGCTAGATAGCTTGGAAAGAAAACAATTGAAACTCGGTCACTATTTCTCGGTGAAGAGGTCTATCAGGATTTAACATGGCGAAATTGTTTTTTTCGTAATAAAATCAATATTGGAGCTTAACACACATTTTTCATCTTTGACCTACAAGTTTTACCTCGACATTGAATCTAGGACCCATTTTCTTGGTGTGTAGATCTTTCTTTGTGTGTAGATATTCGAAAACCCACCAAAAGGTTTTGGAAATATGGTCTCAGATGGATATTTTCCCCATTTTTATACCTCTAAGTGTGACCTTGACCTCGGACAGAGGGACCTGCGTCTTACACGAGATTCATCCTCCGATGAACATGAACATTTGTGTGAATTTTTTTTGAAAATCCAGTTTTAGATATATGGCCCCAGATTAACATTTTGTTCCCATTTTTGACCTCCAAATATGACGTTGGTCTTATAGGTTAGAAGACACCAAATGGTGCGAAACAGCCCAGGGTGTATGCAAAAGTAGTCCGGTATAAAAAAATAGTGCGGGTGTTTTGAGGTCACAGACACCGTTTGCTTGCAAATCTTGATCCATTACTACCCAGTTTCACTTGAGGAACATTTTGGGGTGCCTTCAACACCAGTTTTCAGCATATTTGTAGCATTTAAAAGAAAACACTGACCCTGTTGGTCACTTGATGTAAACGGAGTTTCCGTGGCCAAAAAATGTACACAATATTGGAGGATATGACAAGGTTGGATTTTTCTTTCTTAGGAGTAAGTGAACCTATTGTTTAGTTCATGCAGAACCAGTACAGACTGGCTGCAGGTCATGTACAAGTGGGTCCCACAGCATCCATACGAATAGTGAAAGCAGGAGAGACTGGCCTTATTGGATGGCATTCGGTTAAATTATATAGTAAAACTATTTGGTGGTGTCTAACCTATAAGGTGTGCCTAGGCCCTATGTGAGATATGTTTGTTTGTAGAATTTGAAGTTGGAAGTTTATGTTTCTTGTAGCTATGTCTCTGGGAACATAATTTAAAGTTACTGCGACAAGAATAATCGAGCGGACTCCGCGATGCAACATATTTGTTCTTTTTGTATCTCAGACGGACAGTTATCGGCTTCAAAATCTTCTAAAATCTTGATTTCTCAGCTTTATTTAGTGAAATATAATAAACCAGTGTATGCAAATTACCTGTAGGTGATTGGGCTTGGAATGTGACAGAAATATACACCGAAACAGTGATTATAGTGTGTTTTTCATTTTTTTTCATTGATATTGGCTTGCTGATGGACAATTAAGAAGTTATGGAAAGTGGCGCGACATCGCGACGCTGTTCCATAAAAATTTGCCAAAATTAGGCGTAAGTGTATTGTTTTCGCATATCGGTATAGTACCAAGACACTAGTACTCAGAAAACATTGTTTTTCCCTTTCCTCCTGTGTTATAAAGCAAATTTCTTGACTGACCGTTCCAAGCCAGTACCCTTTTGTCTGTCGACCATTCCAGAGTGGCATACATGTTGGTATAGTTTCAGTGATGAGTCTGTATATGTAGAATGGTTAGCTATAACACTATTTAGGGTAATGTTATGTGATTTTATGGAGATTTGTGCTTTTAATTCATCATCTATTAACATTCTCCATAGTTCTGTAGTAGCTCAAATTAAGGCAGAATGTGGACAGTCACATGGTGGAGTTACACAGCTGCTGTGTGACAACCATTTGAGATATTTGCTCCAAACTTGGTACTGTATCCAGGAATAGAAGCTACTTTTTGAATAGTGAATATTGTAGAATGATTTGTAGTGGGACTGGTACACTTATAGGTTAGAAGACACCAAATGGTGCGAAACTGCCCAGGGTGTATGCAAAAGTAGTCCGGTATAAAAAAATAGTGCGGGTGTTTTGAGGTCACAGACACCGTTTGCTTGCAAATCTTGATCCATTACTACCCAGTTTCACTTGAGGAACATTTTGGGGTGCCTTCAACACCAGTTTTCAGCATATTTGTAGCATTTAAAAGAAAACACTGACCCTGTTGGTCACTTGATGTAAACGGAGTTTCCGTGGCCAAAAAATGTACACAATATTGGAGGATATGACAAGGTTGGATTTTTCTTTCTTAGGAGTAAGTGAACCTATTGTTTAGTTCATGCAGAACCAGTACAGACTGGCTGCAGGTCATGTACAAGTGGGTCCCACAGCATCCATACGAATAGTGAAAGTAGGAGAGACTGGCCTTATTGGATGGCATTCGGTTAAATTATATAGTAAAACTATTTGGTGGTGTCTAATCTTATGAGGCGTTCGTCTAATGGCAAACAGTTATGCGTACACTTATTCAAAAATCCACCAAACAGGTCTATAGATATGGCTCCAGGTGGGAGACGGACGGACTGTCGGATAGACTGACTCACTAACGGGCAGACCGGCATGCAGAAACTATATCCTGCTGACTTCATTGGGGGATGACGAGTCTAGTAGCCTATTTCACCAACATTGCAAAGTATACTTATCTAGCAAAGTATACGTTGAGGGAGAAATTTTCAATTTTATGATAAATTTATTATTTTTTATTTTACTGAATTTATTACATTATCACAGCCAAAATATGAATTTATTACATTATCACAGCCATTTTGGCTGTGATAATGTAATAAATTCAGTATAATAACTCTGCATACTTTTAATCATCAAATATATGCAGTCGTTAGTTCTATATGAAATAATGCATTTCGGAGAAAAAAATGATTACTCCCTCAGTCAAAGTATACTTTGCTATAAAAGTATAGTTTGCAATGTTGGTGTAATAGGCTACTGGTGTGTCGGATCACAACCCAGATAATATGAAATATGGCCAACTAAAATTTCAACTAACACACAGCTAGCCATGAAATATAATGAAAAATATGACTACATACATGCGCAGAATGGTAAGCATACTGCCACTAAACATCAAACGTATGGAGCATGCCTACATCACAAGGGATTATAACTCTGAAAGACAAATTAACCCTCAACCCTTAGACCGCTACACACAACAATTGTCGTCAGCTGTTGCATTTATATCTTGCTTTATTTCTCAATGGAAAACATGGTTTGACAGCACTTCAGAATCATTTCCAATGGAAATGATTCTGAAGTGCTGTCAAAGCATGTTGTAAATTATTCTAAAGTTCTGTGAAAGCATGTTTTTGATGATAAAATGGAAAATAAACAGCAGACGACAAAGACATTAAGATAGCGGTGTAAGGATTAACATGCTGAATTAAACAATGTCATCTACTATTTATTTTTCTAAACAAAAACATGTTTTAACGGCACACATTTATGTGTTTTTTTTTTAACAAATCAGATAAAAATAAACAAACAAATGTGGCCTATCGGCATACAACTGCACGTTGGCAAATTAGAGAAACTTTGACAAAATTCCTAACCGGACACACGCACGGACAGACGCACGGTCCTTACATGGTGTGCCTTCTGGCTCTACCACGGATATAAACAAACAGTAGACAACACATGTATTTGTATTACTGCATTTTAACCCTTCCTACGCTGTCGACAGAAATTGCCGTCTGCCGTTTTTCATTTTTGCTTTAATTCTTAACAAAAAACAGGTTTTGACAGCACATGAGAATCGTCTCCACTGGAGACGATTCTCATGTGCTGTCAAAACCAGGTTTTTGTCGAGAAATATTGAAAATAAACATTTCCAGCAGACGAAAACATTTAATTGAGTGTAGTAAGGGTTAAGGGTTTCAACAAAGATTCACTGCAACGTAAGCGGAGCTGGATGAGCCATTGAGATGTAAAACAACAACTACATGTATATACGTATCGGTACATAAATACCTCAAAACCTCATCATTTGTCTCTTGTTTTAAAGTACTACTGTCTGTTCCACGTTTTGCTGCCGACGAACATTTGGCCATTAAACACATTAAATCTAAAAAAAAATTAAAAATAAGTACTTTTTCATCAATAACAAAAAAGTCACCCTCCCGCAAAAAAAGTATTTGATGAAATTTCATGAAATATTGATTTTATTGAGAAAATACGATTTTCCCATGGGAATTTAACATAGGAAAATTGTTTTTTCGCAATACACAATTTCATCAAACAGAATTTTTTGGGTGACTTTTTTGTAATCGACAAAAAAGTACTTACTTTTAAATATTTTTTAGATTTAATGTGTTCAACCCATTACATTTTATTTTTATTTTTGTTATTTCTCAATGAAAATATGTTGTGACCACTCATTTGAACCGTCTCGATGAGACGGTTCAAATGGTGGTCACAACATATATTTCTGAGCTCATATAAATATAATATTTAGGATTTTCCACAAACAAAATGCTGTATCCTCAGCATGAAATGGGTTAATAGCCGAAAGTTCGTCGGCAGCAAACCGTGGAACAGACAGTAGTTTACATGTAGCTATTATTGTGGCATCACCACATTTACAGATATTATAGTAATATACACACATCACATTGTATGGTGTGATTAATGCTATCAATTACATGCGGAAAAGCCCTCTTGGGATGTAAAACATTTTGATTTTTCCACCAATAATTGTTTCTCATTTCTCATCCAAAGTACAATGAGACGGTTCAAATAGTGGTACATGTATAGAGAATAGTAGGTTAGTGCCGTGAATGGGTAAAAATATCTGGCAAGGCTCAGGAAACGGGATGGGCGAGGCTCTGCCGAGCACATCCCGTTTCCGTGCCGCGCCAGATATTTTTCCCATTCACGGTACTAACCTACTATTCTATTTATCCCGTCAACACCTACAAATGGCTGTAAAATGCAAAAAAATAACCACAGCAAATGCACATATTCATACTCAGTGATTAGGTCGTATTGTCAGGATATCAAAAATGTTTCACAGCACCGTGTTTCACGGCACATAAGGCACTGTGTTGACTGGATAAAACTACATATACCTCCAAGAAGAAACAGAAAAATATTCAGAATTCTTGGTATTAACTAAAATGGTTTATACCCAGCATGTAAAGGGTTCGACACCAATATAGGTTTTCTAGGCGCCTGGGGTCCGTTTCACTAAACTTCGTACGATTAACCCTTTCAACACCACAGACCTCTATAGAGACAATGTTTGCAAACAGTGCAGATCCAGATGAGCCGGCTGGTCTCCAGTTTGTTAATAATTTTAAACGTCGTACAGATTACCCTTTTAGAAGAATGGGATAATTTGAATGAACAAAATTAATGAAATAGCGTGAAACATTGGCATGGAACATCCTATTAAGTTACTTGGTGTTGAAAGGGTTAAGAAGCTCGTAAGTACAAAATCCATAATAACTTTTGTTCTCACAGCAGATTTTGGAAAATCATTTGTGGATGTGCTACATTCAATGGAATGTTTAGTGAAACGGGACCCTGGTTTGAAAACGTTCTACTGTATTGCTGTATATGTATTGGTTTACATAAGAGTAACATGTCCTAACGTCCTTCCTTATAAACCGACAGCCGAAATGAGGTAATATGATATTAAATGAATTATATGCTGATTCACAAGTGAACTGGAAGTACCACACCATGTTATATAAATAGATAGATACATAGGTTATTGTAGAAGTATTAATAACAACAGCTGCAGCTTAATAGCAAGTTTGTGTCCAGGTATATAATATAGCATACAGAGCTCCAGATAAGCTTTGTGTCTAAAGCGTACTATACCCCCTGATTTCAAAATCATTGCTTATTTTACTTTTATATGGATTATTGATTTTGTTCATTACTAAATAGGGAACAAGTGATAAAAAAAATATAACACATTTAAACATTCACTTATTTGAGCTGCAAAAAGCAACTGTTTGCTTTTTGCAGCTCAACTAAGTGAATGTTCAACTTTATGACAGTATTTTCACTACACAATTTGAAAACCAATGTGTATTTTGTACTCCCACTTTTGATAATTAATGATTATTCAGCTAAAATAATTGCGTAAAATACGCCAATACGCAGCTTATCTGGAGCACTGAGCATAGTCAGTGTAAATAACACACACACTATTGTAAGGGCACACTACCACACATCCACAATTATATATCTAGACCTGCATGCCACTCGCCGAGAAAGGGCACCTTATGACATGCGACCAGCTTAACCCTAAGACTGCTACTCACAACAATTGTCGTCTGCTGTTGCTTTTATATCTTGCCTTATTTCTCAATAAAAACATGTTTTGACAGCACTTCAGAATCATTTCCAATGGAAATGATTCTGAAGTGCTGTCAAAGCATGTTGTAAATTATTCTAAAGTGCTGTCAAAGCATGTTTTTGATGATAAAAATGGAAAATAGAAAATAAACAGCAGACGACAAAAAAATTAAGATAGCGGTCTAAGGGTCAACACTCGATCAGTCTGCGCATCCACATCAACATGTGTCTACGATAGTTGGTAATCAAACATTGCTCATGCCGCTAAATTTTGTTTGTTTTGTTTGTTTAATGGTGTTTAACGGCCTATCCACAGCTAAGGTAATTTAAAGCCGGGCCAATGGGTTCGATCCCGCATTCAACCTGCTGCATTGGTGGGGGAAAATCACAACGGAATGATTACATCGAAATAAATATATATTCAGCCCTGAAATTAGGTCCACACCAAAGTCACTTGGCCCCTTCCCCTACAAGTAATAGGATTAGGAATAATCGTATTACTCATACAAGGGATATAACCAGACTAGACCCTCACATACAAGAATGCCAAAGACGTACCTGAGGGACAAACCACGTCTGCGTTCAGGATACCAGTATTGAGTAAGGATGAATCCCGATTGTTAAATCATCCATTGCATGCTCCCACCTGCCACCCACTAGTGCAGCTTAATATCAGTTTTGATAGATATACAATTGTATGAGCACTACCAAAGTCTCACCTGGCCAATTACCAAGGTACAACTGGCCATAAATGACCAAAGTAATGGTTAAATTGGCCATACATGCGGCTGCAGAAATGGGGCTTATTGGATTTGTGAGCAGTGCAGCTGCTGATCAAATAGCACATTCCAGTAATCTGGGGCCTGTTTCACTAAACTTCCTACGACTAAAATGTTCGTAAGTGCAAAATTATGATAGTCTGTAAATTTCACATTAACACTGTTTTCTTGTAAATAATTGTTGGATTTACATTTATTGAGCATAGGCTGCATATGCAGCCTATGCTCAATAAATGTAAATCCATAAATTCAAATTTGCAGACAATTCTAAATTTGCGCTTACGAACATTTTAGTCGTAAGAAGTTTAGTGATTTATATTGCTTGCTGCATGGGTGGGAATTTTCAGGATATATCCTGTTCTGTTCCGGTGGGAATTTTCAGGATATATCCTGTTCTGTACCGGTGGGAATTTTCAGGATATATCTTGTTCTGTTCCGGTGGGAATTTTCAGGATATATCCTGTTCTGTTCCAGTGGGAATTTTCAGGATATATCCTGTTCTGTTCCGGTGGGAATTTTCAGGATATTTCCCATTCTGTTCCGATGGGAATTTTCAGGATATATCCTGTTCTGTTCCGGTGGGAATTTTCAGGATATATCCTGTTCTGTTCCGGTGGGAATTTTCAGGATATATCCGGAAATCAGGATTTGAGGTTCCTGATAATTGCAGAAAAAAAATAATGTTTCAACATGGGAAGCGCACTTTCACGCATTTGTGGGTGAAAAAATATGTTCGCTTCGCCATTTTCAGGATTTGGAACTGCTCCCACCTGCATGACAGGTGTTGTTTCATTGATTGAATGGCAGATGCTGATCAAACTGTGCGAATGCATGGGCTGATCTGGATCTACACTGGTTGCAACACCCAGAGCTCCAGATAAGGTGCGTATTGGCGTATTTTACACACTTATTTTAGCTGAATACGCATTGATTATCAAAAGTGAGAGTACAAAATACGCACAGCAATGTGAAAATAACATAGATTTTCAAATTGAGTAGTGAAAATACTGTCAAGAAGTTGAAGATTCACTTAGTGGAGCTGCAAAAAGAAAACAGTGTTTGCTTTTTGCAGCTCAAATAAGTGAATGTTTAAATTTGTTATATTTGTTATCATTTGTTCCCTATTAAGTGCTGAAGAAAATCAATAACCCATTTGTAAAAGTAAAATACGCAATCATTTTGAAATCAGGGGGTATGGTACGCTTTAGACACAAAAGCTTATCTGGAGCTCTGAACACCCATAAGCCCCATATATCCAGTCACAGCCAGTAATGACCAAGGTGCCTTTTCCCAACTGGCGGCTCATGTAGGTGGAAGTGGGTCATTTGCGCCTATCGAGCATATACATAGCCACGTTTTGCCCAATGCACCAGTATGCGTGATTTTCACCTGGCCGGTATGCTCACAATAACCCAGGCAGCATGCATAGTAGCCATATATTATCACAAACAAACAGGGGACCGTTTCACAAAGCTTCGTACGTCTAAGAAGTTTGTAAGTGCAAATTTAGGATCGTCTGGAAATTTAAATTGATGTACATGTATTTACATTTATTCAGCATAGGCTGCATGCAGCCTATGCTCAATAAATGTAAATCCAACAATTGTTTACAAGAAAACATTGTTAAAGTGAATTTTACAGACTACTGTATCATAATTTTGCACTTACGAACATCTTAGTCGTACGAAGTTTAGTGAAACGGGCCCCAGGTTGTTAACGTTTTATAGACAAAACAAAAGACTGTGAAATGCAAGTCCCCAGTGAGCTTAGTCTTGGACATTGAGATAAGATGTATATGCATCACAAATCAGCACTGTACCCAACCATTATCAAAATTGGACAAGTGGTTAACATTTTATTGACAAAACAAAAGACCTAAACATAAATTCTAAACATGAAACGATTAACGATACATTTATTAGTTTTTATTATACCGAATTTATTACATTATCACAGCCATTTTGGCTGTGATAATGTAATAAATTCAGTATAATAATTCTGCATACTGTTAATATGAAGTCTATATGAAATAATACATTTCGGGAAAAATAAATAATTAATCCCTCAAAGTACACTTTGCTAGATAAGTATGCTTTGCAATTTTGGTGAAATCGGCTACTGACAAAGATGTGATATTTTATTACGACCTACACATGGACCTAGATTCAATTGTAAACATGAAACTTGAGCTAAGTCCCAGTGACCTTGACCTCGGACATTGGGAAGTGGGATGTATGCGGAACAAAGCAACATGTCTAGGCACAAAATATACCCAAATATTATAAAAATCGGACAAAGGGTTAAAAGATTATTAACAAAACAAAAGAAACAAGGGCATCGTTATTATGAAGCTAATCCCCTCGCTGGCAGCCTTGATAATAAAAAAAACACAAGAAATGCGTCTGTCGAACGCGGATGCCACCTGCAGCATATTTGAGAAACTGTGACAAAGTGGTTAACCGAAAAGTGTGACGGACGGACGGACGAAGTACCCTAATGTGTGCCCGGACGGACAGACGGACGGACAGACGGACGGTCCAAACACTATATGCCACCCGTTTCTTCGAAACCCGGTGGCATAAAAACACAAAACTTTTAACGCATCTGCCTTACAAACAAGGTGAACACAAGTCCTCAGTGACCTCGACCTTGGCAGGTGGGACGCGAGTCGTATGTAAAACATTGCACTATCCCTAGACACACATTGTGGCCAGTAGCCTATTTCATCAACATTGCAAAGTATACTTTGAGGGAGTAATCATTTATTTTTCCTGAAATGCATTAGTTCATATATAACTAACAAATGCATATATTTCATGATTAAAAGTATGCAGAATTATTATACTGAATTTATTACATTATCACAGCCAAATTGGCTGTGATAATGTAATAAATTCAGTATAATAAAAATTAATAAATTTATCATAAAATTGAAAATTTCTCCCTCAAAGTATACTTTGCTACTAAAGTATACTTTGCAATGTTGGTGAAATAGGCTATAGATATTATCAAAATCGGTGAAGCGGTTATTGAAGTTATTGAAAAATGAAAGGTGTTACTAACGTTCGTATGTGCGTGCATGCATACTAATGGACTAATGCTATATGGACTAATGCTATACCCGGTCTTGTCTATTGGCGAGGGGACAATAAACGCAAATGCTAAATGCGAAACTTGGAACCTACTGTCTGTTTCATGAAACCTGCTCAAATTTTACGGCCATACAAACAATGCAAAGACAGTATTTTTTGTCAATAATATTAAACTTGATCAAAATTTAAGAAGTTTCGTGAAAGTTGGTCAAATATTGATTTTATTACGAAAAAATGATTTCTCTATGAGAATTTAACATGGGGGAAAAGGAGGTGGAGTAACTGAGGGAGCAGTCAAAAAAATTATCTGGAAATTGCTTCCGAAACCTTGCTAGATAGCTTGGAAATGATTTAACTATTAAAGAAAACAAGTTAAATTTTGAAAATCGGTCCACCATTTTTGAAATTAGAAAAACGTCTCCATTAGTCCGTCTTGTTATGTATTTTCGTCGGATTTTCTTGGGGATTTGTTGCTCTATACATTTTATAAATGGAAATTGAACGAGGAATCCGAAAATCGATGTTGTGATTTGCGGAAATAAAGTTTTCGACCTCCATTTTGAAATTCAAAATGGCCACCATATTTTACCTCGTTTTGCTATATATCCGCACTTAAGGAACATATACTATTGGTTTAAATGTGAAAATCGCATACTTGTAGTGATTAATACTTCATCAGGAAGTAAAATATAATATAAGATAAAGAAGTTTGTAAAATAGCCGCGATTTTCAAGATGGCCGCCACGTTATACGTAAGTGTGGGCATATCAGTTGAACTTTGGTTGAGGAATTTGATTATATGTTTTTACAATGTACATAGCCATTGTAACTACAACAGACTATACATGTACGTGTATTTAGTATACAAATATACATACTGTGAAATGTATAATCGCACATATACGTATACAATAAGTATATACATGTATGCATGTGAAGAAAACGTGTCCCTTAGAAGGTAACACATGGAAAATGATATACTATCTTCAATTACCCTTGGTATGTGATGTTTTAGGAAACATATGTACCTCACATAACTTGTACAACTGGTTATATCATTTATTAGCTATATTGTTAAATACACATGTGTCGAGGACGATGCTCACAACAGCATGTATGAATGTAGAATATATAGACAATCAAATAATACATCAGTTGTTCTAATGTTCCAATAATGTCTTCGGGTGCAGATTTAACATTACATACAAATGTATACACTGCAAACGTTACTGTCATGGTCGCTTATGTTGTTCAGCAATGGTTCTTTCATCAGAATCACCGTCAACATCAGATGGAATGGCATTCTCAAGATGAGTATCCTCATCATTCTTCGTTCTGTACTACACTTACTGTGCATGCTAACGCAGTGTGACTGTCATCTGACCATTTTAATAATTACCATATGTACCGGGGAAACGTCCGATGTGTGTGGATGATAATATACATGTCCAACACGAGCAATGTGTACCTGCTGAGCAACTGTAGCTTGTCCTCATATTCCGGTCTGCTCGGGTATGAGGGTAATGTTGTCACCCTTTGGAAGATAGGCCCGGAAAACAAATTCATGTTAGATCCGAGACGGAATCACAGTCGAGCAACATCTGGAAGGCATCTACGACACCTTCTCCCTGTTACGTAGTGTCTGCGTCAGAGAAAGCATGTAACGCTGACAATGCCTTTTCCTTGCTTTCCGTCCATAAGACCGCATGTCACCAACCCCCGATACCATTGAAATGGATGTACCACTGCGTAAGAGGCTGTACTTTCATGTTAACGTAACTAGTGTGTCAGTGTCCGGGGAGTATTTCATTAATTTGACATTAGTTTCATTCCGAACGCAAATGGAAAGACAGTGTGCAACTGTGAAATAC
This sequence comes from Conchocele bisecta, assembly GCA_029237695.1. Lineage (NCBI taxonomy): Eukaryota > Metazoa > Mollusca > Bivalvia > Lucinida > Thyasiridae > Conchocele > Conchocele bisecta. Next base: position 212,474,702 of record CM055265.1, read on the forward strand.
TGTTTAACAGCAAAAACCACGAGAAGCTTACACTTATTTAATTCACCATGCAATATTGGCAGAGACGATCGTGACTTTCTCTGTTTCGGACCAGTGCGCTATGAGTCTTATTTGCCAAGCAGGTTGTTAGGTCTTCTTTCGTCTTACAATGGGATACGACTCGTTTCATGGAGATGTGCTTAAGTTTTGTGCCATCCTTAACCTGGTACTGTACATGTGGCTGTCCTTTGTTCCTAATTTCTATGGTTGCAGTCTTCATGGAGTATTCCTTGTATATACATGTATACTAGTTTACCACGTATTGCATTAGTCTATTGATGAAAAATTTGCTGAGGTTTTCGACTGTCTGTATGTTTGCCGATTACTTTTCCAGCTTTTGTAGTGTTCATTCCATCGGAAATGGCAATGTTACGTTAGTTGGCATCTCTTGAGGTGCGTGTATCAACTTCGATTTGCCATTGCATGTCAGTACTGATCCACATTGTGAAAGAGTGACATTGGAGTCAGTGTAAGGTATACTCATATAAACCTCATATAAACATCCTTGCTCGACTGTGTTAGTATCATTAGCCGTCCATTCATATATTTTGTTTCCTTTAATCAATCAATTTAAACACATAATTATCGTCTGTTTCCTATTTCCCGATGTGTACATCTTCACTATTTGGGTACTTATTCTTGAGAGACATACGTATGATGGTCAGGGCTGTTCCATTAAAACATACCCGCACCCCCAAGACGGCAGTTTAAAGAAAATATATGCCAGGGTGTCGGTTTCTTTAAATTGCATACATGGGTGGGTGTGCTTGTCCGAAAATCACTTCTATGGGTGGTTGGCTGTCAGACAGGTGAGTGTCTGTTTTTCAGGTCAACATGGAGTGGTTCTTATAGCGGGATATATGTATAGGCGGTGTATATTACAGAGAATTGATGTCTAACGTATATAACGCAGTCATTCGCGGCGAATTGTATTCGTAGTGCAGAGTTCCTCAGGAATATAATGTCCCAGAATATGCACAACATAATTAAATGCGTGCTGGTATCGCGACGATTTGTATTCATAATGCGGCATTCCTCAGGAATATCACGTCCCAGAATATGGACAACGTAATTAAATGCACGCTGGTGGTTTCGTCTATTAATCACAAGTTTGTACACAAAGCAAAGATCGCTCAAATGTATTATTATCGCACATTCGCCAATTATAGAGTAGACGCTCGTGTATGGACTATTGGCCATCACCTGGGGCACATACAGACTGTATCGTTACACCCGCATAATGAAACTGCCAATTGACATATTGACACTTTCGCCATGCGTGATAAGGGTATCCCGTGATAATTGTCACGTACACACAATGTTATAAACTGTCGTCTGCACATCACATTTTTCTTACGAAAAAATAAAAACATGTTTTGACAGCAAACCAGACGCGCCGCGACATATTAACATACATGTATTGTAATCATAATGGGTGCATTGGGGTTTATGCGACCTATATCAGCATGTACGCACACGCAGATTGATTTGGGTCTGCAATAATCGCATTATAGCAGCTGCATTTTTAGTTTACAAGCAAATTTAGAGAATGGGGACTGTGCCAAACCTTATAAAATTAGGATTCTATACGGGTAGGTAATGTCATAACTTTTATATTTCAATTTAAAAATACATTAATTGGATATAGATTGATTGAAAATCTGAAATTGGCAATTTATTTTGAGAAAATATCTCGTATAAAAGCGACATAATGAGAAAAACAATTTTTTTTTATGGCGGCCATTTATAAATTCAAAATTGAGGTGTAAAAAGTTAGTTCTGCAAATCGCAACATCGATTTTCGGATTCCCAGTCCAATTTCCATTTCAAAAATATATAGTGTACCTAATCCCAAAAAAATCTGACGAACGAATTATATTTAACATACTACAACGGACAACATGTTAAATAGACATCTTCACTCTGTGAAAGATGTCTATCGGGATTTAACATGGGGACATTTTCATCATAAAATCAATATTGGACCAAATTTCACGGCATGGATGAAGTTAGCTACAATAATTCCCCTCCGATATGTATTCTATGGCTACAATTTGACCCATTCAAAAAATGTGAGCAACCGAAGTGCACACCCAAACCTGTTGCATGTAGATCAAAACTTAGTAAACTGTATATTTTATACCTTTAAACAAATAATATTTATGTAGAACTACCGGTAGTAAATTGTCAAAAATAAAAGAACAGGGGAAACATGGAAGCCATCTGTCCTCTAGTTGTTCAACATTCAACATAACGATGAAGCTTTCACATTTATAAGATATACATGTAAATGTCAGATAAATATCTTGACATGAAAAACTAACCAATTTCTGCATGTGTATGTTCTTAATAATTAATTGATACAACTTTGACAGTTTTAAATCGCTAACATATGAATCACGCCGGATAACCGATTGCAAAAATCACTCTTCCATGTGTTACATTAAAGAGATGGGGTTAAATATGGTTTCTAGGATGAAGTTAGGTGGATCTGGGCCCATGGTGATCATAGGGTTATAAGTCGATCCATTTTCTCCAAACATAATTCATAGTCTCAGCTAGGAGGATTGGGCGATAGAATGGGTACCCGATGAACCTCTCAACGTCCTAATGAATTGATGTTTGTCGTCATTTAGAATTTGCGTTTCTCCATATTTGGGCGTAATACAAGAGCACCATCTATCCAGATGTTGGGTCGGTCAAGCATGGCCTGCCATATGGACATCTCCTCCCCGCGGGCGTCCATCCATTCCACCGGCTTCCCTTGGCTCAGACCTGCCAACACAGATATACAGTGGAACCTCTCTAAACCGGACACCCTGGGAGGTGTCTGGTTTCAAGAGGTACCACTTTCAAACAGGCATTTGACTATTTCACAACACACCTGGGTGCTTTGTGATCATGAACAGGCATTATCATCAAAGACAAATGGCAATGAAACCTATGAAAATTAAGCACCATTCCCTTTTCTCTATGTCCAGTTTAGAGGGGTTCCACTGTAGATAGAGAATACCCAACTAGTGTCATTTCATATCAAGACTCGGCTAGGAAACATGTAGAAATTCTGAGGCGAGCCTGGGAATTTTCTGAGCCACATTTGTTAACCCATTCCTTTCGAAATATAACTTTACGGGTATGCAAAAGGTATTTCTCAATGAAAGTATATGTTGTGACCACTCATTTGAACCGTCTCGAAAAGAAGGAAAATTCATGTATTTAGAATTTTCCGCAAAACATAATGGCGTATCCTCAGCATGAAAAGGGTTAAACCTGATATCTAATGACACTAAAATATTATTCTATTTTTCTCAAACGCAAATGTGCACAGTTGTTTCCATTCAATGTCCGTTAAATTAGTTTTTGTATATGTATTGACCATGGAACTTAGTATAAGCAGCAATTCTGTTACATATTTGTGGATTTACAGGTAAATAAATACCAGGGATTCCACTGGCGATCGCCACTTTCGCAATTGGCGATAAAAATAAACAATTTGTGATAAAAAATTACAATAAAAATCCTTTTTTTTTTCTCGAAAATTGTAATTTTTTATCGCCAATTGTTTATTTTCCCCAGCGGAATACCTGAAATACCGTATTAAAACTGATAGTTGGATAGGTACATACTGGCAGGAAAAATAGTGCATCCACACAGTGTGATCAGGATCTGCACTGTTCTCTATTCCATGAACACACCTGTACAGAGATTAAGCCTGGTAACCAACCAGATAACCGGAGAAATTGGGGTTATGTGTTTTGCGACCAGTGAAGATCCAGATCAGACTGTGCATCAGCACAGTCTGATCAGGATCTGCACTGTTCGCTTCTGCATGGATACACACCTGTACCGAGATTGAGCCTGGTTCCACCGAGGAAGTCGTTACTCGAGAGTTTCTCGTAGTCCCAGATGGTGAGCTCGAGACATCGCTCGCGGAGCTCGATGAAAGCGACATCCTCGAACACGAAGGTGTGGTTCCACGTTGGGCTGCAGTCCTTCTTCATGACCGCCGTCTTCTGTTTGCTGCTCCGGTGTCGCTCAGGCAGAAGGTACCTGCAGGCACGGATACAGAAATAATTGCAGGGGGGGGGTCTGTAATTACATATCGGCATAGCCGACCTCCGCGAGTCTGGGGGTCCTCCCCCAGGAAATTTTTAGATGCCAGATCGCCGCAGATGCGATTTCCTGACACCTAGGCCACGAAAAAAGTCATCCAACTATTCGAGTATTGTAGATTTTCGCCGGGAGCAGGGGGGGGGTCCGGACCCCCTGTATCCGCGCCTGACCTGTCGTATTGCAGCTATTATATTACACGCTCCAGATAAGGTGCATATTTGCGTAAATACCCAATTAAAATTGCCAAAAACCCAATTGAAATCAGAAGTAGTGAGTATCAAAAAGCAATGAAAAATTTGTGGTATCTTTATCATGCTGCAGAAAACAATAAACAGACCACAAATATAGCATATTTTCTTATTTTTCCATGAAAACACATCCCGGTATTTCATTAGAATTGTCTCCTTGATGTGTTTTCATTTAGAAGCAAACTATCCAATGAGTGTGGTCTGCTGATGTGTAAACAGTTGTGTGATTCTATTTTACACAATTAAAATTTTGAAATACCCAATTGCTTCAGAAATGATGGAGTGACAATACTCAATTATTAATTCCCTATCTGGAGCCCTGATATAATATATATATATATTGAAGTAGATGAGGTTGCTCCAACACAGATTGTATATAGGGTGAAGATAGAAAAGATGCACTGGTTTTACGTTGAAATTCTTTATTTTATGGCCACGACCGGTTTCAATAACATCTTCAGGCAGCCATGACGTTGTCAATAGTTATTCAACGTGAAACCAGTGCATCTTTTCTATCTTCTACCTTATATATAGAATCCGTCTGTACACTGTAGCAGGTACCTCATTAATTAAGGATAACGCTATTATAGAGATGTCGCTACATAGAACAAGAAATGCGTCTGTCGAACGCGGATGCCACCTGCAGCATATTTGAGAAACTGTGACAAAGTGGTTAACCGAAAAGTGTGACGGACGGACGGACGGACAGACGGACGGTCCAAACACTATATGCCACCCGTTTCTTCGAAACCCGGTGGCATAATAAACTATACAAGTGACAGGAACATAGGAAAAATTTTCATAAAAGTGCCAGAACTTGTTGCAAAACACTGAAATCAATCTTTTGAAATCAAATCTTTAGCAAAACTTTTAATACCTAAAATTGTAACTAAACTTTGAGAATACTTGGAAATCATTGCAAGCTTCTGTGAATTTCAATGAAAAATCAGTGACTGACAAAGATTTGGACATCAATGCCAGTAAGCCATTAAGAATTATTATATGACTGAGAAGTCCAGCCATGAGATTGTCCAATAGAGGGTCACATGATTGCGGACATCGGTTACATTCACCTGAATATCAGTCTCGGACCCGTATTGCTTGCGAGGACGAGAGTGATATTCTAAATGTGATATTGACTTGGATGTACGAGTCACTGATCACGCAACGAAACCATGACACGGTTCAACGACGAGCCAATTGAACAAAACTATGTAAATAGCAGAGGTCCAGATAAGGTGCGTATTTGCGTAAATACGCAATTAAAAAATGCAAAAACCCAATTAAAATCAGAGACAATGCGTACCAAAAAGCAATTAAAATGTCCGGTACGCAATACTTTTTTATCCTGTAGCGTACTCCTCAAATGTATTTTCAGTCTGTCGCGTACTGCTAGATTTGTATACAATCCTACAAAATCATCGCCGATGATCTGTGCGGTCGGCCATTCAATGTTTACAAAGTCTGGTCCCAGCTCTAGCTGCGGACAATGTCTCGCTGTATTTCACCGATAACGGCTGGAAACCAGTATTCGGGTGTACTCGATTTGAACTCCAGGATTTAGCGGGAGCGATTCCGACTCTCAGCGGGGAAAAATGGGTCCAACTCGATACGAAACTCTAGTAATCCACCACATGGCATTTGTTTAAAGTACCGTTCAAGTTAATGATCCCAAATCTAGAATGTCCACCCTTATCGCATCAGCCGTTTTTGCCCATATTGATTTTGAGAACAAAAATCGGATAAAACGGGGCCTATCAATTATGGCGAAAGTTAACACAAACTTCAGAGCACACTGAATTTGTTGTCACAATCCACGTCATTTACGAAAAATATTACTGATTGGCAAATCAATAATTGTGGGGGGAAAACGGCGATGCGAAACTTTTGTGAACCCGAGATCCAGGCTCATTACTAGTCTATTTTCAAATCGATGTGAAACTGCTTGTTTCGACGACCCCGAGTCTACTCAAGGAGATGCAACGAAAAACTACAAAACGGAACTACACTGGTCACAAATGCCATAAGCCCAATTACTCTAGTAACAGTTACTTATATGTACTTGGTTTGAAAACTTGAACTAATCATTTTATGCTTCAATTAATTATATGAACAACAAAACAGTACCATTAATACATAAATTAGTACGATTTGTTTCCGAATCGGTTTTTGTAATCCAAATATGGAAATACCCAATTGAAAAAAATTGATGGGGTAATGTTTTTAAAATACCCAATTGAAAATTGAGAATACCCAATTGATTTCAAAAGTATGGAGTAACAGTACCCAATGTCAAATTCCTTATCTGGAGCCCTGAAATAGTATCATCCAATCAGCAACAAGCTTACAAATTTACTCCTTACTTGACAGCAAAACAACAACAATGAATGCAAACTGAAGCAAACTTGTACATACGTCGCAAATGTCAGTCGGGTTTCAGCAAAACCATAAGTCATATAATAAAATAATTATTATACCCACTTTTTTAGGAAAAAAAAATGGGTATATTGTTTTCGTCACGGGTGTCCGTCCGTCCGTCCGTCCGTCCGTCACGTTTCTTGTAACTCGAAAAACTTTTTCACCTTCATACCTACGCGCCCGATATTTGGTATGTAGCTTCGTTATCATGTGCAGATGCGCAAAGTGAATTCGGATTTTTCATCCGACCCTCCATCATGGATTATCTCCCCCTTTCGCACTCAGAATTTCCCATTTTTTTCCTTGTAACTCGAAAAAAATTTTCACCTTCATACCTACGCCGCCTCATTTATTTGCTATGTAGCTTCATTATCATGTGCAGATGCGCAAATTGAATTCGGATTTTTCATCCGACCCTCCATCATGGATTATCTCCCCCTTTCGCACTCAGAATTTCCCATTTTTTCCTTGTAACTCGAAAAACTTTTTCACCTTCATACCTACGCGCCTCATATTTGCTATGTAGCTTCGTTATCATGTGCAGATGCGCAAAGTGAATTCGGATTTTTCATCCGACCCTCCATCATGGATTATCTCCCCCTTTCGGACTCAGAATTTCCCATTTTTTTCTTGTAACTCGAAAAAAAAAATTCACCTTCATACCTACGCGCCTCATATTTGCTAGGTAGCTTCGTTATCATGTGCACATGCGCAAAGTGAATTCCCATTTTTGATCCGACCCTCCATCATCGATTACCTCCCCCTTTCCGACTCAGAATTTCCCATTTTTTCCTTGTAACTCGAAAAACTGTTTCACCTTCATACCTATGCGCCTCATATTTGCTATGTAGCTTCGTTATCATGTGCACATGCGCAAAGTGAATTCGGATTTTTCATCCGACCCTCCATCATGGATTATCTCCCCCTTTCGCACTCACAATTTCCCATTTTTTCCTTGTAACTCGAAAAACTTTTTCACCTTAATACCTACGCGTCTGATATTTGGTTCGTAGCTTCGTTTTGATGTGCTGATGCGCAAAGTGAATTCGGATTTTTTATCCGACCCTCCATCATGATTTACCTCCCCCTTTCGGACTTAGCATTTGGGGAAAGTGGGTATATTGCGATGGCGCGCCATCGACTTTTTCTAGTTGTCTTTTGAGTCGGTGTACACAAGATTTACGGACCTTCAGGTCCGTAAATCTCGTGTACACCTCCTCAAAAGTCAATAATTGTATAATGTCAACTGAATGCAGACAATCTCCAGCACAATGCCTGAGAAATTTCAGGCCCTGTAAGTTTACTGGTAAGTGTACTCACCCTTTACAGAAGGGGTCGGAGAATCCGTTAGAGCGGACGGCGGTGAGATTTCGGGCCTCCTTCAGCTTCACGTGTAGCTGGCCGCGGCCCGGCCCCTTGCTGCCCTTGCTTCGTGTCGGGGACCCGGCGACCTTCTCTGGTGGCACGTAGCAGATACTGAGGCTCAGGTCGCCCTTGTACGTCATCATAGACGTCGGCTGGGCCTCCAACTCAATCTGTGGGGGAGGAATTTTTTGGGGTCTGTGGGGAAGGAGGCAGGGATTAATCAATACTGTGGGGGAAGGAGGCAAGGAGGATTAATCAACTGTGGTGGGGAAAACGGAGGCAGGGATTAATCAACTGTGGGGGAAGGAGGCAGGGATTAATCTATTTGAGTCTATGGATACATCACTTTTTATTGAAACAAGAAAATGTGGCCTGCAAACGAATGCCCCCAGTGGCAGATTGAAGAAACTGTGGCACAGTTAATAATAAATTTTAATGTGAGCAAAAGTTCAAAGTTGTGCAGGTCAAAAGGTCAAGATCATATTAAGGACAGCATGGATGCGTGACATTTGTCCACAAGTATACTGTGTTGAAATATTTAAGTAATCCGTATAGGGATATAGAAGTTATGACAGAATTGAGAAACTCCGGTGAACTTCTTAATGTGTCGGACACACGGATGGACGTACGGACGGATACACGGACACACAGGCCATATATTATATGCCTCTGGCTCTACCGAGACCGGAGGTATAAAAATCTGAATATTATGTTTATATCTCAATAAATGTATATGTTGCTGCCAATCATTTGAACTGTCTCGTCAGATGAGTGGTAACAACATATACCTTTGAGAAGAAATAAAGAAAATGGCGATAAAAATCTAAAAAGTTTCGTACTATTGTAATTGTATCCGACCTATCAAGGGTTAAGATCCGTCCCAACCTCCCTGGTGACATTTTGTTTATTTCTCCATACAAAAATGTGTCGTTAACACTCATTTGAACTGTCTCGCCAAGACGGTTCAAATGAGTGGTAACATCATAGATTTTCAAGAAGAAATAAAGACCAGATGGCCGAGGCCCGCATGTCGAGCCCGCCGAGGCATTTGATGGTATTTTTAAAAACTTTAACGCAGATTTCGGACGGAAGCACGGACGTACTAACATTTTGGCTTTATGGGCTATTTGTTCTTTAAAAGATCAAAGGAATAGCCTCTAAACTACAATAGGTTTAGGGGCTAACGGAATAAATCTATTGTATTCTATTGTCTTATGCTCCTCCCCCAGCCCCTAAACCCCCAATGTTAGCCCGGACAGACGCATGGATGGACGGACGGACGGACGGATGCACTTAGGCTCCTCCCCCTAGCCCCTAAACCCCCAATGTTAGTCCGGACGGACAGACGGACGGACGGACGGACACCCGGACGTCATTGTGATCACTATATCTCGCTTTCCGCAAGCGGGCTTGACAAAAATGGCGAACAAAATCTCAAAAATGTTTCGTACCACTGTAATTGTATCCGGCCTATCAAGGGTTAAGAGTCGGATACCGTCCCAACCTCCCAGGTGACATTTTGTTTATTTCTCCATACAAGTATATGTTGTTACAACTCAATTGAACCGTCTCACCAAGACGTTTCAAATGAGTGGTAACAACATATATTTTCGAGAAGAAATAAAGAAAATAGCAAAAAAAAAAAGAACAATCTAAGAAAAGTTTCATACTACTGTACTGGTAGGAGACCCATTTCCGGCCAAAAATCGCGTTTTTTTCGCAATAATTTTAAACGTTAACATCTGACCGTGATTTTTCTGACATTAACAAATACGTCGGCTCGCCTTACATAGAATAACATAAAATTAATTAGTATAGTGGGACGTAACTGCTGACAATGGGGCCCGAAAAGGGCCAATTAAAATACAGGAGGAGACCCATTTTTCCGGACACTATGATTTTCCGCGACATTTACTTTTTGTTAAGCTAAAACTGCAAAATTACAGTGAAAGTAATTAATACTGTATGGTATTGATCAAATGATAGCAATTATTGCATGTATTACTTCGAAGATACTGTTAATTCCTTTATTCTGTACGCTTTGCCTCTTTTCAACACAAGCGCCCGGTCCCGATAATCAAGTTCCACTTCATACAGGTGTCAACAGAAGTTGGCAGGTATGAAAACAGTTCAATTCAATAGTTTTACTCATTTTTCTCGGAAACCTTTACACCGGACAACTGGAAATGACCACCTTAATGACCAGGAACAAAAATCTTGTATGAAAATGCAGAATTAAGCGTTTACGAGGGTGTCCGGGAAAATGGGTACGGACGAAAAATGGGTCTCCTACCAGTAATTGTATCACTATCTGGGAAGACTCACCCGCTCCTGTAGCGGGTACCACTTGGGGAACGGCTCGTCAAACTTGTAGTAGTCAAAGTTGATGGTCACCTCCCCGAGAAAGTCATTGCGGCCGAAGCGGTCATTGTTCCAGACGGTCACCCACAGTGTGCGATTCTCTAGCTCGCTCTTCGATATCACATACTGAAACAGGTAGCTAGAATATGTACATACATAGCACAACCTGTGTTCATGACAATAGACGTACATGGCAGTTTTCGGCAAAATAAACGTCATTATGCATTACGTTTTGTATAAATATTTGTTTGAAGCTAGGTCAGCATGGGCGTAGATAATGGTGCGACTGGTGCGACATTGTCGCACCAATAATTCAAAATAGGTCAAAATGTTGCACCAATAATTTCTGCCAAAACCCGTTTTTGACGACATGTCGCACCAATATTTTAGCAGGGAATTAATTGATTGTTCAGAATTGTATATTTCATATTATAGAAAACAGGCAGGTAGATTTGGAAACGAAAGTAACCGTTTTATACACTGTTCCCCGAATTCCAGATATTCATATGACCACCGTCACGTACATGTACACTTGATGATTCGGACTTCGGTTTAACCCTGCCTACCAGACTGATGCATTGTTGATCACAACATACCAACGGCTTTTCATACCGCTTACATGACACAGACGAAACCAAAAGTAAACAGACGCTACATGTTTTAAATTATCAAGTTATCATGGGTGACTTCGGTCATTTAGAGCAGCTGATCGTCAGCAAAAATGCAGAGCAAATAAAGTACATGTTCCAGAATCGGCAGGATAAGCTAATGAAAGCTGTCACTGCGAAAAATTTGACATTCGACGGTACTAAACTTGAGATGAACCAGTTGTCGGACGTGCTACTACCGTCAAAATACGAACACATTCTACGTTTGCAAACAGTGTTGATCCAGTTTCAGCCTGGCTGTTCGAAACGAGACGTCGTATCCGGGACTGGTTTGAAAATGTTACAATAGCAATATAATAAGGCAAATCTATGCCCGATTGTTCATGACACTTTAGTTACATTTCTAAGCCCAAAAAGAATAAAAAAGTGAAAATATCAACATTATAAACTAAAGCAAACATATGCCCGATTTTTTTCATGATATTTCACCAATATTTTTAAACCACAAAAAGCCTAAACAAAGTGAAAATATCTACATTATAAGGCAAACCTATGCCCAATTTTTTCATGACATTGGACTTTAATTATTTCCCCAATATTTTGAACCCCAAAAAGCCTACAAAAACTGAAAATACCTACATTATAAGACAAACCTATGCCCGATTTGTTCATGACATTGGACTTTTAATTATTTCCCCAATTTTTGTAAACTAAAAAAGGCTCCAAAAACTGAAAATAGCTACATTATAAGGCAAACCTATGCCCGATTTTTTCATTATATTGGACTTTAATTATTTCACCATCATTTTTTAAACCCAAAAAGCCTAAGTGAAAATACTAAAGCAACATTATAAGACAAACCTATGCCCGATTTTTCATGATATCTGACTTTTATTGACACACACACATTGGGACTTGGTTATTATTAGCCGATCTATTTATAGATCGGCTAATATATTGGTCATCCATCGAATTCTGAAAAAGTTTGCAGCAACCCTTTTCTCCGCTATTCGGTAATCTACGAACGCGAATTTTGCTGTATCACTTCCAAATTGCATCAACCGATAAAGTTTGCATTTTTGGCAATTATCTCCGTTTAAAACTTTAAATATAGCCAAATAACACAATTTTGAATACGTAATGAGCTGAACGCCGTAAGAGATTCAACCCGAAAGTTGTTGTTGTTGAAGTCCATAGTTGGCTCTAATAGCCATATACGCCAACATATGCCGATTATTGGGCTAATTTAAAGCTTTTATTTATTAAACAGAACAAGTTTCAGCCACGTATAATCGCGTAAAATGTGTTTATTCGGCTAATTTATAATCGACCTCTGCTCAAAATCTCCTCCGACTAGCAACCCCAGCATCTCGGGTTTATCCCATTGGATCGCGTATATGCGCGTCTAGTTAATATTCACAAAATTTTCCACCAATCAAAACAAAGAATTGCCCTTCATGGCGAACTTTGATTTGTTTACGTATCATGCAGGGATGCATCCAGCACGTGCGATTGCGGCAATCCTCCTTAATTATTGTCAATGCCGCAAATTATTGATTGTCTTGCGCCCGACATCGCGCAAAAAATCACGGATGGGCCCCTTTTTAAATGACCAGTGCGCACATTAAAAAAACGTAATTGACTATTTAAACGCGCTGCGTATTTAAATCATTGGCAGTTCAATCGAGTTTGTGTGACCGTTGAACGTAAGCTTCGAGTCGATTTAAACCATTTAAATCGATAAACAAGGGATAAACAAGTGACAACGTTATCAAGGCCAATCTGGGCATGTGCCTGAATACGCATGACGTCAATTCGACTGGTACATTTTGTTGAGTATGTTAATTAATGGTCACTTTGTTAAGTAAGATTTGTATTCGACTGGACTGGTGAATGGGATATCCTTTTGCTAAAAATATGTTTCTGCATGCCTAACTAATATCATGACCGTAGCTCCGATGTTTATTTTTTTTCTAATTTTTTTTCCAAATGTTTATTTTTTTTTCTTCAATTTTTTTTCTACATCAAATTTTATTTCCTATTAATATTTTTTTCGGGGCCCCAATTTTTCTAATAGAATTCAATTTTTTTTCTTGAGAATTTGGTTGGGGAGGAAATCAACACTTCTCTCACTTTTCCCTGAGATTCCGTAACTACTAAAATGTGGACATATATTGAACCCTGATTTGATTGGCTAATAACATCATGCTCTGCATGACTTTTCATTACTGTCTTCTTATCTTCACATGATTGTGTGCCCACGGTCGACAAAATTTGCATGAATATATGAAAACAACCTAATTGTGTGAGTGTAAAGACTGACTTGGAAATATACGTACACCCGGCCACAAACGTTTTATTAAGGTCCCTTGCCTATCGGCAGCCCATAATTACTACGGTATTGCAAATGTTCACATAAATGGTGGATTCGCCACCGTGACTCGGTAGGTCTACCAGTTGTTACTTATACATCCACCAATTAGTGTCATAATTATCATTATGATAGCATGACTATTAGTAACGGAGAAATATCAACAATGACACTGTGAAGTCGGCATATGTGTATCATGTAGTAGGTATATGTGCCGAGTTCATTGTGTCGTTGTCGACATTCCAGATGTTGACTCGCCACCTATGTCGCACCTATATGAAATTGGTAGCTACGCCCCTGGTCAGTAGCCGATTTCACAAAAATTGCAAAGCATACTTATCTAGCTAAGTATACTTTGAGGGAGCAATCATTTATTTTTCCCGAAATGCATTATTTATAATGCATATACATGTACATGTATTTGATGATTCAAGGTATGCAGAATTATTATACTGACTTTAATACATTATCACAGCCAAAATGGCTGTGATAAACAATAAATTCAGTATAATAAAAATTAATAAATTTATCCTTAAATTGAAAATTTCTCCCTCAAAATGTACTTAGCAAGATAAGTATACTTTGAAATTTGAAAGTGGATGTGTTTAACATCTCGGCAACAGCTAAGGTCACATAGAGACGGTACCACAGTTAAAGTCTCATCTGACAGACCAGTGGGATGGAAATACTATGTAAGTACTTTCCACGCCTAAGGTGAAAATTTAATTCAGAACCCAGGCGCGGATCCAGAATTTCGGGTTAGGGGGGGCGTAACTATTTTCCAATACTTGACTAGCGCTAGGGGGATCCGGGGGAATTCCCCCCCCGGAACATTTTTGAAATCTACATCGCATTTCCTGCGTTCTGGCACATTTTGGAGCAAAAAACGTGCCTTGCATTAAACTTGTAAAAAATATTTATTCGGCGAATTTTAGTGGGGGTGCGCGCCGGGTCCGCCCCCCCCCCCCTGAATCCGCCCATGGAACCTCCCGTATTGAAGCCCACTTGCTTATCCCCTAGGCCACGACCCATCCCTCCACGTCCGTGAAAGGGAAGTTTGAACAAAATTTAACTTGTAGTGGTTTGTGGTTTTGATTCCCGTGTCAAATGATATAGAGTTAGAGCCTTAAACACATTATGTCATTTGTTATGATACAAGGCTGTGTCCGACCTAGCTGTAATTCAAAGATATTTGCATAAATATGTCATAACTATGTTATTTTAGCAAGATAACAATAATTCTCAAATGAACATGTGCACTTTCCGCCAAAATATTCACCTTATCGTTATAAAATCGCGGAATGTGTTATGATACGAGGTTGTGTCCAACCAAAGTTAGAAGCCTTGTTCCTGTATAATTATAGAGTTACACTGATGAAAGCCGAAACATTCCGAATACCTGTGGCTAAACGAGCCGTCTCATCAGGATCTGCATTTTTTGCAGGTAATGTTCATATTTTAGAAACAAATCACCCCCTTTTCATAAATGGACCAGTCTCAAAATCATGATTTTGTGACGATTGAATTGGTCAGAAAGTTGACATATCAAAATCAATTCCAGTTATTTCGGGGTGAAAGAGTTTAATGTTTGGCTGTGACAATATCCCTCTATAATTCCAGCACAAAATATTTACACAATTCCCTAACATTTGATTGGCTCGAAGCCAGTCTCTGTCCAAAATGTATATCCCATTAAACTCCCAAGCCGAACTACTTTCCGTAACCGTGAGGCGCAGTTAAAATAATTCTTAAGAAAACGGAAAATAAACACATTTTCTTGATGAATTTATTTCAAATGCTGGAATTATAAGGAATGAATGGCCTTTTTGTTGAATTTATCGGGGATATAAACTTGGAAAAGTCGTGGGAATACTGGACGAGGCCTTCCGGCCTATAATTCCTATAATAATCACCTTAAGCGTTTCATCGAAGGTCGGATTGAGTGTATGTTTCTTCACCTTGGTTTTTCGCTTGCCACTCCGGGTGCGGTCCGGCAGTAGGTACGTCTTCACATAGCTGTAACACAAACATCGTTCTGACTGGAGGAATGGGGCTATGGGTGGGTTTTGTGACCAGTGTAGCTCATGATCAAATATCACACTCCTGGTGCCCGATAACGATCTATATTGAATGTTAGAAGCATGATGGGCGTTTCATTGAAGGAATATCAAACAGTGTAGATCCTGACCAGACCGTGCAAATGCACGGGTTGATTTGGATCTACACTGGCCGCAAAACCCATAAGTCATATTTCTCCAGAAATGTCGCTCAATCTGACAAAACTGGGCTTGTGCCCTTTCTGATCAGCGTAGATAATGATCAACCCAAAATATTCAGACTCCATTCAGTCTGGGTAAATATGGTTTTGCACAACAAGGAATGTCAGAATATTTAGGATTAGCATAGTTGTACTGGCTGATCACAATAACAGGGCTCCAGATAAGGAATTAGTAATTGAGTATTTTCACTCCATCACTTCTGAAGCAATTGGGTATTTCAAAATTTTGATTGGGTAAAATAAAATCACACAACTGTTTACACATCAGCAGACCGCACTCATTGAATAGTTTGCTTCAGAATGAAAACACGTCTTGGCATTTCATTAAAATTGTCTCCTTGGAATTCTAATGAAATACCAAGATGTGTTTTCATGGAAAATAAGAAAAATATGCTATATTTGTGGTTCGTTTATTGTTTTCTGCAGCATGATAAAGGTACCACAACATATCTTTATTGCTTTTTGATACTCGCTACTTCCGATTTCAATTGGGTTTTTGGCAATTTTAATTGGGTATTTAGGCAAATACGCAGCTTATCTGGTGCCCTGCTATAACAATGTATTTGATGACCATTCAGTAAATCAAAAGTTCATTATCTACTTGAAGTTAGTTTAAACAATATTTATTCGACAGTATATGGTACAATACAAGGTATACAATGACAGGGATATGAAAACAAGCGTGAAGCTTAAAGACACGAATGTGGTACAAGATAGTTAAGTGCACATACAGGCGAATATACATGTTGAAATAGTCTAAGTGGAATAACTTTGTCTTACAATGATGTACTTACATAATGAGATTGACAGTGTTTAAACCTTAGATTTATGACATGAGAATGCGTGTGGCTGTGCTTCAGAGATGGTCACCAAGCAAATGAGACAGGGACACGGGAGTGGGGGGTTACATGGGGAATCGTCCATGCCTTTCCCAACCCTCACAATTTCCCTCTCACGTTCCGTGGACAGGGAGTCGCCCCGAGCGGCGTAAATGGATAGTTGTCGTCTATTGTTAGGATGATATGTATGGTATATTTTGGTTGTTTATGTTGGAATGATATTATGATGCTAAAATCTATTTGTTGCTGTTATGTAGTTTTGGACACTTATAAACATTTTTTTATTTTGATCGAAAGTCAAGTGTTCGTTTCCGTTCAAAAGATTTTCAGTTGACAGAATACATGGAATACCAGTGAGGTACAATTGTCGTTGGTGTTGATATTGTCTGCATGATGTGAGAAAGTGACTGACAGTCTCTGGGGCGCCACATGTACAGAGAGGTGAGTCTATTATTGATTTTCTGTAGAGATCGTAATTTAAGGAACTACAAGTCATTCGTAATCGAGCGTGTAGGATTTGGTCTTTTCAGGTACCCACATTAAACAGAGGGGATGATTTAGATGTATCTTTGTTAAGTCTGTATTTGAAGTTGGATATTGTTGGGGCGTATCTGGTAGATTCTGGTAGACTGTTCCAGACTCTGATAGTGGATGGGAGGAAGGAATTGGTATATTGCTGGGTGCGACCATATACACTGCAGCTCCATTATAACGCGGTGGTCGGGGTCCAAGATTTCAAACCGCGATCGAATCCGACCGCGTTATAAAATTTCGGGACATGCACGGGTACTGGTACTGCACGGGTTACTGGTATCATTCGCATTTCGGTTACCAACTATTGCGGGAATTCCATTAGCAACGGACCCATATAAAATCATGTCATTTGAACAGAAGTTAAAGTAATTATTAATAATGCCTATGACATACAAACTTGTATGTATTAATGTATTAAACATACAAGTTATTTATAAAATCATGCTTATTACGTTGCATAGTGCTCACAATAGAAAGACGCTTATTACAATGTATACTACTCGCGATCAACAGACCCTTAAACAGATTAATTGATAATAAATAATGCCTATGGTCACGTGTCCTGCCTATTCATGCGGTTGATACGTGCATAATCTCAGGATGTGGGGTCACGTGATCTATTGTTTACGTTGCAAGTTATATTGATGAATGAAATTTACGATTTAATAATAATAATAGACTTTATTTAATTTATTTATTTAAATTTAAGCAAGATTGCCGTGGGCTGCAGTGTAAACAATAGACCACGTGATCCCATACCCAGATAATGCTGAAACACCAGTCTATTTTAGAACGCTAAATATTACACCTGGGAGTAAAGAAAAAGAAAGGCGATCGAACACGCAACCATTTATTAGTGACAATTATGTGTAATTGAATTGATTAATAAATATGCCTATTAACCCGATTACCCGATTAAAGGTACTTGTATTACATTTGCTAACATACTAATAATAATCCTTTCATGGACTTTGAACTTCGTAACTTGTTTGAATAAACTTGCAGAAATCACGAATCAACTAATTACACGATGACTACGATGTCCGATGATTTTTTTAATTATTTTTTTTATTTTTATTTTTTTTTAAAAATTCTCTATTTTTTAAATATTTTTTTGGGATCCACGAGAGACCCGCGTTATAATGGAGATCGCGCTATACGCGACCGCGTTATAATGGAGCTGCAGTGTAGTGACGGTATATTGTTTACATTTCTAAGGGTGTAATGCTGTTGTGTTTCGGTAGGTATAAGTGTTGTTAAATATGTTGGTGTTAGGCCATTCTTCATTTTGTAGAGTTGTACGAGCTTGTGTTTTTTTCGGCGTAATGAGAGAGTTTCCCATTTAAGGTCTCTATAAAGGTTGTCAATGCTGCAAAGTTTTGTTGCACCTGTTACAATGCGTGCTGCCTCGGTTTGTATAGCATCGAGGTCATTTTTTAGATAGTTTGTACAGTTGTCCCAAACAATGTTTCCATATTCGAGTAGTGGGGGGCGGATGGTTATGATATAAAGGCGTTCAATGCTTGTTCTAGTTAATGTGAATTTGAGCGATCTTAGAATTCCTATCCTCTGCCAAGCTTTCTCTAAAGAACTTGAAATGTGTGCTGTCCATTTACCATCGTCAGAGAACGTTAAACCTAAGTGTTTGTGCTCGGTTACAGTGTTTATTACAGTATTGTTCATATAAAGATCAGGATGATGGGGCGTATTTTGTTTTTTCGAAAATATCATGGACTCGGTTTTTGATGGATTAAATGTTACTAACCAGTTTTGTGACCATTGGTGCACTGTGTTAAGATCGGCATTTAGTTGTGTTGCGGATTCTGATGGGTCGTCTACAATGATGTATAAGCTTGTATCGTCTGCAAATAGTCGAATTTTAGAGTTGATAGTTTGAACTATATCGTTAATGTAGATAAGAAAGAGTAAAGGGCCCAAAATGGATCCCTGGGGAACTCCGGCGGTTACATTAGACCATTCGGAAGATGCGTTTAAGTGTACTACTCACTGTTTTCTATCTGCTAGGTAAGATTTAAACCAGGAAAGAAGGTTCCCGGTCATTCCGATAGAGGAGAGTTTCATTATAAGGCCGCGGTGCCAGACTCAATCAAATGCTTTTGAGATATCGCAGAAAACGGCTCGGACTTCTTTACCGTCATCCAATGCTTTGATGATATCGTTGTATATATATGTTAGTTGGTTGATCGTCGAGTCTCCTTTAATGAATCCTGATTGAAGAGGCGTGAGAATGTTATTGACAGTTATATAATTGTATAAATGCTTGTGAATGCATCGCTCCAGAAGTTTACCAATACAGCTTTAGTAGGGATATGGGTCGGTAGTTCTGCGGATTCGATGGGTCAGCCTTTTTAAATATCGGAACTACGTTTGCTAGTTTCCATGTAGAAGGGAAATATGAAGATGCAATGAGCTTGTTGAAGTATGTGGCTAGAGGCTGCGATAAGACTTCGGAGCCTTCACGAAGAAGGCGCGGGCAAATTAGGTCGGGACAACATGCTTTAGAAGGGTCGATGTTGGATATGGCACCACGTACATCTTGGGGAGTGAGAAAAATAGTCGAAATGGAGTATGGTGGTGTTTGGTCAAGTGTAGGTAATTCTGTGTTACTGTCATCTAGTAATGATTGCTTACAAAAATAAGAATTAAGCATTTCGGTTTTTTGAGTATCAGTCGTAGCTTCAGATCCATTTTCAAAAAGCGAGGGGATTTGTGAAGATGAGCTGCGCTTGTTTGTTAGTTGCTTAGCCAGTTTAAACCAGTTTTTTGCATTGAATTTATTATCATTAATTTTATCTACCAATTTGGTTTTAAATTCGGCCTTGCACTTACGCAGGGTGGTGGTTACTTCATTTCGTATTTTACGGAAACATGCCCACGTGTGTTCATTGTTAGAAGTTTTTGCCTTTTTATGTATTCTATTTCTTTTCCTTATAAGTCTACGTATAGTGCAGTTGAACCATGGTATGTCGTTAGGTCTTATGGTCACCATTTTGTTTGGGATAGAATTTTTAGCGGCGTTCGTGATGATTTCCGTTATTTTGCTAGCCACATTGTCTAAGTTATTTGACTGATGAATGAATTCCCAGTTTGTGTTTGCTATAAATTCTCTATATTTATTAAAGTCGCCTTTGTCGTATAGCCAAATGTGCCTCTTATAAGCAGTTATTTTGGGCTTATCAAATTTTAGGACGGTTACAATTGGGCAGTGGAAACGTATTAAATCCGGAATAAACGGATCCGCAACGAATGATGTTAGGACATGTTGGGTGTGTTTAACGAACATCAGGTCAATTAGTGAGCTTGAGTGAGTTTGTGACCAGTCTACTGTTACAAGAATATAAGCATTATATATAAGCATGTACATGCATATGTAGTAATGCTTTTAGACCATTTAAAGCAAACATTTAAAAACACTGTAGATCATGAAGAGCTGTCTAACCAATTTTGCAGAGATTGTCATTAAAACTATAAATTTTGACCCAATACCCCCTTTTTTTTTTATTACCGGTATAAATGGAATAGTCCAAATACGTCATTGTGTCATTATTTTTAATATTTTGAACCAATACCCCGTTTTCTGATTAATGTAAAATTCCAAAACTGACATGGAACGGAGCACGTTATAGATTTAGGGGTGAAAAGGTTATAGGTCATCAACTGATCAGCTGACTTACGGGTCGGATCTGTTGCGTTTGGTGTCGGCGGCGGCGATATTGCGACACTGCTTCAAGCCCACCTCCAGCATCCCGGTCTTGTAGTTGTAGTTGAGGCCGAACAGGATCTCGCCGCTCACCGGGATCTTGCTGTATGCGATGTCACCCGCGTCGCTGTAGTAGCTCGCGATGCTCTCCCGGCTGTCCTGTAGGTATGGAGAATGGGTTCTTCTGCTTACTTGTACATGTGTTTATAAGAGCCTGTCAATAGCTATGATTGCTGTAGGCTGGCTCAACATATTTGAATCTTGTACCGATGGAGGCTTTCGTGTAATTTAATGGGTAAATTCACTCGCTCGGATGGAGGGTTAAATAGTGTACTGGAATTTAATGGCCCGTCAACAGCTTAAGTTCATGCTTCAATAAAGTATATATTATCCTTAAACGTATCAAAAAGAAATAGCTGGTCCAAAAAATATGATGGACACACGAACAGACAGTCCAAACAATATATGGCACTGGTTCAAAGAGCAGTGGCATATACATTCCAGAAACTGATTTTGATATTTGCTGTACAAATGGTTGTGGACATTTATGAAATATATGACATTTTCATAAATGCTCGACAGTATTTGCAGAAAATATCACATCAATTGAAAAAAACTATATTATATTATAGGCATGTATTGTCCTGGACTAGTTAAATAATAAACTCACAGAGAAGACAGAAAGCAGGTTGCTGCGACTGGGTAGCGGCGCGCAGGCAAACATCCGGTCAATGTCCTCATCCTCCGACTTCTGCCACAAAACACAACATGGAACCATGACAACAATGTGCATGCCAGGTAGCTATGACAACAATGTGCATGACAGGTAGCTATGACAACAATGTGCATGGCAGGTAGCTATGACAACAATGTGCATAACAGGTAGCTATGACAACAAAGTGCATGACAGGTAGCTATGACAACAATTTGCATAACAGGTAGCTATGACAACAATGTGCATGACAGGTAGCTATGACAACAATGTGTATGACATGTAGCTATGACAACAATGCCAGGTAGCTATGACAACAATGTGTATGACATGTAGCTATGACAACAATGTGCATCACAGGCAGTTATGACAACAATGTGCATGACAGGTAGCTATGACAACAATGTGCATGACAGGTAGTTATGACAACAATGTGCATGACAGGTAGCTATGACAACAACATGCATGACAGGTAGCAATGACAACAACGTGCATGCCAGGTCGCTATGTCAACAACACACATGACAGGTACAGGTAGCTACGACAACAATGTGTATGACAGGTAGCTATGACAACATACATAACAGGTAGCTATGACAACAATGTGTAAGACAGGTAGCTATGACAACAAAACAACATGCAGGACAGGTAGCTATGACAACAACGTGTATGACAGGTAGCTATGACAACAACATGTATGACAGGAAGCTATGACAACAATGCGTATGACAGGTAGCTATGACAACAATGTGTATGACAGGTATCTATGACAACAACATGTATGACAGGAAGCTATGACAACAATGTGTATGACAGGTAGCTATGACAACAAATGTGCATGACAGGTAGCTATGACAGGTAGCCATGACAACAACATGCATGACAGGTAGCTATGACAACCATGTGTATGACAGGTAGCTATGACAACAATGTGTTTGACAGGTAGCTATGACAACAATGTGTATGACAGGTAGCTATAACAATGTGCATGACAGGTAGCTATGACAAGAATGTGTATGACAGGTAGCTATGACAAGAATGTGCATGCCAGGTAGCTATGACAACAATGTGTATGACAGGTAGACATGACAACCATGTATATGACAGGTAGCTATGACAACAATGTGTATGACAGGTATCTATGACAACAACATGTATGACAGGAAGCTATGACAACAATGTGTATGACAGGTAGCTATGACAACAATGTGTATGACAGGTATCTATGACAACAACATGTATGACAGGAAGCTATGACAACAATGTGTATGACAGGTATCTATGACAACAACATGTATGACAGGAAGCTATGACAACAATATGTATGACAGGAAGCTATGACAACAATGTGTATGACAGGAAGCTATGACAACAATGTGTATGACAGGTAGCTATGACAACAAATGTGCATAACAGGTATAAGTATACCAGCCTGACATGGCGTTGTTTACATGCTTTGTTTATATAAACATTGGTGTATAAATAAACATGGAATTCCTGTAGGTATTTCCATGTTTATTATGGCGCGTCGATATACCGTAGTCATGATCGATATATTACGATTGAGAAAACAGTTTCTCATACTGGAGCAGTGGGTAAACTGGCGGCCAAAGGTGGCACTTGATTGTAATGTTGCACTGCATGCGTTCGATCCTCACTTTGGCCATTATATTTCAATTTTTTTTAAATATTGTTTTTGTGTTTTCTTTTTAATGCATCTTTATTACATGTAACAACAATTGACATGGTAATTATGAACCACATGCATCCACGTTTATTTATTTATTTGTTTATTATCTGAAGTGAGAGGTTTATTTTTCGACATGGTGTTCTCCGTAACATATTTGCATTTGTAGTGAGTCGAGGTGGACTTTCACAATAACACACGAATGTGCAGAATGCATTTCACAATGATTAGGTTCAAAGTGAAGTGTTTTATAATGTTGTGTAAAAGTAAATGCACGACTGTTTCGGGATGTGTGCATTACCTCTGGCGCCAAAATAGTAAAAGCGAGAGAAAAATGTATGCCTTTGGCAGGATTCGAACTCACGACCGTCCGATCACCAAACAGCAGATCTACCCACTAGAGCACTAAACGATGTTAGTATTATTATCAATTCTATCGAATGTTAATGCGTTTGCGTTGGTATACAAATACCATGTCTACAATATATGACGTAAACTATTTAAAAATAGCACGTGTTTACAATAATATTTACAATAATAACGCGCCAGCTCAAAGCGGTACACCTCTAGCTATGACAGGTAGCCATGACAACAACATGCATGACAGGTAGCTATGACAACCATGTGTATGACAGGTAGCTATGACAACAATGTGTATGACAGGTAGCTATGACAACAATGTGTACGACAGGTAGCTATGACAACAATGTGCATGCCAGGTAGCTATGACAACAATGTGTATGACAGGTAGACATGACAACCATGTGTATGTATGACAGGTAGCTTTGACAACCATGTACATCACAGGTATCAATGACAACAATGTGTATGACAGGTAGCTATGACAACAATGTGTATAACAGGTAGCTATGACAACAATGTATATGGAAGGTAGTTATGACAACAATATGCATGACAGGTAGCTATGACAACAATGTATACGACAGGTAGCTATGACAACAATGTGTACATGTATGCCATGTAGCTATGACAAACATGCACTTTAAATAGCTATGACAGCATCATGCAACAACAGGTAGTTTTGACAACAGTGTGCAGTCTGACAGCATAAATAGTGCAACTAACTCAACCCTGATCAGATAGTGCTGGTGTGCACAGGTCACAAACAACTAAATATGCCCGTTTCTGTTATGGCGATTTGAATATGTTACAGTGACAAAGCTGGAACAACCTTGATTATAAAGGTACAATTATGACAATAACTATAAAATGGGGATGCAGGCGATAAAAGGGACATTCAGTCTGTACCCTACTGACGTACGCTATCAAGAGTCAACCCATTCCATACGGTTCAAATAAGTGGTAACAACATATACTTCTGTGCAGAAAAAAGAAAAAAGAAGAAAAATACTAGTCCAAATAATTGTGTATCCAGTTTGGAAAGGGTTTATTGGTTTCATACAGAACTGCGTAAGCTACAGTGATAGCGGCATTGTAGTAACGTCCCTTGTATCTGCTGACTCCCTGCGACAAAACCCATTACGGGGTGGCAATGCAGTGTAATTCATTGTTTGATGTCATCTTCATGCACAAATCAGGTTAAGCTGCCTGTAAACAATGTATGGAGCATTCTAATTGATTTACAAATCACAAACGTTTACAGAATCCAGTCTAAACTGACGGTGCAATGAATTCAGTTAGAAATTGTTCAAAACGAATTACATTGCCCTGAACACTATAATATTATATTCTGTAATAATTAATTGGGGCGAAATCTGATAGACTTCTTGTATTCAAGCCCGGGTCAAGAATTACGGTATGTCCCTAATCGTATTGTCGTATTTCGTTAATATTTATGTTGAAAACCCGTCTAATTTTCCATAAATGATGTCGAAACTTGACGAAAAAATGTGCCTTAGCCGGATTTAATTCGGCATGAGCTCTGACTTTTTTCTCACATTTCTATTTTTATTTTCGGATAATATTCAATGATGCCAACATATGACGATGCAATAAGATTTATCAGAGTCAAGCTGATTTCACTTGTGACTGGTGTATATCATGATAAAATGTACCCATTTTCTGAAGACTGCGGGAACCGAAAATAGTCGTCTGCTGTTAATTTATATTTTGTGTTTTCTCTCAGTAAAAACATGGTTTGGCAGCATTTTAGAATCATTTCCATTGGAAATGATTCTAAAATGCTGCCAAACCAAGTTTTTGATGAGAAAAATGGAAAATAACAAATATTCAGCAGACGACACAAATTAATTCAAGGGTTAATGGAACACTCATATGGAGGAGTCGATGCCAGGTTAGTAAATCGGTGTTTATCTCCCTGGCTGGCTGGATGACAATGTCAATCTCCCAGCCGCAGGATCCACAAGCAATGATGCTAGGAATACACTGTACTGCTGAATACAATTTTTTCATGTGCTGTTTGTTTTCTATTTTCCTTTTTTCCCATAAGAAACATGGTTTGACAGCACTTGAGAATCATTTCCAATGGAAATGATTCTAAAGTGCAGTCAAGCTATGTTTTTCTTGAGAAAAAAGGAAAAATATTAACTAACAGCAGACGATAATTTTTGTTTCCAGCATTGTAACTTAGTAATGGTTAGACACAGCTAAAGGCAATATTCTTCCTGGTAAGATGTTGTCCCAATTGTATACAACTTGCGTGCATTTTGTGACACCAGTAGCCGATTTAACCAACATTGCAAAGTATACTTTTCTAGCAAAGTATACTTTGAGGGAGACATTTTCAATTTTAGGATAAATTTAATAATTTTTATTATACTGAATTTATTACATTATCACAGCCATTTTCGCTGTGATAATGTAACAAATTCAGTATAATAATTCTGCATACTTTTAATCATCAAATATATGCAGTAGTTAGTTCTATATGAAATAATGCATTTCAGGAAAAATAAATGATTACTCCCTCAAAGTATACTTTGCAATGTCGATGAAATAGGCTACAGATGATTGTTATGTAAACAATATCAACTAGAACTATCACAGGAGTGACCATTATACCCCCACAAAGAGTTGGACTTACAAATAGCTTAACATTAGAAGAGTTTTATAGGTTTGAATAAAAATTTCATGATCATTATTTAATGCTGGCCTTAGAGATGTGTGACATTGACCTTTTACCTGCATATGTGGTCAATGAAAATGAGATTGCATTGTCGAGCTATGCTCGAGGAGGTGATCATGGTGCCATGTTGACAAAGAACAGAAGGGGAAAAAAATTGGTATCCTTGATTGATGTAAAAGATAATTTGTATAGAGAAGTGTGGAAAAAATGGCTAAGTTAAAAGGATGATATTTTTGTAAAAAAAATATCTGTTCGGCATAAAAAGTGTGTATAGTTTCAGATCAATCCACTGAACGGTTTCAGAGGAGTTGTGTACACAAACTATGCAGTTTATCTGTCTGCCGCCTGCAATAGGTTTGACCTTTGACCTTGAACTGTGACCTTGACCTTAGACGTAGGTGCGTGGTTATTGATCGCAACACACCTTCTCATCCTGAGAAACATTTGTGCCAAGGCATTTGATAATCCATGCATCGGTGTGAGATATAGAGCGGAAGGGAATTTCAATAGGTTTGACCTTTGACCTTCAACTGTGACCTTGACCTTGGATGTAGGTGCGTGGTTATTGATCGCGACACACCTTCTCATCATGAGAAACATTTGTGCCAAGCCATTTGATAATCCATGCATCGGTGTAGAAGATATAGAGCGGAAGGGAATTTCAATAGGTTTGACCTTCAACTGTGACCTTGACCTTGGACAAGATATAGAGCGGAAGGGAATTTCCAACAGACCGACCGCCGACCGACCGACCGACCGACCGACCGACCGACAAGCTGACTCCTATATACCCCCTTAAACTTTGTTTGTGGGGGTATAATAATGAGATGCAAGAACTGTGCATTAGCCCTAAGAACGCGTTGGTTTACATTTTGTCTTCTTAGTAACAAATTTTTCATCCCTATAGAATCATTTTGTTTGTAACTGCTTCTAAACTGGTGTCAAAGTATGTTTCTGATGAAACGAGCATTGAAATTGTTTATGATTAAAAAAAAATTGAAAATAAGCAGCAGACGACAAAATTAATTTCCGCATTGTAAGGGTTAATAATCAAACCTGCACAGAAACAGGACTTACATCCGTCACGGTAGACATGGTGGACGGGAGGGACGACTGGCTGTAGCCGCTGTCCGTGCGTCTGTGTTCGGGCGTCGCCGTGCCCCAGGAACCCCCACTCACGAGTCCGCTATCGTCCTGGCTACTCTCCGATATCGTCTGCGGTGACGAACGGCTCGAAAACTTCTCTGCAATTCACACACAGATGTGTAACTGTGACTGGAGAAATGGGGCTTTTTGGTTTTCACATCTTGTGCGATCAGTGTAGATCCAGATCAGTCTGTGCGGAAGTGCTTCCGCACAGTCTGATCAGGATCTGCACTGTTCGCCACTCCACCAATGAAACAGCTCTGTAGATATTTGATCAGGAGCAACACTGGTCACAAATCCCATAAACCACATTCCTCCAGTCGCAGTCACATATTTGCCCCAGTTGTGGTATTAACTAAATAAAACATGAAATCAAAATGTTTGCATTTTTTACAAGATTTAATCAAATCAGCGGTTGGCAAACCAAATAAAAGAGCATTTTGAAATTGAATTACGCATCTCGATTTCTGCTGAAATTGCATCCTGTTTTATTCACACATACTGCTTCTGTTGGCTTACAATTACATACATGCAGTTTGAGTCAGACATTTGTTGATTACTAGTCGCGGATAAGACATCCACTTCACAACTGGGGCGTCGAAGGTTTGAGCCACTGCTCGGACTGATGTTGCCGGTTGGTGAGCTGCCAGCTAGTTAAATTTAACCCTTACAATGCTGAATTCATTTGTGTCGTCTGCTGAATAGTTTTTTATTTTTCCATTTTTCTCATCAAAAACTTGGTTTGGCAGCACATTAGAATCATTTCCAATGGAAATGATTCTAAAATGCTGCCAAACCATGTTTTTACTGAGAGAAAAGACAAAATATGAATTATCAGCTGACGACTATTTTCGGTTCCGCATTCTAAGGGTTAATGGTACTAATTGCCTTCCTGTCGGGTGCCTGGCATAAAGGATAGGAATTGGGCAGTACTGATAGTTCGATAGGGTGTCTCATTAGTCAAATATGGCCGACCCTTTCAATAGCGGTGACACTATAATAAGCAAACTTATATAATTTGCAAAAATATTAAAGGTACATGCCCAATCAGTAATAAACATTCAATCACCATTACTCCACGTATTGATTGGAATTATTATACAATTTATATTAGAAGTAAATTTTTAAACTGATGCAGGGGCGATAACCGTGTTTCCTTAAAATGCTGACGGCCATTACTATTTATTTAGTATAAATCATTAAAAATATCATGCATCATTTGCATATGAAAATAGCCTGATACCACCGCGCATCACTATCAGTAAAATAAATATTACTACATGATTATATCTGTATACAGAGCTCCAGATAAGGTGCGTATTTTAGCTGAATACGCATTGATTATCAAAAATGGGAGTACACAATACGCACAGCAATGTAAAAATACGCATTGATTTTCAAATTCAGTAGTGAAAATACTGTCATAAAGTTGAAAATTCATTTAGTTGAGCTGCAAAAAGCAAACACTAAGTGAATGTTTAAATTTGTTATATTTTTTTTTATCATTTGTTCCCTATTTAGTAATGAAAAAAATAAATAATCCATTTGCAAAAGTAAAATATGCAATGATTTTGAAATCAAGGGGTATAGTACGCTTTAGACGCAAAGCTTATCTGGAGCTCTGTATAATAAACAAACTTTTATAATTTGCAAAAATATGAAAGATACATGCCCACTCAGTAGGCACAAAATGTTCTTTATACATGTATCAGAGACATCATTTGAGACATTTTCTGGCAAATTAAACATTCAATCACCATGTGTGTCTTTGTCATTTATCTCAGATGATAATGTATATTCATGATAGCAAAGCATCCAAATACGTATTAGAATGGTAAAATACCCAATTTACAGTGGAACATCTCTAAACCGGACACCCTGGGGACCTCCCAGGTTGTCCGGTTTAGAGAGGATCCACTGTAATGTATTGGCGTTGTCCAAACAATAGTCGCGTCTATAGGAATAGAGCCAGTCAGTAAACACCCATGCTACCACATAACACTTTGGGCAAGGTGACTTTTATATTATTCGCAAAGAACTTATTTGAATACTTCTTACATTTGGTATGCGTAACCCTTTCAACACTACAGCCCTTTATAACAGTGTTTGCAAACTGTGTAGATCCAGACGAGATGGAAACGAGCCGTCTCATCAGGTTCTGCACATTTTCATATTATTTTTTTTTATAATATAACTAGAAAATGTGGTCTGTCGACCCTATTTGAGAAACTCTTACAAAAACTTTAAAAAAATATATAAACAGACAGATGGACAACATACGATCAGTAGCGAGGGTAATTGTATTAATGTGGAAAGATGTATCATTACTAAGTAATGCACTTGTTCAATAGGAAGATATTTGAGAAACTCTTTGATAAACTTTCAAAAAAATAAACAGACAGACGGACGGACGTACGATCGGTAGCGAGGGTAATTGTATTACCGTTAATGTAGAAAGATGTATCGTTTACAAAGTAATGCATGTGTGCAATATGAAGATATTAGCTGAAGGCAAACAGAAATTATAGGTGATTTGAGAAACTCTTACAAAAACTTCAAAAAAATAAATAGACGGCCAGATAGACAGGGCGAAACTATAGGGTACCGCCGGGTTCTAATAAATGGACTAGTCTGAAAAGCATATTGTAACAATTGGATTGTTTGGAAAATTAACACAGCACAGTCAATTCCAGTAATTTGGTATTGAAAGATCTTTGCACCCTGTAAGACAGTGATGTCTCAGTGTCAGGTTGTGATGTCGTAATTATTAATAGCCAGCCATAATGGCTCTATCAGCAGATTGGATTTCATCAACACAGTGATGTAGTAATTATTAACCCTTGGACGCTACTCACAACATTAATTGTCTGCTGTTGCTTTTATATATTGCCTTATTTCTCAATAAAAACATGTTTTGACAGCACTTCAGAATCATATTTCCAACGGAAATGATTCTGAAGTGCTGTCAAAGCATGTTGTAAATTATTCTAATGTGCTGTCATGTCAAAGCATGTTTTTGGTGATAAAAATGGAAAACAGAAAATAAACAGTGGACAACAACAAAAATAAGATAGCGGTCAGAAGGTTAATAGCCAGCCATAATGGCTCTATCAGCGGATTGGATTTCATCAACACAGTTGAGCAGGGAAGATTCACATCACAGGTCACGCCACCTAAGAATATGTACTTTTATGGAGATCTGTATGTACTTTTGTGGCTGTGGCTGGAGAAATGGGGCTTATGTGATTTGTGACTAATGTAGCTCCTGATCAAATAGCACACTCCTTTAGCCTGATTACAGTCTACAATACGTGTTAGAAGCATGACAGGTGTTTCATTGATGGAATGGCGAACAGTGCAAATCCTGATCAGACTGTGCGGGATCTGGATCTACACTGGTTGTAAAACCCATAAGCCCCATTTCTCCAGTCACAGCAACAGTATCACATTTATTATATTATACGCCCCTGGGCCATGCAATTTTCTGAAACGGGTTGCATATTATTACAGCACAAAACGTGACAAATTCGATGCCCCAGGAATGATATAATTGCAGAATACAGGCATCAATCTATACCGATATGATTGCAGAATACAGGCATCAATCTATACTGATATGATTGCAGAATACAGGCATCAATCTATACTGATATGATTGCAGAATACAGGCATCAATCTATACTGATATAATTGCAGAATACAGGCATCAATCTATATGACATGATTGCAGAATACAGGCATCAATCTATACTGATGAATACAGGCATCAATCTATACTGATATGATTGGTTGCAGATATTCGGGAGGCATCAATCTATACTGATATGATTGCAGAATACAGGCATCAATCTATACTGATATGATTGCAGAATACAGGCATCAATCTATACTGACATGATTGCAGAATACAGGCATCAATCTATACTGATATGATTCACTCTCTCAGTAACTGTTAGAGAATATTTCAAAACAAAAATTGGCCTATCATGTTGTGACATTGCAAGCGAGCACACTCATGGTGCCTAATATTGATAGAGGCTGATCTGGAGCTACACTGGTCACAAACTCAATCAGCTCATTTGTATTGCAGTGGCTGACATATATGTCAATTTGATCTTATCCCTCCTTACATTGCTGAATTAATATTGGTGTCTGGCTGTTTTCCACCTTTAACTTTCATGCGAAATACAGATACAGAGCTCCAGTTAAGCTGCGTAATTTGACCAACATGCAGTGAAATTTTGTTATTTCTTCATCAAAAATGGTAAGTTGGGAGTCCTTTAGAATCGTCTCATTGAGACGATTCTAAAGCACTCCCAACCTGCCATTTTTGATGGAGAAATAAGAAATTTACCTCCAAATTACGCACCTTAACTGGAGCTCTGAGATACACAGTTCAACCAATACAATCGTTATTCACTTCTTTATTTCAAACAAAGTATATGTTGTTACCACTCATTTGAACCGTCTCGGCGAGACGGTCTAAATGAGTGGTAACAACATATATTTAGAATGGAAACAAAACTGTCCGTCCAGGCAAGGCCTATCAACAAGGAAGATAACTCACTGAAAACCAATAGGATTCTTCATCTTGCCGTGATAGACAGGTATACCCAATTTGGTTATGATCCGTCAAGTAGAACTTGAGTTATTGTGTGGACAAGGATAAAGAGTCTGAAAATTAAAAATAGCCACCAAGGGGAGATCAGTCGTCAACATTTTTGAAAATCTATGCTTCTTTGTTTTGCCGTGATAAACGTGTATACAAAATTTGGTTAGGATCGGTCGAAATTGAGTTATTGCCTTGACAAGGATACAGAGTGCGGAGAGGTGTTGCATTCACTGGGCTTTCAGTTTTGAGAGGGTCAAGTAGAAATTGCCTGGACAAAGATACAGAGTGCGGAGAGGTGTTGCATTCAGGGCTTCCAGTTTTGAGAGGGTCAAGTAGAAATTGCCTGGACATGGATACAGAGTGTGGAGAGGTGTTGCATTCAGGGCTTCCAGTTTTGAGAGGGTCAAGTAGAAATTGCCTGGACAAGGATACAGAGTGCGGAGAGGTGTTGCATTCAGGGCTTCCAGTTTTGAGAGGGTCAAGTAGAAATTGCCTGGACAAGGATACAGAGTGCGGAGAGGAGTTGCATTCAGGGCTTCCAGTTTTGAGAGGGTCAAGTAGAAATTGCCTGGACAAGGATACAGAGTGCGGAGAGGTGTTGCATTCAGGGCGTACAGTTTTGAGACGTTTGATCGTAGTGCTGTAGTGGCATAGCCAGCATGGAAATTATGTGTGGCTCAAGCAGAGCTCCAGATAAGGTTCGTATTGGCGTATTTTACGCAATTATTTTAGCTGAATACGCATTGATTATCAAAAGTGAGAGTACAAAATATGCACAGCAATGTGAAAATACGCATTGATTTTCAAATTGAGTAGTGAAAATACTGTCATAAAGTTGAAAATTCACTTAGTTGTAAGCTGCAAAAAGAAAACAGTGTTTGCTTTTTTTTTCTTCCAGCTCAACTAAGTGAATTTTTAAATTTGTTATATTTCTTTATCATTTGTTCCCTATTTAGTAATGAAAAAAATCAATAATCCATTTGTAAAAGTAAAATACGCAATGTTTTTGAAATCAGGGGGTATAGTACGCTTTAGACACAAAGCTTATCTGGAGCTCTGGGCTCAAGTATGTTAGTTACTGTCTGTTCTACATTGTTCTGCCAATGAACTTTTGGCTATTAAATCTACAAATATTTAAATATAAGCACTTTTTCATCAATAACAAAGACTTTGTCACCCTCCCATTTTTTTTAGTTTATTAAAATTCCATCAAATGTTGATTTTATTGCGGAAAAAAAAACACAAATATTTTGTAGATTTAATGTGTTTAATAGCCAAAAGTATGTTGGCAGAAAAATGTGGAACAGACAGTAGGGTGTGTGTTTGTGGTGTGGGATGGTGTCTGTGGGTGTGTGGTGGTGTTTATGGGTGTGGGGTGGGGTTTGTGGGTGGTGTTTATGGGTGTGTGGTGGGGTTTGTGGGTGTGGCATGCTGTTTGTGGGTGTGGGGTGCTGTTTGTAGGTGTGGGGTGGTGTCTGTGGGTGTGGGGTGGTGTTTGTGGGTGTGCAGTGCTGTTTGTGGGTGTGGGGTTGTGTCTGTGGGTGTAGGGTGGTGTTTGTGGGTTGTGGGTGCTGTTTGTGGGTGTGGGGTGGTGTCTGTGGGTGTGGGGTGGTGTCTGGGTGTGGGGTGGTGTCTGTGGGTGTGGGGTACTGTTTGTAGGTGTGGGGTGGTGTCTGTGGGTGTGGGGTGGTGTCTGTCGGTGTGCAGTGCTGTTTGTGGGTGTGGGGTGGTGTCTGTGGGTGTGGGGTGGTGTTTGTGGGTGTGCAGCGCTGTTTGTGGGTGTGGGGTGGTGTCTGTGGACAAGGTCCCCTAGGAAACTGTTTAATTCCGAAATACAAATTCATATACAAAAATAATTTGTTACGCAATGTTTTCACTTGCTAATATCTATATGGTTCTGTAGTTTTGTACTAGGAGTCAGGAAGCTTACCTCCCTATTCCCCTGTCCATACCCTTACCCACTCCAACGTTTAACCCTTACCCACTCCAACGTTTAACCCTTACCCACTCCAACGTTTAACCCTTACCCACTCCAACGTTTAACCCTTACCCACTCCAACGTTAACCCTTACCCACTCCAACGTTTAACCCTAACCCCGCTATCTTAATTTATTGTTGTCTGCTGTTTATTTTCGATTTTCCATTTTTATCATCAAAAACATGCTTTGACAGCACTTTAGAATAATTTACAACATGCTTCGACAGCACATCTGAAGTGCTGTCAAACCATGTTTTTATTGAGAAATAAGGCAAGTTATAAAAGCAACAACAGACGACAATTGTTGTGTGCAGCGGTCTCAGGGTTTTGTAAGTTCATTTGTTTTTCATTTCTGGAAATAATGTTTAGGCATGTGCCTAAAGTGCTCTATAGTAGCTACACCACTGTGGTGGGATATCTTGACCACCGATCTTGAATGGCAGTTCCTGTCGCCTGGACAATAATTCAGTTATAGTAATAACTGCTGTGACAATGTAACTACCTTGGCTATGTAGCTGCCATGGCAACGTAGCCATGGTAGCTGCCACAGCAACATAACTGACACATCCAGCTGGTCTCCTCCATAGACAAATAACAGTGTACATAAAACTGCACACACTGCATTTGTGACCAGTAGAGACGTGGATCAGACTGCATCTGGGTATACACTGTTTCAGGGCTCTAGATAAGGAATGAGTAATTGAGTATTGTCACTCCATAATTTCTGAAGCAATTGCGTATATCAACATTGGGTAAAATGAAATCACACTACTGTTTACACATCCACAGACAGCAAGTATTGAATAGTTTGCTTGGAAATGAAAACATGTTGTGGCATTTCATTAGAATTGTCTCCTTGGATGTGTTTTCATGGAAAATAAGAAAAATATGCTATATTTGTGGTCTGTTTATTGTTTGCTGCAACATGATAAAGGTACCACAATTTTTGTATTGCTTTTCGAGACTCACAACTTCTGATTTCAATTGGGTTTTTGGCAATTTTAATTGGGTATTTAAGCAAATACGCAGCTTATCTGGAGCACTGGTACATGTTGGTGCATTAATAATTTAGAATTGTGCAATAAATCATTTCTGCCCTGAATGCACACATTATGATTATGAATGTAAATATTCAGGACAGCAATTAGAAACGGTATGCATCATTCCATTAACCAGTTTCATGTTGAGGATAGGCCATTTTGCTTGCGGAAAGTCCTAAATAATTTCCTTTTATGAGCTCAGAATTAATTATGTCGTGACCACCATTTGAACCGTCTCATCGAGACGGTTCAAATGAGTGGTCACAACATATACTTTCATTGAGAAAATAAAAATAAAATGTTTAAACACTTTCTTAAGGAATAAAACTAGGTACTGTTGCGTTTACTGGGATGTCAATACATTTGGTCTGTTTAACGGCCAGTTCTATACATAATTGTTTGATTCAAAGATAATTGCTTCATAAATGTGATAGAATATATGTTAGTTTAAACATAGTTTATTGCATATAAGTACAATGGGCTTGGGCTACAAGTATGTGAATACTGCCTCGGTACTGTATCCTATACGGCACATGGAGTGAGTGGCCAAGTCGGCCATCTTTACCAGCCAGTTTCACCTGTTCTGCCAATTGACAAAGAACTCAACATGTAAAGTAGAACATATGATATAATGTAGCTACTCGCATGTAGAAAAGCCAGGAGAACGGACTCCTATCAATTATATTATACCAAACAATAAAATATGTCAGTTTTCTGGACAGGTTTGTACCTGTGTTTTTAACAACACGAACCACCATTATAAATACCCTCATGCACAGAAAATTGCACAGTGTATCACTTTTACCTGGCAAACCACACAACACATACCATATATACCCACTACTGTACTCTGTTATTAGCTATCAATCCAGTGATATGTAAGCAGTTACCTGAGTGTATTGTCCCTGGTGTCTACTCACCTACTATGCGAGTAAATATGGCTTTACATATGGGTAATGTGTACACAAACTTTAAATACTTTGAACAGACCAAATGTATTGTCCACCACAGTAAACGCAACAGTCCATCATTTTATTACTTATATTTACACTGCATTTTCTGATCGTTTCAAAAATGTAAATAACCAAATATGGCGTTAAAATGTTGTTTTAAGTCCTTTCGTCTCAAACCTGGAACAGCAACGTTGCCAGTCAATAGCGTGGAAATTAATGACGTCAAACGAACTTTAACCAATCAACAACGTCACAGGACGTCATGTGGATCTAATGTATTGTATTGGAATGTAACCGCAATACGTCAAATGGGCGTTTGCATTATGAATTTATAGAAGGTGTAAATATATACCCGTAAAGGTGTATTCCTCATGTAATGGGTTAACCATTCCTACGCTGTTGACGGAAATTGCCGTCTGCTGTTTTTCATTTTTGCTTTAATTCTTAACAAAAAACTGGTTTTGACAGCACATGAGAATCGTCTCCACTGGAGACGATTCTCATGTGCTGTCAAAACCAGGTTTTTGTCGAGAAATATTCAAAATAAAACATTTCCAGCAGACGAAAACATTTAATTCAGCGTAGTAAGGGTTAATCATCATATAAAATAATAATATCACTTTGGCAATACAGTCACCGTGACAAAAGTGTAAAAGTATGAGTCAAGCTCCAATGTAACTTGGAACGTTTTCTGCTGATAATGCTGTAGACAATCTGTCATATTTTCCATAAATCATGTTGAAAGTTGACAAAAAGATTCAGAGCTCATGCAGAATTGCATTCGGACCCTTTCAACACTACATACCTCTTTTGTGATGTTTCCAAACAGTGTTGATTCAAATGAGCCGGCTTGTAACTGCACTTTTTGCAAGTAATTTTCATACATTTTAGAAAACACACACCCCATTCTTATAAATGGACTAGTCTGAAAATCATTTTGTGACAATTGGATTGGTCGGAAAATTAACGTATCGCAGTCCATTCCAGTTACTTAGGGTTGAATGTGTTAAACCCTGCTAACACGAAGGACTGGTACCAAACTTCTGGCCATATGTGTTTCTGTGATAAGGCTTTATGTTTCTCTACATACAGCGGAGGATATTGCGCAAGTTCCACAGCAATATGTCACATGTGTCACTGGCGGACATCATATTGTAGCTAGTAAAGTGGAACCTCTCTAAACTGGACACCATGGGAGGTCCCCAGGGTGTCCGGTTTAGAAAGGTTCCACTGTAAAACAGACAGATTAATACATCAAGATGCACATGGGTGCTTGCTTGCCCTGGCGCTGGGATCTCCTTTGGGTGTGCTGTTTCCATTTTATATACAGTGGAACCTCTCTAAACCGGACACCCTCGGAGGTCCCCAGGGTATCGTGTCCAGTTTAGAGAGGTTCCACTGTAAACAGACAGATGACTACTTCAAGACACACGTGGGTGCTAATTTACTTGCTTACTTTTCACCGAGTTCGGTGTAGATATTCCACTGTACCACATTATGGTAGCAGTTTTCAGTGAAAATAAGATGTTAACAGTTTGATTGTAACATAGTGATGGAGCATGTCAGGCAGTGGAAGGACAAAGTGGCAGCTATATGATTCCCTGAAATATTGTTTGTGGGTATAATAAAATCCAACCCGTATTTGAACCTGTGCCAGGTACTAGGCAATCATTTTAACCAATCTGAGATGTATGTGCAGTCGATCATTTTTAAAAAAGTTAATAGTCAATTTGGTGTGATTTTGTTTGAAGATCGGTTTTACCTTAGTAATATAATGAAGTTTACACAACATCGCCTTGTTTTTCGGTGGATGTAGAATTGACGAAAAACTGTGACGACAGCTCAGTTCTTTGGCTCAGGAGAACGAATAAAAAGTGTAACATGAGATGGCCAAGACTAGTAAATATTTGTATTTGTATAAAGTGGGAACTTGTATCATACTAAATGTATCAAATGTGCCTGAATGCAATTCACTGCCAGAAAATTCAGTTTTTATACCAACTCTTAATCTGGATCAGAGTGCTCGCTTGCTTTTTTAAGATTGGTTGTACAATTAATTTAGTTAAAGGCAACAAAACACAAACAGGCAATTAATTAGTTAACGCTAACTAAAGATCAATAAGAAAGCAAGAACTTTGTCAAGAGAACGTTATCCCACAGTATGAACTGCTAACCAGGGTGACAGATGACAACATTTATTATGGTAAATATTGGCTACATCAAAATAGTGAAAATAATTATAATTTCCTCATTTGTGACCCATCATTTCTCATAATGAGTTCGGGAATCACAAGCAGAACATTGGCATGAAAACACCTAAAACAAAAAGCTTCTGGTTTTACAATGAACACATTAAACAATCCAATTTAGCAGAGTGTTAACCCTTATAACACTGGATAAAATTTTGTTTTCAGCTGTTTATGTTTTATTTCCCATTGTTCTACATGAAAACATGTTTTGACAGTGCAGTTCTTTTATGCTGTCAAAATAAGATTTTGTTGAGGAATAAGATATATAATGTTCATTTCGGTGCTTGTGTCTTGTTTCGACATGTGACTTTTTTTACTTCTTTGATGACAACATAATTATCAATATCAGTTAAATCTGCCATATTTAACAACAGTTGATGTGTTATAAGTTGTTCAATGGGTGTTGAATAAACATTCACATGACCTGGTTTACTACTTACGTATCAACATTACATTTAGTATTTGAACTATTTATATGACATTATACTGTTTAACCGTTTCAACACCATGTACAGGCCTGTATAGTGAGTGTATAGTGGTATTTGCAAGTGTAGATCCAGATGATCTAGAAAGTGTAGATCGAGGATCTGCACTTTTTGCAAGTAATTTTCATATTTTTGAGAGCAAAAACACCCTTTTTATAAATGGACTAGTCTGAAAATCAATATTGTGACAATTGGATTGGTTAAAAAACTAACATTCCTAAACTAACTAAATCCATTCCAGTTACAGGGTGAAATAGTTAAATTGCACAGCAGCATCGTCACAAAACCAGTCTACATGATGTTTAGAACAGTTGCTACTGGGATGTCGCTGACTTGAAGCATTAACTCTTTGCATGCTGGGTAATTTGTGGGCTATAAATAGTTCAAAACTAGCGGACAAAAATTCATCATATTTTCTTGTATTTCTCCCCGTAAATATCATGAATATGTCTTGGAATTTCATTAGAATTGAGTCCTGAGGACTCAATTCTAATGAAATTTCAAGACATATTTACAGAGAGAAATAAAACATACATGTATACTCTTAATTCGTTTGGCGGATATTTTCGCCCCGAGCATGCAAAGAGTTAAGGGTATAGCAATAGGTGGGCAATGGAATGAAACTGTGTACTCGACGGAATCCACTGTACAATTAAGTATTATATAAAAATATATTCTACGTAATAGACCGACGGCTGCGCATTCATGAAAAAGTGCTTTATATACATTTTTGTTTCCAGTACATTTTCACCACCAGGAGAATGTGAATCTATTTTTAATTTGAGCACTTGTGTACCCACATTTCCGTGAGCTGGTATGTGGCTAATTTGCATGTCGGAAGTAAACACATGTTTGCTCATGTATGTATAATATGTGTGTGTGCAAGCATGGTGTTAGATACTTGTCAAGTGACGAAACTTCATAAATTTAGAATGGAAAACTGTTGCCAAGCATCGGAAAAGAAATACCTTTTTTTGCCAATGAAATTAGTTAACTAGATGGCCGCGGCCTGCATGTCGCGCCTTGTGGCGAGGCATGGACACTAAAAAAAAAGATATAGTATAACGAAAAACTTTAACCAAAAACTTTAACCAAAAACTTCAAAGTAATTTGACTTTGACATTGGGCACAGGGGCCGCACGGGAGGGGGGTAGAATGAAAATATAGATGATGATAAACACCCATGTGAAGTTTCAAGGTAATAGGCAAAGCAGTTGCAGAGATATAGTATAACAAAAAACTTTAACCAAAAAACTTAACCAAAAAATTTAACCAAAAACTTTAACCAAAAAACTTAACCAAAAACTTCAAAGTAATTTGACCTTGACATTGGGCACAGGGGCCGCACGGGAGGGGGGTAGAATGAAAATATAGATGATGATAAACACCCATGTGAAGTTTCAAGGTAATGGGCAAAGCAGTTGTAGAGATATAGTATAACAGTATAACAAAAAACTTAACCAACTTAACCAAAAAACTTAACCAAAAACTTTAACCAAAGAACTCAACCAAAAACTTTAACCAAAAAACTTAACCAAACAACTTAACCAAAAACTTTAACAGGACACACGTACGTACGCCAAAGTGCCGACTATATCGCGCTTTCCGCAAGCAGGCGCGACAAAAACTTAACCAAAACCTTTAACCAAAAAACTTAACCAAAAACTTCAAAGTAATTTGACCTTGACATGGGCACAGGGGGGCCGCACGGGAGGGGGGTAGAATGAAATATAGAATTATGATAAAACACCCATATGAAGTTTCAAGGTAATGGGCAAAGCAGTTGCAGAGATATAGTATAACGAAAAACTTTAACCAAAAAACTTAACCAAAAAACGTAACCAAAAACTTTAACCAAAGAACTTAACCAAAAACTTTAACCAAAAAACTTAACCAAACAACTTAACCAAACAACTTAACCAAACAACTTAACCAAACAACTTAACCAAAAACTTTAACCGGACACACGTACGTACGTACGTGTGTCCGGTTAAAGTACGTACGTATATTCATTAATAAAGACATTGTCAAACTGTGGAATATTCTTCAAACATAGCTCTGTGAAAATATGAATCCAATAAACATGTGATATATGACTGACTAGAGAAACGGCTTATAGCTTCTACAATCAGTGCAGACCGAACTCAGCTTAGGCAGCGAGAAAGTCAGATCAGGGTCTGCACTATTAAAAATCAGACTTCTAGCAACCAGGGCCCGGTTGCTCAAAGCTTCTGTTAGCTTAACAGACTGTTAAATCCTTAGCAATGCTAAGGATTTAACAGTCTGTTAAGCTAACAGAGGTTTTCAGCAACCGGGCCCAGTACATGCATTTCAATTAGTTCAATTAGTGTGTTAGCTCAATTTCTCCAGTCGCAGTCAGGTATAACTAAAAGCAGAAACAAGCAGAGTGCATGTACCAAACCCAGAGATAGAGAGTGCATTCAACTAGCAACCCAGTCACCCCTAGTTAATAAACATTGTGAAGGATGGGTACCTGATCTGGGCGACTCCATATTTGGAAATGGGGGCCCATACCCGATCTCTGGACTACTGTCAACAGACGAGCCGGAGCCTCTTCTGTCTGGGTGGTGGGGGACAAGCGGAGCTTTGAAGCACTCTGTTTGCTCAGGGCTGAGAGGAGGGAGGGATTGGTGCCCAGCTGTCCGTGTGTTATGATCATCATTATCATCCTCTATACTCTGACCGCTCAGTGCATGTTCTTGTAGATAAAGATTTGTGTCTGGCTTCTTGTCATCAATAAGTGATGCTGTTTCCAGTGTACAAACATGTTTATCTTCAAACACCTCAATGGTGTCTTGTATTAGACTGCTCATGTTAGATATACTGTGGCAAACACTTTGTTCCTCCATCATACTGCCTGAACAGAGCACACTCAGGTCGGAGATACTGTGACAAATTCTGCTGTCATCCAGGGCAGTTTCAGTTACCTGGGAGGTGGATGTGTCATTGCCAATGTCAGCGCTGTGTGAATCTGGAGAACCGTCGTCAATCTTGTATGTGCCTGTCCTGATGTTGGATGGTGTTGCTGATGGTTCTAATGAGGATATACTTCCATCGTCATGATTGTGTTGTACATCAGTACCCACACTAACACTGTTAGATGCTGATCTAGACTTATCTTCAGTTGCATGCCCTGAATCTGCTTCCTTCATTAAAGTACCTTTAGAAAATGTTGTGTTTTTGATATGGGCCCTACCGCGTATATCCCTTAACTGTGACTTGATTTGAGAGTTATCTGTATCGTCATTTGTGTCTCCTGTTTCCTTGGATGAATCAATGTTGGGATGTTCCATAGCTGTACTGCCACCATCATTCTTATTATTTTGTTCACCATCATCAACATCTAATATATTTGCTTCATGTTTTTCAACAGCAGTCCAGTGGTTTTGAAGCTTTTTGAACTTTGAGTGTACTTTCACATCATATCCTTTATGAACTGCATGCCCAGGTGAAGGATTGTCATCTCCAGATAGTATATGTTTTACCTTTTGTTCTATCACCTTTACCCTGCTGGACAGGCTTGGTGGAGGAAGTTCACTATCATCCAATACATTCTCTTTGTTGTCAATATTGCTTGTTTCAGTATGTCTAATTACAGTCTCCATGTCTGGGTAGTCAGCTCTAATAGTCTCTGTTTCTTTTCCTGATATATCTGATGAATGTATAGCATTTTTAGTATGATTGTCCACTACATTCCCCTGCTCCATCTTGCTTTCCAACTGACTACTATCATAAGCATTGTCACTCTCCTCTTCTACCTCATCTATCACACTGAGAATATCTGAGTCATCTGATTCCTGCTGAAGCACATAACCAATAACATGCTTAACTTCTGTACTGGCTATATTGTCATCACTTTCTACTATGTGTTCAGTACTACATTCACTGCTGAGCACTTTATCAGCAGCTCGGAATTCCATATCTAATTCCACTTGGTCAACATTAGCATCTAAATTGTCACCTTGTTCATACACCAATAAATCTAAAGATGTCATTGCTGATAAGTGGTGCTTTTTTACAGATGATTCATCAAATGAATTGTTTGTCTTAATTTTAGTTTCTACGATATCTAGTTCACTGACACATTTTGCAGGTGAATGATCTAAACTTTGCTCCTGTTTAGCTGTGTGACATGTAGTAGGTTTTCTTTCTATCGGTGGTTCTTTTTTGTCTATATGTTGTTCATTAGCAGTACTTGTTTTCCCATCACAGCTTGTGCTCACTATGTGACCTTGCTTGTCTAATAGTATGTCAAGTGTGTTCATTCTACACAGCTTGGGTCTACTGAAACTGCTATCACTTTTTAAGTCATGATTTGATTCAGTTCCATCAGTCCCTGTATCTTCTTCTCGTAAAGCAGATTGAAGTTCAATGTCTAGCTCTACATTGTCAATACTTGGATCTATAATGTCACCTTGTTGATAAACCAATAAATCCAATGATTTCATGGAAGTTAGTTTGTTTTTTGTTGCAGATTTCAGTGTTCCGTTGTCAGCAACAGAGACATCAATGTGTTTTCTTGTAACATCCTGCTTATTGTGTAATCTGTCGACACATTTTGCAACATAATCTTTAACATTTCTTTCTGACCTTACAGTTTGGCAAACAGGACTTTCAATTTCCACTGGTATAATTGTGTCATGCAACTGTTCAGTTGTATTATAAACAGGTATTTTCCGGTCGTCCCCAGTTCTTTTGGAATCAGTTTCGTCATTGAAAATAGACTCATTATTTAACTTCATATTATTAGCCTGTGGTACAAGTGTGCCCTGCTGATGTATAAACATGTCAAATGTGTCCATTCTACTAAGTTTTGATTCACTTGGAATTTTTGCTTCACATTTGACTAAAGGCAATTCAGAATTTGATTGAATGCTACACTCTTCCCTTGATTGCTTCACCTTACAGTGTTCTTGAAATGCTGTCTGAACTTCCATGTCTAGCTCTACAGTATCTACCTTAGGATCACATTGT
Source organism: Conchocele bisecta (assembly GCA_029237695.1). Taxonomy (NCBI): domain Eukaryota; kingdom Metazoa; phylum Mollusca; class Bivalvia; order Lucinida; family Thyasiridae; genus Conchocele; species Conchocele bisecta. The sequence goes on from CM055265.1 coordinate 212,518,521, forward strand.
TCATAAACCAATATATCCAATGATTTCATTGCAGACAGTTTCAATTTAGAGTCTTCTGACTTCTTAACGCCTACTTTAGACTGTTCCACTATCGAACCTTGAGATACTGAATCTAACTGTTTTACCACATCATCAGTTATGTCTGGTTCTAGCTTCAGAGTTGTAGAAATTTCCCTTTCAATTTTCAAAGGAAGTTTGTCAGAAAAATGTTCAGTTTTGTAAGCCACATCACTTTTTGAATATTCAACATATTCCTTGAACCCTGGTTCTAATTTTTGCTGATCTAGCAATGTATCCAGTGTGTTTATTCTTGTAAGCTTTTTGTGTGAATCATGTCCACTGTTACTTGAACAAGCTTCCAAGCGTGATTCTCTGATTTGTTCATTAATTTTAATAGCTGCCTCAAGTTCTTGTTCCAGCTCAACAGACTTCATATTATCATCAACTAGATCGCCTTGCTCCATAACTAATAAATCAAGGGATCCCATTGCTTTAAGCTTGTGCTTGACATTGTCCTGGTTCTCTGTTTCTGCTCGAAATACAGTGTCAACTATCTTAGAACTGGATCCATCTTCATCAGTCAGGGACTGGCCCAACAAGGTGTCATCAAGGTCTGATCCCGATTGGTCTGAATCACCTGACACAGCATCCAGGTTTTCATCTGTTGTGTAAGTATCCAAATTATCATCGGACATATATGTAAACGTGTAGGTACCAGCTTTGACTTCATATGATTCCGGAGAGAGAGGTGGAATGCTAAAGCCTCCCTCTGAATCTGCTTCTGATACCCTGGCTGAATGAATAACATCCTCAACATACAACTGTGACTGAGCCATATTGTCAATCATTCCCTCAATGGAATCAGCATCTGATGTGTTTCGGCATCTATCTTCTGACACCAATCTTTGCTTAATGTATTCCTGCATTTCAGCATCTCCAATGTTTGTTTGACTGTTTTCACCATACTCCTCATACCAAGATAGCTCTTCAGCTGATCTATTGGACATGTTGCTGTTCAACCGTACTAAATTTATACCTAATGGTTTCAATGAATCCCACACTTCAGGGCTTGGAATGTTTTTAGAAGCACTGGTTTGATTATTGGCAGATTCACTGTCATTTAATTGTTCCAGCTGTCCTTTACTGAGAGACAATGGAGATGACCAAGGTGTAACCACTTCCACTATAGGGTCAGGTAAAGGTTGAGGTGTGCTGGACTCGACAACACGCTGACAATTACCCCTGTTACCCCCTCCCTCCTCATTTGCCCCAGCAACCTCTCTACTCTGAGTTTTCCTCTGCACTACCTCTAAACCATCAAAGGATGCATCTAGGAAAGACAAAAAGATAAATAAATAAACATAAATACAGAGTACAACATAAAATATGGGCTACCAACCATCAAAGGTGACTTTGAAATGCCTGCAGCTAGTAGTGTAAATATTGACCATCATTTGCAATTTGATATTAAGGCAAAATTTCTATGAATGAAACAATGGTTCACTTTCTGTAGTGCATTGGTAGCACATATGTGGTTGTAACTGGAGAAATGGGGCTTATTTGTGGCGATTAGTGCAGCTCCTGATCTGGATCTACACTGGTCGCAAAACCCATTAGCCCCTTTTCTCGAGTCACAGCCACAAATAGTCAGATGTCAGGCAGTGATGCAGACAAAAGAGACTTGACAATAGCAAATAGCAAATATTGACAATAGCAAATATTCTGGTCCTAATGATTTACAATATCGGATTACCGTAGAATCCGATCTTTTTTGCTGAAGGTAATACAGATAGCGCAATGATTTAATAGCAAACAGCATAGACCCCAGCCAGACTGCATAGATCTGTAAGCTAATCTGTACTGGGGTATGAATTGGTCGCAGACAGTGTAAGCTCCCTTTTTCAGCCAACAGCCCATAAGAACTAAAATATTGACAAAAGTGCAACTAAGGGTAGGAGGTATGTGGTTAGGAATTGTGATATAACTTACTACCATGAATAAACATTTCATTGGTACATGTGCACGCCATTACAACCACTAAAAACATGGCATTGGCCTAATCTAATGATCAGAGCTCCAGTTAAGGTGCGTAATTTGGAGGTAAATTTCTTATGTCTCCATCAAAAATGGCAAGTTGGGAGAGCTTTAGAATCGTCTCAATGAGACGATTCTAAAGGACTCCCAACTTGCCATTTTTTATGAAGAAATAAAAGAATTCACCCAAAGTTGGTCAAATTACGCATAACTGGAGCTCTGATGATTGGTGAAAGTTACAGTTTCCGACAGTTGTGTCCATCAATATCCTTTAAGGTGAATAACATAAGACAGATTAATAATGATCAGGAGTAGGACGGGTCCTTTAAGTTAAACAAATTATGAATGATAAGGATCAGACAGACAGATGAATGGGCAGAGAGAAAACAGAATGGGGACTTATATGAAGCCCAAACTATTTTTTGGGGTATGTAACGAGATGGAATTGATAAGAAAGTTAATTTGCCGGTGTTATCTGGCTTCATGACAGATACCAACCTTGTGATTCTAAAATGTAAAATTAACCAATAACTCACATGAAGTATGTTTACAAACTAAATGGCTGGCACTGGCGTGCTGGATGATCAGACTGAGGGAGGTGCAGGTCACAGACAATCGCAGACAATACACATGTACACCACTGTAACACATCAGGGGGCCGTGTCACTAAACTTCTTACAACTAAAATATTTGTAGGTGCAAAATTGTCACATTAAAGGTACATGCCCACTCATTAGGCACACAATGTTCTTTATAGGAATTAAATGAGTGTATAATTGTGTCACTATTCCACCAGTTCTAAACATTACGAGTGCCCGCGATACAGATATAACTAGATTGGTCAGTAAGCGAGGCTTACGGAATACCCCCCGCGTGGGCCCAGGTAGCCCTAAAATATGTAAAAATTTCCAAGTGTGTGGGCTTGTGACCTTGACTCTGGTATTAGCGTGAGCGGCATGAACGTGAATTTGTCACAGGGTGGTAGAGGTCCATTGGAGCAATGAGTGTGTGAAATGTGAAGCAGATCCGAGCAAGGAAATAGAAGTTATAACCGATTTCTCAGATGTTAAGTTTTGTAAAGAGACTACCGTATAACCTCGAATTAACGCCCCCGGAGGCGTTACATTTTAACAAAATACAAAAGGGGGGGGGGGGGGGGGGGGGCGCCGTTTATTAGCCAGTAAAAAAAAAAAAAAAAAAAAAAAAAATATATATTTACCAAGGACTGCCAATTTCAAAGACAAATAAGGATTTAAGGATTATTTGTGTTTGAAATTGGCGGTCATTGGTAAAAAAAAAATTATTATTATTTTTTATTATTATGGGGACGTTTATTAGGAGGGGGCGTTAATTCGAGGTTATACGGTATGTATGTGACGTTGACCTCGAGATCAGCGGGGATTTGTCACAGCATCTGAAATATTAAGAATTTTCGATGAAAGAAATAGAAGTTATAACATATTTCTCTGATGTTAAGTTTTGTAAAGAGACTAAGTATGTGACCTTGACCTTGGGATCAGCGGGGGTTGGACGGTCGTAGATTTATCTCAGCATGATAGCACAACCTTAGAGGAATGCACAAGTGAAATATTAAGAATGTTCAATGAAGGAAATAAAAGTTATAACTTATTTCTCTGATGTTAAGTTTTGTAAAGAGACCCAAGTATTTGACCTTGACCTTTGGATCAGCGGGGGTTGGACGGTCGTGGATATGGCACAGCATGGTAGTAGAGCCTTACAGGAATGCATGTGTGAAATATTAAGCATTTTAGATGAAGGAAATAGAAGTTATAACAATATTTCTCTGATGTTAAGTTTACGCACACGCACACGGAGGGACGGACGGACATGGACGGACAGACGGACGGACAACCTGACTCCAGTATACCCCCCCCCCCCACAACTCGTTGCGGGGGGTATAACTAGATTGGTCAGTAAGCGAGGCTTACGGAATACCCCCGGCGTGGGCCCAGGTACCCCTAAAATATGTAAAAATGTCCAAGTGTCTGGGCTTGTGACCTTGACTGTGGGCTTAGTGGTAAAGGTCCATTGGAACAATGCGTGTGTGAAATGTGAAGCAGATAAGAGCAAGGAAATAGAAGTTATAACCGATTTCTCTGATGTTAAGTTTTGTAAAGAGACTAAGTATGTGACCTTGACCTCGAGATCAGCGGGGATTTGTCACAGCAAGATAGTAGAGCCTTAGAGGAATGCATGCATGAAATATTAAGAATTTTCGATGAAAGAAATATAAGTTATAACATATTTTCTCTGATGTGAAGTTTTGTAAAGAGACTAAGTATATATATATACCCGTTGGACGGTTATAGATTTGTCACAGCATGATAGTACAACCTTAGAGGAATGCACAAGTGAAATAATAAGATTTTCAACAAAGGAAATAACTTATAACTTATTTCTCTGATGTTAAGTTTTGTAAAGAGACTAAGTATTTGACCTTGACCTTGGGATCACAGGGGGGTTGGACAGTCGTGGATTTGGCACAGCATGGTAGTAGAGCCTTACAGGAATGCATGTGTGAAATATTAAGCATTTTAGATGAAGGAAATAGAAGTAATAACAATATTTCTCTGATGTTAAGTTTTGTAAAGAGACTAAGTATTTGACCTTGACCTTGGGATCAGCGGGGGTTGGACGGTCGTGGATTTGGCACAGCATGGTAGTAGAGCCTTACAGGAATGCATGTGTGAAATATTAAGCATTTTAGATGAAGGAAATAGAAGTTATAACAATATTTCTCTGATGTAAAGTTTACGGACGGATGGACGGATGGACGGACGGACGCATGCACGCACAACCTGACTCCAGTATACCCACCCCCCCCCACAACTCGTTGCGGGGGGTATAATAATATTTTTGACAGCAGTCTTCGAATTTAGCCGCTGGTCCGATGCCCGAGGCCAGTAAAATTTCCGACGGGCCAGTAAAATTCAGAAGCTGGCAGGCCCGGCGGACCAGTAGAATTTTTTTTTTTTTTTTTTTTTTTTTTTTTTTTTTTTGTATTCTCTTTGCTACATGAACGGCTGTTCCATTTACCTCTTTATAGTTGTGGCTAGTTGATATTATCGTTATTTACTTGACAAAAATACAATTATCTTGCTTCCCCAACAGTTAATAATTGTTTGTGTATGCTGGTACACCAGAATTATGGTAAAACATTACCATTTTAAAACTTGATTAACTATTATATTTTGTGTGTTCAATTGATGTAATAGCCGATTTCTGACATCGCATCAAAGAGCCTGTGTGTATTAAATGTTTCAAACACGACTTTTCCATTACAAAAATCGATAAATATAGTACATTGACCATAAAAGATATATTTTCTATGTTTACACGAAGTGTCTTCGCTTCAGACAAACTGCAGAAAGCACAAAACTTAGTTAAGCTATGGAGGCGAGATGTAACCTAATTTTGTCTGCACCCAATAGCCGACAGATTTTCAGTTTCTGAAGAGGGGGAGTCGACAAAACATAGGGGGGTATGGGGGGGGGGCACTAATCGTACCGGCTCCTTCGGGCCGACAATTATGTCTGGACCGATTGGCATTCTGACATTTTAGAAGCCCTGGTAGGTATTGAGTCAGAGTGACCGTGATGAGAGCGATGATGACCAAGACAGAGATGATGACGAGATGGAGATGTCGGAAGATTTAGTTCATAAAACATTGATATCTTGAGACCAATCCAGAGATGATGACCAGATGGAGATGTCGGAAGATCTAGTTTATAAAACATTGATATCTTGAGACCAATCCAGAGATAATGACCAGATGGAGATGTCGGAAGATCTAGTTTATAAAACACTGATATCTTGAGACCAATCCAGAGATGATGACCAGATGGAGATGTCGGAAGATCTAGTTTATAAGACATTGATATCTTGAGACCAATGATTAAAACAACATTATATTGACTTGTTTTTCTTCTTATTATACAACTACTATACAAGCATATATATACTTTTATGATAATATTATATTTATACATAGTACCGCATAATTTTTCGAGCCAGTAAAATTTTGTTCGGGCCAGTAAAATTTTGTTCGGGCCAGTAACTTTGGGAAGTTGACTGGCCCGGAGGGCCAGTGGTTTGAAAAGTTTTTCGTGAAGACTGGACAGATTATAAAGTATTATCATTGCACATCAAAAAATAAATACAGAGAATAAATAGTAATGTCCGTTAACAATTTAAGGAAACACAGTTATCGCCCCTGATATCAGTGTAGAAAGTCCGATATAAAATGTATAATAATGCCAATCAATACATGGTGTAATGGTGAATAAATGTTTAGTTTGCCAGAAAATGTCTCAGATGATGTCTCTGATAGGAAGCACATTTTGTGACTACTGAGTGGGCATGTACCTTTAACAATGTTTTCTTGTAAACAATTATTGGATTTACATTTATTGAGCATAGGCTGCATATGCAGCCTATGATCAATAAATGTAAATCCATGAATTGAAATTTCCAGACGATCCCAAATTTGCACTTACGAACATTTTAGTCGTACGAAGTTTAGTGAAACGGGCCCCAGTCTATCAGTACCATAGTTGTTATAATCAAAACATGAAAATAAATTAAAAAATTCACTCATTTGAGTGTATTATTGCTTATTCACTTATTTATAGTCATAAAGTTCAAAATTTACTTTGTTGAGCTGTTTGCTTTTTGCAGCTCAACAAAGAAAATTTTCAACTTTATTACAGAATTTCCACTACTCAATTTGAAAATCAATGCGTATTTTCACATTTTGTACTCCCTCTGTTGATAATAAATGAGTGTCCCACTAAAATAAGTGCGTAAAATACGCCAATACGCACCTTATCTGGAGCCCTGCTATTGAGTAAAGGTGCAAGAGGACCAAGACCTACTGTTGTTGTAAATGCCATGAAGTACCTTTTCTAGCCAATGGTCCGTTTGTGGCCGTGACTGGGGAAATGGGGCTTATGGCCTGTGTGGCCTGTGTGGCCAGTGTACACACAAACCTCCCTGTCCATACACACAGTTTGATCATGGAGGGCACTATTTGTCATTCAGACACTTGTAATACAAGGTGCATGATCACGTGGTTACAAGAACAACAACGTCGCCCACTCCAAAGAAAGTATTATTTGATATTTTCCTTAATATGCAACCGATTTTGATGAAATATGGCGCTGCAACGCGTCTTCATGAGCTGCATTTGGTGGTCTAGGGAGTTTGGCACAGACTTATGTCGTTTTTGCAAAAAGACAGAAGTTTGGGGGTGAAAATACAGAGACCCCCAAATGCAGCTTAACTTGAAGACGCGTTTGATGTGCCATATTTCATCAAAATCCGTTACGTAATAAGGACACTATAAAACAATACGTACTTTGAATCAATACTTGTTGTTGTTGTTAGTACCACGTGATCATACACCTTGTAATAGGAGTGTGCTAACTGATCACAAGCCATAAGCCCTATTCACCGGGTTACATCCACATTCAGGGCTTCCCTGATATCGACTGGCAACCAGATATCCCAGACCAGCCTGCACATCAGTACATCTTAATCACAATTTACACTGTCTGCCATTCAGTCAATGTATATTTTGTATTTATGTCTGCAAACTTGTCAGTAAATCGGACCTACAATTGTTGCAAATGTTGCGAGACAACTTTTGTCAGGTTGCGGCCCATATGCGTTATAATTGACCCATTACAAGCTGTCTGTCTGCTACACAGTATCTTTGCATGACAAAAATAATTCTCTTAATTATATACAACAGCAGTATATGTCACAACATATACTTTTGAGATAAAAAAGCAAAAATTACTTCATGCCCTGTGTGTCTGTCTATCTAGGTGTATGTACTAAGCATAAATGAGTGCAGCACAGTGACAAAATAGCAAAGACAAATAGCAGCATATTTAACCCATTGCAATCTGAATACACCTTTATATGGGTATCAAATGATTTTAATTTATTTTTATTTTTGTTATTTGTCAATAAAAGAATATGTTGTGACCACTCATTTGAACCGAGACGGTTCAAATGATGGTCATGACATATATATCTCAGAACAGAGAAATAATTTATTCAGGATTTTCCACAAAATAGTGTACCCTCACAGAACTATAGTTAAGGTGCGTAATTTGACCAACTTTGGGTGAAATTTTGTTATTTCTTCATCTAAAATGGCAAGTTGGGAGCCCTTTAGAATTGTCTCATTGAGATGATTCTAAAGCACTCCCAACCTGCCATTTTTGATGGAGAAATAAGAAATTTACCTCCAAATTACGCACCTTAACTGGAGCTCTGCACTCAGCATGAACTGGGTTAAAACAAAATAACAAATCAGTAAAACTGATGGAGGATGTAGCCCTCAACATCTTTAAAGCAAATTTCTAAGTCATTTTACCTTGACCTTGATCACATGGGCGGGCTATAAAATGAAAATATGGATGATGACAAATAAGTATATGAAGTTTCGAGCCAATCCATCGTAAAGGCCCTGTGTCTCAGATGTGGATGAAATGTGAGCCAAACAGTTGGTAAAAGAGCATGTCGCAGAACGTTTGTATCGGTTTTAAGAACATATATGACCCATGGGTGACAAAAAAAGAAATGAAAGAAAAACAATTTATAATGTATTGAAAAAATAACTAGCATTGCAAACACTAGTTTTGCTAAATATAGCAGTCTTATTCCCCACTGATGTAGTTACATGACAAACTTGTTTTGACTAGACACTATGTCATTGACTGTTTCAGCAATAACATCAAGTTATTGCAATGTTACCTAAGGTATTACATTATTTGTGGTGATTATATACAAATAATTCCAGCACAAAAATATTTACACAATTCCCTAATATTTGATTGGCCCGTAGCAAGTCTCTGTCCAAAATTTATATCCCAGTAAACTCCCACGCCGAACTACTTTCCGTAACCGTGAGGTGCAGTTAAAATAATTCTTAAGAAAACGGAAAATAAACACATTTTCTTGATGAATTTATGTCAAATGCTGGAATTATAAGGAATGAATGGCCTTTTTGTGGAATTTATCGGGGTATAAAACTTGGAAAAGTCGCGGGAATACTGGACGAGGCCTTTCCGGCCTTCGACCAGTTTTCCCGCGACTTTTCCAAGTTTTTAGACCCCAAAATTAAATTCCACAAAAAGGCCATTCATTCCTATAATGTGCAATGCTGAAAACATCTTATAATAAAGCTTTTTATACCGCAACCATTTCTCCATGTAGCATAATGCTGTTTATATCTGAAGTCGCGGGAATACTGGACGAGGCCTTCCGGCCTTCGTCCAGTATTCCCGCGACTTTTCCAAGTTTATACCCCGATAAATTCCACAAAAAGGCCATTCATTCCTATAATGTGCAATGCTGAAAACATCTTATAATAAAGCTTTTTATACCGCAACCATTTCTCCATGTAGCATAATGCTGTTTATATCTGAAGTCACCTAATATACCTGAAGTAACCTGATATGCATGAAGTGCCTTTTTTTATTTGCCTTTATTTTTTCACTTTTGACCCCTAATCGAGGCCTCTGATTGGTCAGTCTCAACAGCAAAGTCAAGATGGCCGAAAATTTTAAAATCAAAATCGCTGTCGATTCAGCTGAATCTTGTCCATTTTTATAGTATATGCGACGTAACCAACGACACGGACATATGTCCATTATGATTGTAATGCTTATTATTATGACAACTGTGGAGTCTAAAGCCAGCCAATATTGAAGCTCATCGTAAAGAAAAGAAAAGCAGAGATTTAAGCAGATACAATACTGAATCTCCCTAGCGTGGACGCCGGCATTTTGCTGAATGACGTCGTTAGGTTTGTGACGTCTGGCGAGGGAAGGAAGTCAAAATGTGACGTCAAACAACTAAGTTTAGTATGCGGTATAAATTAAAAACATGATTAGTGCCGTCGAATATAAAATATATTCGGTTTTGCCCCGATAACTTTATAGGGTCTCGCTAAAGCTTGCACCAATAAAACTGTCTAAGGCTCAACCGAATATATTTTATATTTGACAGCACTAACCATGTATTCATGTATTTGGCATGAAATTTCCTGGAGTAGATGTTCATAATATTGGAAGCTGACATTCAAACGTGACAATTAGCTGACAAACGCATGTTTATGACATGTGACAAGTTGCAACTGTATTCATACAACATCGATTGACATATTTTGTGAAATGCATCTTCAGAAGTACCATCCGAGACACAACCACTTTAAAGTAACAGAAACTAGAAAATTGTTTGTAAAACAAAATGCCACCGCTGTTGAGCATTCATGAATACAACAGCAATCACTGAGTGAGTGGGTGATTGGAGAAAAAATTATTTTCATAGTCGAAAAAGGGGCATAACTGCGGATGGATTGGTGGGACAGCGAAAATGTTTATGCTACGCACCCCTGCACTTGATGGTTGGATGTATACAGAGTATGAAGAGGATCGACCAAAAACTGTAGAACTAGTTCATCAGACAAGGAAAATCTTTCTTTTTTTCAGTCGAAAAAGGGGCATAACTCCGGTTGGATCGGTGGGAGAGCAAAAATATTTATGCTACACACTCCTGTACTTGATGGTAGGTTGTATATCGAATATGAAGAGAATTAGCCAACAACTGTGTATCAGTGGGACGTTACGCACTCCACACTTGATGGTAGGGTTGTATATTGAATGTGAAGAAAATCAGGCAAAAACTGTAGAAATAGTTCGCCGGAAACGAGGCCTAATTGCGGATGGATCAGTGGGACAACGAACATTTTGACGTTACGCACAGCGAAAAAAAAAAAATATTACACACTCCTGCACTTGATGGTTGGGATGTATACAGAGTATGAAGAGAATCGGCCAAAAACTGTAGAACTAGTTTGTCGGACAAGGAAAAATGTCTACTGACAAACGTACAGACGGACAGGGTAAACACTATATGCCACAGACAACTATCGTTGTGGTGGCATATTAAGCCCCATTTCTCCAGTCACAACCACATATCACATTCACTTTCTCATTTAATAGATCAAAATAAATGACCTATCCCAAAATTATTGTGTCAAAATACTGAAATTATTTTGGCGAGATAAGTTTGCCCTGTACAGAAGAAACTTGTCTTTAGATATTAGTGAACATTGCAAATAACACTTGCAAGACCTACCATTATACACACAAACTACCTGAAACTGTGTGGAACCACACAGACAATTCTGTAAGTAATCTTGGTAAGATATTGGTCCTAGCTACATACGACAATGACAATAACTCAGAAATATCAGTGTTGTGTTGGTGTTGGTACAGCTGGTACCCAGTTTGTGGTGCGATATGAATGACACAGACACTGAATCAATAGTAATTTCTGAAAACAAATACAGAAGCTATATTAAATAGACAAAATCAAAATTACTTGGTGGCTCTGACTGAACAAGAGGCAGTATGTAATTGCCATCGATACAACAAACCCACTCCCGACTATGTTAATTCATGTGGCTAGGTTTGTGCGACATTATACAAAACCGTGGCCGACTGAGTGGGCGTGAATATCCCAAGATTTTATTGTGAAAAAACGATTTTCCTATGGGAATTTAACATGGGGAGTCAATTTCCAAAAGTTTTCGTTTTTTGATCCTGAAATATTTTGGAAATTGACTCCGAAACCTGGCGAGATAGCTTGAAAATGATAGATGAAAGGTAGATTTTGAAAATCGGTCCACAAATAAAAGAAATATTTAAAAAAAAATCTAATTTTAGCCCCCATGTTAAATTCCCGTAGGAAAATCTTTTTTTCGCAATAAAATCAATATTTGATGGAATTTCATCACACAATTTTTTTTGGGGAGGGTGACTTTTTTGTTATTGATAAAAAAGTATTTACTTTTAAATATGTTTTAGATTTAATGTGTTTAATGGCCAAAAGTTTGTCGCCAGCAAAACGTGGAACAGACAGTAGTGTTATTGTATATCAAGTGTATCAGGCAAGGCTAGCGATTCCGTAGTTGCAGGCAATAACATCCATGGCAGAGTTACGGTGCCATCCATGGCCTTCACATGCAGAGTAGCGAATTAGATCTAATTGGCACTTTAGCCATTATTTATGATATATATTTTTTCAACCGAAACTAATGTTAGTGTTACAAAACTAACACAAACTATTAAGTGTGAAACATTTTTATCCTTGTAGAATATTTCATAGTTAATTTAACCCTTTCCCTGATAGAGACGACTTTTGACGCCTCTGCAGAACATGTCTTTTGAAAACATTGTGGGAAAAGGAGAAATTGCTTGTAACAAGCAATTTCTCCTTTTCCCACAATGTTTTCTACTCTATCAGATAATGTAACCATCATTTGACCCAGCATTTGATTCTTTTATTCAGATGTTTTTGATTTGGAAGAGTCGAAATATCGCAAAACAGGGAAAGGGTTAAGAGCGAATCCAATCTGATTCACTACTCTGCAGGGAAAGGCTATGGATGCACCGTAACCATGTATTGCAGTTACTGCCCACAACTAGGGATTCTAGGTCTCTCGAGTTTTGCGGAGAAATTCTGGCCATTTCTGAACTGAATTGTATTTATCAAGAAACATTTTATGGTAAGAAATGCACAAATATTATGTTGTTTTCACTGGAAGGATTTTGCTGAGTCACCTCACTGATACAGGGCTCCAGATAATGAATTAGTAATTGAGTATTTTTACTCCATCATTTCTGAAGCAATTGTGTATTTCAAAATTGTAATTCGGTAAAATAAAATCACACTACTGTTTATACTTCTGTGTATAATTTTTAGAATTATATTTATTTTTTGTGAAAAAAAATTGTGTCGCCTAAGCATATAATGGGTTTATACAGGAGATTATTGGCCTCCATATGTGGCTTGACGCAATACTTGACAGCCAGATAGTTTGTTTGTTCCAGGTTTAGCCGCCTACCAACAGCTACGGGGTCATTTAAGGACAGGTCAATGGGTTTAGTACAAAATCCCAGGATCAGTAATAATCTTACTTTTATAATGGGCAATAACCCAATTTAACTCCCAGGTAACCTAAAAGAGCCGAAGATAAAAACGTACTGGAGGGCCAAACCAGGCAAATCGTGATTCCTATAAGGAGGAACCTCACAGTTGGTTTACGTCGTTGCGTTCACCCGACCAACCACCCACCACAGCCAGATAGAGCACGTTCATATGTAAGATGGACTAGCACTATATCCCCTCCTGAGTATCAGCAAGGGGATAACGAATGTGTCAGCGATCAAAACATACATCGATACATAAAAACATAGTCAGTAAAGCAGAAAAGCTGTATAAAACTTAACGCAAATTCATTTGACCTTGACCTAGGGCATGAAGGCCTCTCAGGCGGGCTACAGAATGGAAAAATGAGCTTATGGTATTTGCAACCAGTGTAGACCCAGACCAGACTGGTCCAGGGTCTCTACTGTTTGCAACTCAGGAAGTGAAACTCCCATCACCCTTCTAATAAACAAAATACATCCTTATCAAGTACAGGGGCCGTTTCACTAAACTTTGTATGACTAAGATGTTCGTAAGTGCAAATTTATGATCGTCTGGAAATTTCAATAATGGATTTACATATATTGAGCATAGGCAGCATATGCTGCCTATGCTCAATAAATGTAAATCCAATAATTGTTTACAAGACAATTTTGCACTTACAAACATTTTACGAAGTTTAGTGAAAAGGCCCCCAGGAGAGCGCATGCAGATCACAAGTTAGGATAGTCAAAAATGCCAAAGCCTCATGTCTCCATATATACCACCATATATATTCCATATATACTCACGTTTCCTCGGTGACCGGTTCACCTTGCCGACCATTGCGATCTGTCCCACCTTCTTGGAGACACGCTGGAAACGAATCTTGGAGATCTCCTCGACGACATAATCGTCCTCGCTGCCGTCGCGCTGGACTGACTCTGTCCCGCTCAGCTCGCCCACCTCCGTGTGGCTAAGTCGAGACGTCGAGTCCGTGTCAGACGACTCAAGTAGACTCGAGTCACACGGACTGTGTATGGGCGATGGGTGGGACGAAGGTATCGAGTCCATGGAACACGAGTATGGAGAGCCAGCCCGTGGGACATGTAACTCGAAATCTTCATCCTTGTCCTTATGTGGCTGTTTTGATTCTTGGCTAGTTTCGGTAATTTCTACATGTTTTTTATCACTAGATCGTCGCACTTTAATGTCTCCGTCCTTAAATGATGGGGTCAGCCATTCATCACTTTGTCTGCGTTCGGCATCAATGTCTTGTCTAACCTTCGCACCTAAATGTTTGTAGTTTTCATGTGTATTTTGATCAGATTTACTATGAGTATTTACGTTATCTGCACTCCGTCTCATTTGACTATCAAAACTATTTTTTTCTGCTGTATTAATGGATCCCAAGTGTTCACTACTTTTGTGTGTGTTACCACGTAGAGATTCCAAGCTCCGGTCACCCAACCCTCTCTCTACAGACTCTGTATGCAGCTCGGTATGTGACAATGCCTTTTTGTTTCTTCTGTTTTTCTCAGGTGCAAGAGTATGACCTAGAATATTGTCTACAGATCTAGATGCCGATACTTGGCTGATGTGTTCGGATTTCAGCCGTGATTCCTGTGATACATTAGGGCTGGATACATGTTTTCTCTTCTCTCTTGGTCGAGGGTTAGGAGCTGACTGAGTGTCATGGGCAAACGTTTTCTCAGTTGGCTTTGGAGATCTGGGAGCTGGCTTTGGTCGGACCGCTTTACTCAAGTCTATATTGTCGTCTCGTTCTTCACTGACGGATGATAGCTTGCGTGGGGAGTCTGGACCATGGGGCGAGTCTATGCCACGTGGGGAGTCACCACGTCGAGCATCGTGCTCAGATTCGGTTACAGACGGGGCTAGTGGGGAACCGCGATTTGACGTTTCTTCATGATCCGAGGACGTACTGGAATCACTATCAGACTCACTGTAACGTCTAGACGACACACGCTTCACCTGTAACTTATTTGATGATTCATGATCGGGTCTGTTCGTCCGTAGCACATCAAACAGGTGAGAAAGCCTATTCTGGTCAGCATCCTTTGGGTACTCGACTCGCTCTTTGGCTGTGCCAGCTTCGGGCTGACCGAGGTGCCCATTCCTGGCGGCCTGCCCCGCCTGTTTGGAGTGATTGTTGTTGGACGTCTGACTCGGCAATTCATCAATGTCGATATCCTGACTGGAAGCCCCTGGAACAGTTAACATCACAATAGACTTACAGACCAGACTTACAAATGCCGTATTTATTCAAAGAATAGCCCCCTCTCTCCTATCTCCCTCTCTAATAGTAGCTGCCTCTCTAATAGTAGCCCTCTCCATTATTTCATTCTAAATATGTTCTTTTCACATACAAAAGCCATTTAAAACATTGTTTTTTTAGAATAAATGCGGTAGGTTCCCGTACTTGGAAAATCCCTAGTAACAAGTTCCGGGGCATCCATGATGTTAGAACTTGTGGAATCTGTTGGTTTGACATTGCACATCGTCATATTGTCATCATCTGTATTAAATGCGATACGCCATGTGATTTTGTACCTTCGGACATCTGCGTAATTTCATTCAATACATTTACAAAATTTACAATATTTTCATAAATAAAGTCAAAAGTTGAAAAACATTTGAGAGTACAGGGGAGTCCCGTTTCTACGCGGCATTGGGAGCCATGAATCACGATCGCGATATAGCCGGATCGCGAATTTGTAGCAATTGTTCTGTAAATGAAACCGGGGACGGTCTGGATCGACTGAAAACGGACCAAACTTTACTCCGGTGGTATGGGGTCACGATTTTAACAACGAACAGCAATGTATAAATAATTAAATTTTACTAATAAACTACTTAAAAATGTAACAGCATAGATCTACCCTGAATTTATTATATCCTGTTGCATCGCAAGTATCCATCCACAAACTAGTTTGTCCCTTACGATAAACTGTTTATGCTTATTACTTTTGTTTCGCATGTTTACGTGTTTTACGGTGCACACAGCTGACAAATACAATACTGAGCGAGTTCGAGCTTAAACTATTGTTACTATAGTTGAAATATAGTTCATCTAAACAACCGCGAACGCAAACTGGTTCGACCAGAGTGACGTCATGAATTACTATAGTTCGACTAGCCAAAAGACGCCTGTTCCTTCATTTTCAAGATGGCGGCGAATAGGTAAAAAGTTTTAGAGAGTGGGAAATTTACATGGAAATTCTCTACTAGACATGTGCAATGCATCTACTATAGTTCAAGATATAGTATGAACCTGAACTCGCTCACTGAAATGAGGCTGATGGGTCGATATGGGTTATTTTTAGGTGTGTGCGATACGTGTAGATACGCTACATACACTGATTGGACGGCGATAACACGTGATTAAGCAAGAGCGTTTCATTGGCTGATCAATATGGCAGATTCTGCGTCCTAGTACACACGGCTGATTGCAAACTTCAAAGGAAATGTCAGCTGTTTGTCAACTTCTGTCAGTGCTCAGATCTGTTAATCGGCTATTATCCCAGACAGCCCAGCAGCACAGAGGTAGTAAACGCACAGGGCGGTCTACATTCACGGAGTCAATTTAATTTGTCACTGATATGGGCCATATTGGGGGGTCGCGATCTTGAAAGGTACATGTTGATAGTTTAGTTAGCGGGTTGAAAAAAAAATTGGGAGCCACGCGAGCACCGTGTAGTAACAGTGTTCGAGTAGTAAGCGGTCACATAGAAACGGGACTCCCCTGTACATGCGGCAGTCTGAAACATTGCTTCTAAAATTTCAGAATGCCAATCGATCCAGACGGAACTGTCGGACATTCGTATGTATAGGTCAAGATTGTAACATGGCAACAGGACACCATACGAATCACATGTTTTAGGAGCCGATTTTGTCAAATTATTTTTTTTTGTCTCATGTTTTGTCAAAAAAAAATTTGGCCAATAAACATGTTTTGGCAGCATATGAGAATCATCTCCTAATACTATTGTTTGTGTCAAAGTCGTGCCGATCCGACATATTTTATACAGCTGAACAGACACACATTTACACCTATTTATCCATTTCGCGATACTATCATACATGGAATAACATAGAACTTTATTTAGTAAGATCTGACTCTGGAATTATCTTTCGCACATAATTAAAGTTAAAAGTCGGAGGTGGAGAATCCCCCCAAAAAAGGAATGCAAAAATCGGCGATGCAATGCAGTAACCAAAAACACATATCAAAATATGTTTTTCCCCAAAAAACGTGTATTAGTAGAACATTAGAATCTTCTCCTAAGACGACGATTATCATATTTTTGTCAAACTATGACGTTGTTGTTTTGTATTTGTCAAGAAATATTGATGCTTGTCCACATTTGTCCTACTTCTTAATAAAAACATGTTTCAGCAGCACATGAGAATGTTACAAAAATCTCACTTTCTCGCGATATCGCGCATAGGTTGATCTGGAAATGCAAAGTATGATCACGAGATGAAAACACGCGATTCTATCATATTCAATCTTGCATTTTCGCAACCTCGCCGCACGATCTCACGTTTTTGCTTCGCGATCTCGCATCAACACGCATGAGCAAAACTAACCCAAATTTTCTGTCTGTAACGCAGGGTAAGTCGCCCTGCGTCACCTGCATCTTATAATTAGGGTTACACCAAATTATATTTCCAAAAGCGGAAGGCGAGATGGCAAAATCGTGAAACATTTATCATGTCTTTAGGAGACGATTCGCATGTTTTCGCAAGACGGAAACATTGCAGAATGACAGCTCTAGACGAATCATAATTCTGAATGTATTATTTTGGATTGCAGATGAACACTTTTAACATGGCAGACGTACCTTTGTCCTTTATCAAAATGTTTGCAAATTGTAGATCCTGATGAGCCAACTATTCACCGTCTGAGTCTCATCAGGATCTACGCCATTTGTATGTAGACCTACTTTATTTATACCACAAATGACCCCTAATACAGTGTAATGTAACAGTTCCGAAATAAATATGGAATAGTCCGTGTCCTTAACTTGGGGTTGAAAGGTGTAACGGTAATATAAATATTACAAACACAAATAACCATAGTGCATGGTTTCTTTATTTTATTTTAAACTCCTCAGAAATGGCGAGTCTAACAAATCACATATCTTTAGGCTAAAGCCAGACTATTTACACCTGTCGCAATTACCACGCGCATGTTATGAAAAATTTATACCGAAATATTTCTGATCAAATTTTAAGGATAGTTTGCAAATCTCAATCAGCCTGAGAATTCCAAATTCGGCCCCGAACTGACAAACTAAAAATGTTAGAAGCCCTGCTCTGAAAATGTTGTCAACTTTTGTATTGTAAATTTTGCAAACATATTTCATGAAATTACGTAGATGTTCGAAGGTACAAAATCACATGGCGTATCTAAAATGTGGTAAACTCCTTTCTGTCATGGAAATTCCAGACGCTGTATTGTTTCTTTTATTATCATACCGGTATATTGTGGCGGTCATAATATGTACTGTTGTTAACAAACAGGCAAAATATTCATAAGCAATTATGGTGTATAAGAACAGGCGGCTGAGAAATGAGACACTATTAACCCTTAGATTTTTTGTCGTCTGCTGTTTATTTTCTATTTTCCATTTTTATCATCAAAAACATGGTTTGACAGAACTTCAGAATCATTTCCACATTTCCAATGGAAATGATTCTGAAGTGCTGTCAAACCATGTTTTTATTGAGAAATACGGCAAGATATAAAAGCAACAGCAGACGACAATTGTTGTGAGTAGCGGTCTAAGGGTTAACATGCATGGCCAGTATAGTCCCAGGTCAGACTGCATGTCTGTACAGTATGTCCAGAGCATATGTAGACCCAGACCGATCGGTGTCTGTACTGTTCGCCAGTAGATCATACACCTTTCACAAATCAGAAAAGACCCTTCTGATGCTGCTGAAGAGTGCTAGCAGATCAGGGGCTACGCAAGCCATAAATGGCGTAAGCCTCAGCTTTCCAGTGATAGCCACATACGAGATGGTGGTAAATATAACACAACAAAAGTATGGTCCCCCTGAGGACAGGAGAGAAGTTAAACATGCAATGGACATGGTGAATCTCGTTACTGGCTCCATCGTTCCTCGCCACTCCAGCCTCCATGCATAAAGATGGCTGTGACTGGAGAAATGGGGCTTATCGCATTTCTGACCAGTCTAGCTCATGATCAAATACCACTCTCGTGTAGACCAATAATGATCGTTGGCAGCATTACGCGTGTTTCATTGATGGAATAGCGAACAGTGCAGATCCTGATCACGGGCTGATCTGGATCTACACTGGTCGCAAAACCCATATGATCCATTTCTCTCGTCACGGCCACAAATATGAATATTGAGTCTGTTTAACATGCATATATCAAAGGCTCACAATGATAGTGTTAACGTTTTCTGATGTGCTGTACGAAAACATGGACCAGCCACCAACAATAGACAGGCCAAGTCTTAATATAGCAGTCCTAGTATCGTCATATATCTTCAATTAAACCACTTTACAAAGGGCAATGATGAACACGTTTTTATTTTTTATAGTATTTTTATAGAAAAAAACTGTTATGCCTCTTCAAGGCTGGGTGGGAATAGGCTCATTGACCTTCCTTACCCCGAATTATACATGTTACAAAGTATGCCCATATAATCTGCAAGGTATAGCCTGAGATAAACAAGAGTTGTCAGAAGACAACGAAGCTCGTCTGTCGGCAGCCAAGAATCATAGGTGGGGCTGATGTTACAACGGCATCAATCATCTAGATTTGTCAGTAAACAAATTTTCAATACCCGCTGGTACCAAATTTTCTAAGTCTGTCGAGAGAGGGGCATGGGAGGTGGGGGCATGGGAGGTGGGGGTGTGATCAAAGATTTGTCGCAGAATGATAGATAGATAACCATGTGAATGCATGTACTAAATATTGCGACATTTCAACAGATATAAGAAGATTGTTATGTTTTGTGAACACACCTGTGAGAGGTTTGGAAGGTTGTGGACCAACAGAGGATGCCTGTGTGAAGTATCAATAAGTTTTATGAAAGAAAACAGAAGTTGTAAGAAATTTACCCGAACATTAAGTTTGTGGACGCCGACAGACGCCGGGGGTATGCCATTGCCAGTAGTTCTTGCTGCTAAAACTTCCCAAGCCAAACATAGCGAACAGACATCAGCGCTCCAGATAAGGAATTAGTAATTGAGTATTGTTACTCCATCATTTCTGAAGCAATTGGGTATTTCAAAATGTTAATTGGGTAAAATTAAATCACACTACTGATTACACATCAACAGACAGCAATTATTGAATAGTTTGTTTCGAAATGAAAACATATCTTGGCATTTCATTAGAATTGTCTCCTTGGAGACAATTCTAATGAAATACCAAGATGTGTTTTCATGGAAAAATAATAAAAAATATGCTATATTGGTGGTCTGTTTATTGTTTTCTGCAGAAGTTATTGATACGAAGGTCATGCTGACCAAGGTCTAGGTAACACAAATGACACAGGGGGCGTAGCCATCAATGTGAGGAAGCTATTGGTGAAATTTGATAAAGGATCCGACTAACGGATCATCAATGTGAGAAAGATATTGATGAAATTTTCTAATAATCGTACAAACGGATCAAGAGATATGTGAAATTTGACTATGTCCAAAATTTACGTCCCACGTTAAGGCCACCAATGTGAAGGTCAAGGTCACCCAAATGACACTGGATGGAGAGCTATCAATGTGAGGAAGCTATTGATGAAGATTGGTAATGATCTGACAAACGGATCAAGAGATATGGGAAATTTGGCTACGTCCAAAATTTACGTCCCAAATTGTTGACGAAACCGACGACGAAGATGCCGCTGTGGGAATTGTGACCGCTATGGTATAAATCTGTCATTTATATTTCCGATATATCAATGCACCTCGATGTGGCTACAACTCAACAAACGTACACAGACCACTGTTATATTATATCCTGCCTATCAGCGATGGAATAATAATTATAATGCAGTAACAGATAAAATGGCAACATCAGCATTCTTAACAACAGCCGGCCGTAAAACTACGGCATTCCACGCTGTTACAATACCCAAGAGTGGTAGCTGAAGGGATATTTATTTATAGCCTATAGGTGAAGGTTAACAAGTGGTTCTGCGTATATGTTAAGTTGTTAAACAGAAGTTTAACCACTTGAGTGTAGTGTACATGTAGTGTTTTAAATTCCATGGTAATCGGATCCTGTATATTAATTTCCAAAGTAGGTCAGAATTGTTTAATAGCTTATAAAAGGTGATTGCCGGGGAGTGTCTCACCCACTAAACAAGGCGATCGCCACGAATGTCAAGGTCACCAAAGGCCAAGGTCACAACACAAGTCAGAAATTATTGACACAAAGGTCACGGCCACCAAGGTCAAGGTCCCACAAATGGATATCCATAAAAGTGAGGACGCTCTTGGTGAAGATTGGTAATGATCCGACTAACGGATCAGGAGATATTCAACATTTGGACATACATCCAAAATTATTGACACGAAAGTCACCAGATTGACACTGGATGGATAGCTACAATGTGAGGAAGCTATTTATGAAGTATGGTAATGATCTGACTAACAGATCAGGAGATATTCAACATTTGGACGCATGTCCAAAATTAGTGATACAAAGGTTACGGTCACCAAGGTGATGGTCAAGGTCACCGAAATGACACCGGATAGATAGCCATTGATGTGAGGAAGCTGCTGGTGAACTTTGGTGAGGATCCGATTAACGGATCAGGAGGTATTAAACATTTGGACATACGTCTAAAATTATTGACACAAATGTTAAGGTCACCAAGGTGAAGGTGAAGGTTACCGAATGACACTGGATGGATAGCTATCTATGTGAGGAAGCTATTGATAAAAGTTTAGTAATGATCCGACTAACAGATCAAGAGATATGGGACATTTGGACAATGTCCAAAATTGACGACAAAAATTGTTGACAACGCCGCCATTGTGACCGCTATGTCCCACTTTCCACTATCATTGGTGAGACAAAAAGCATGTTCATAATATGTTGTCACAAATCAAAGATAGCCACAATCGTTTAGATTTAAAATGTTGATTTCCACTTTCATAGCATCGATTCAACAAGATTTTAATCATCTCATTTGCAAGGAGTAACAAGAACAATTGAGAGAAAAATATTTTCACATTTAAATACCACCATATGGGCATTAACCCATTTCATGTTGAGGATACGCCATTTTGTTTGAGGAAAATCCTAAATATTTCTTTATATGAGGTCAGAAGTATATGTTGTGACCACCATTTGAACCATCTCGTCGAGACAGTTCAAATGAGTGGTCACAACATATACTTTCATTGAGAAATAACAAAAATAAAAATAAAATATTTAAAACATTTCATACCCGTCTAGGTGTATTCCACATGTAATGGGTAAAAGTGGGGCTCCAGCTGAGAAAAGGTACCTTATGACATCGACAGTTTGTTTGTTTGTTTGTTTATTGGTGTTCAACGGCCTATCAACAGCTAAGGTCATGTAAGGCCGAGCAAATGGGTTCGATCCCATTTTAATCTGCTGCATTGGGGGGAAAAACCCAAAATCAGAACTGTAATATTTACATCGAGAAAAAATATATTCAGCCCTGAAATTAGAATAATAGAATAACCTGACCTGGTGCCAGGTCCATACCACACCACAACACACCAAAGTCACTTGGCCCCTTCGCCTAAAATAGGATTACGAATACTCGTAACACTCACATAAGGGATATAACCAGATTCAATTGTCGCATATTGACGTATGTGAGGGCCAATCCGGTAAGGATGAACCCTGATCGTTAAATTACCCATTGCATGCTCCCACTTGCCACCGACTATGACATTTACAGATACAACATGTATGTATTGGTCCTCTTTGGGATTACAATCAAATCATTTTCTTGATGGCGTGTAGCCTACTTCAGTGACTAACAGCAGAAAAGCAGGCGGATTTCGGGCGAAGCTATACGCAAATATTGTAAGGTACCTTCTGTCAGTCGTTAGCACAAATGTAACTGGACAAATGATGAAAGTACATGAAGCTATTGGTGACGACAGCGAGACAGACCTGAGACCTGCGATGCTGCGGCAGCGGCCTCAGCTATAAAGCTCCGGAACCTCTCCAGCATGTTGACTCCAATCGGTCCTTGTAGCAGAATGTCGTCCTCCAGGTCGGATTAATTGTCACGCGGTGCTAACACTGGAGGTTCTGGCTGCACTAACGATTACACTTCATAGGTTGTTGGCAAATAGTTACATTGCATTGTGCTGACCAATGACTGCACTGCGCAAAGTTTACACTAGTTGCAAGTCAGTGGATTATCCAAGTCACTCATTTGACAAATCGCTGCATATCAGTGTCTTTACCAATGATGGCTGCACCAAGTTGACATCACATCTCAGTTAGTTGTGCAATGACAGTCACATCTCAGTTAGTTGTGCAATGACAGTCAATCTCAGTTAGTTGGTGCTTATGACAGTCACATCTCAATGTTAGTTGTGCAATGACTGCACTGCTCTAAGCTCAACTTGTTGCATGCTAGCAGTGAAAATAACAACCATTTAACAATTTAAGAGTATTTTTCTTATTTCTCTCTGTAAATATGACTTGAAATTTCATTAGAGTCCTCCAGACTCAATTCTAATGAAATTCCAACACATGTTCATGATATTTACAGGGAGGAAAAAAAGAAAAGAGCATACAGTGGAACCCCTCTAAACCGAACACCCTGGGGACATACTGAAAAGTTTGGTTTATAGGGGTTTTCGGTTTAGAGGTGTTTTCTATTTTCAGTTAAGGAAATGTATGTTTTCCATCATTAACTCTTGAAGATGACATGGGATAAAGGCCCCTAAGTATTTTGTGCCACTGTGGAACTTTCTCGATCAGCTGAAGCGCTCTTTTAAGACCAGAATGTGTTTTTTTTTATTCACATTGCAAATAGTGCAGATTCGCAAGGGGTATAGCAAATAGTGCAGATTCGCAATGTAATCTGAGTCTACGCTATACACTGGTCGCAAAGAGCATATGACACATTTCGCGTGTGCTGTGTAGTTACCGCGAGCTGCTACAATAGCCCACAGGCTACAGTCACAAGTTTACAGCCTCGTTAAGTAATTATCAGATTATCTCAATTAATCGGTCGTTGGGTTCACAAATAATGTGCCGATTATTTTATTTCCGTAACAATTACGTACGCGTATAATTAAATTGTGAACCATGCTATTGTAATGAGCTTGTAAAACAGCAAACATGTCTCGTATTTAGGTCGCATGTATTGAATAGATTCTTAACTTTGTAATGCCGCTTATGACGTTAAAAAAACACGCCGCTTAGCGCATTACACGCATGGATAGCGCTTGTACAAGGCTCAAGTTAATGTGCGTAATTTGATCAATTTTGTTATTTCTTCCACACAAAAGTCAGTTAGAATCGTCTCATTCTCGTGGCTCCGCATTTTGGGAACCAGGGGCCTGTTTCACTAAACTTCCTACGACTAAAATGTTTGTAAGTGCAAATTTAAGATCGTCTGTAAATTTAAATGTATGGATTTACATTTATTGAGCATAGGCTGTAAATCCAATAATTATTTACAAGAAAACATTGTTAATGTGAAATTTACAGACTATCATAATTTTGCACTTACGAACATTTTAGTCGTAGGAAGTTTAGTGAAATGGGCCCCAGAGCTGAACAATACTACCGGGAACCAGTCTTTTGTAAACACGGTATGATTTTGACACCCGCTTGAAACAACAACATTGAAATTGGGCGCTGTGTATTTCTTGGATGACATCCTGACAGGTGACCGTGTTTCCGGTTTTCCGAGGTTATTTTAACGCTGAAATATGGTTTTGGGACTTGAAATGGCGTCCGGATTACGGAGTAGAGGGGTTCCGGAATAGAGGGGTAGAAACTAATGTGTTTATATAGCAGAATATTCTGGACGTGGTCATATGTTCGGTATAGCGCGAATTCCGATATAGAGGGGGTCCGGTTTGGAGGGGTTCCACTGTATAATGAATTGTCATCTGCTGTTTTCGTAGTACACGTATTTATATCCCACAAGTTTCTCAGTATGCAAAGAGTTAACCGCTATATCTTAATTTTTTGTCGTCTGCTGTTTATATTCTATTTTCCATTTGTATCATCAAAAACATGCATGCTTTGACGGCACTTTAGAATACTTTACAACACGCTTTGACAGCACTTTAGAATCATTTCCATGTTTTTAATAAGGCAAGATATACCGGTAAAAGCAACAGCAGACGACAATTGTTGTGTGTAGCGGTCTAAGAGTTGAAATAATTACAAGTCTATGAGTTGTTCAGTGACGACAATGCACTACTTTGCCAATAGTTAGCACACATCAATCTAACATGACCAATGACTGCATTGCATCCAGTGGGCAAACATCTACCAAACCAAGGAATTCATTCTTACTATTTCCAAGGTGTATGATCACGTGGTACTAACAACAACAAGTACTGCAACTTCCAGAATCCATCTGATTCAAAGTACGTATTCTTTTATATTAAGTTGTCCTTATTACGTAACAGACTTTGATGAAATATGGCGCATCAAATGCGTCTTGTTAAGCTGCATTTGGTGGTCTCATTTTCGCCCAAACTTATGTCGTTTTTGCTACGGAAATTGATTCTTCACAAAAAAGACATAAGTCTGTGCTGAACTCTTTGGACAACCAAATGCAGCTCTTGAAGATGCGTTTGATGAGCCATATTTCATCAAAATCCGTTGCATATTAAGGAAACTATCAAATAATACTTACTTTGGAGTGGGCGACGTTGTTGTAACCACGTGATCATGCATGCACCTTGATTCAGAGGTATAAGCCTGATAAACTTGGTATCAAAGGACGCAAGCATGGTATTCCAGCTAATACATTATGCTAGGAAATGTTCCCATATATCAAAGGTTTGGTTGAAATGCAGACTTGTTTACAGCTGACGGCTGGGTGGTTGGGCTGGTGTTGGTGGGTTTGGGTGGGCTGGAGGGTGGGCGAGCTGGCTGGCGGTTTAAGAAGGTGGGCGGGTATTCTGGCGAGCGGGAAAGCATCTATGTTATAGCATCTATTCACCGAGTTTTTGCATGGGACACAACTGACCCTTGGTATTATTTCACATTATTGAAACATAATTATACAATGGCATATCAGCTATATTATGAACTATGCTCACATATTAAATTATCTGACTATTTGTAACATACTGTAAAGATTCTAATAAGACGCCCATGCTCTAATAGACGCCCACCCCCCACTTTTTATGTTGAAAATTACCAATTTTTTTGGTTGATTTTCACGAAATTAATGCCTCTAATAAATGCCCAGTATTAACTTGAAACAAAATCGGAGCCAATAGTCCAACTAGATTTCTTTTATTTCCAGTATTTCGAAGGCAACTTCCTTGAAAATTGGGGGAAAAAAACATAATTGCTACTTTCACTTTCAAAAGCGGAAGCGAAATTCAACTTTTTTGTTATGTTTTTTTTTCAGATAGTATATATAAAATCGTATATTTTTATCATTTTCCCTTCGCTGAATAACACTTGCCTCTATTAAACGCCCACCCAGGACTTCAGAGCCAGTGGTGATTGTAATGTAATAGACACCCGGTCTATTAGAATCTTTACGGTACTCTTTGTTCCAACACTATCAGTGTGCCTCTGCCTCACCCAGGACAACTACAGATACAGACTGGAAGAATCCAGTGGGGACAATCCATCAAGGCAATAAAGATAAATGGACAAGCAACACAACTGCACACGGCCATCAAACTTGCTCCACCGGGAGCCACAATAACAACAGCACAGATGTGTCTGTGTAGTCGGAATATATCAGTTAAACCTTATAATGCTGTATTAAATTTTGTCGCCTGCGGTTTATTTTTTAATTTCTAGTTTTCTCAAGAAAAACATGGTTTGGCAGCAATTTAGAATCATTTCCATTGGAAATGATTCTAAAGTGCTGTCAAACAATGTTTTTCTTGAGAAAAAAGAGAAAATATGACGGCAATTTTATGTTCCCGCCTTTTAACTCTTTGCATGCTGGGAAATTTGTGGGCTATTAATAGTTCAAAAATAGCAGATGACAATTCATGATATTTTCTTTTATTTCTCGTTATACGGTAAATATCATGAATATGTCTTGGAATTTCATTAGAACTGCGTTCCACAATTCTAATGAAATTCCAAGACATATTTAGAGAGAAATAAGAAACATACTCGTAATTTGTTGGATGTTATTTGCACCGCTATATAGCATGCAAAGAGTTAAGGGTTAAACGTTTCAATACAAATCATAGTACATGTACCAGTATTAGAAAAAAATATATTTTCGTATTCTGAAAAAAAAGATTAATATTCTGCAGTAGCACATCAATGTTATGATGATGAGAACGACAAAACAATGCAAACCGGAGCAGCATTATCACGACATCACCGTTATGTCACATTAAGACATCGAAGTCACGCAGAGACAACGCAACACTATGAGTATTTTTTTTATTTTACAGATCAATGAAACACATCTTAACCCTTAGACCGCTACACACAACAATTGCCGTCTGCTGTTGCTTTTATATCTGGCATTATTTCTCAATAAAAACATGGTTTGACAGCACTTCAGAATGGAAATGATTCTGAAGTGCTGTCAAAGCATGTTGTAATTTATTCTAAAGTGCTGTCAAAGCATGTTTTTGATGATAAAAATGGAAAATAGAAACAGCAGACGACAAAAGATTAAGATAGCGGTGTAAGGGTTAACACTCACCATTAACTCTTTGCATGCTGGGAAACTTGTAAACTATAAATATTTTCACAAATATCTTATTTATCCCTGTAAATATTATGAATATGTCTTGGGGGATGCAATTCTAATGAAATTCCAATATATATTATAGGAATGAATGGCCTTTTTGTGGAATTTATCGGGGTATAAACTTGGAAAAGTCACGGGAATACTGGACGAAGCGACAAAAAATTACAATTTTCGAAAAAAAATCAAAAAAATAAAGATTGTAAAAGATTAAAATTGTAATTTTTTTAAGGCCTCGTCCAGTATTCCCGCGACTTTTCAAAGTTTATAACCCCGATAAATTCAACAAAAAGGCCATTCATTCCTTAATTATAATTCCAGCATTTGAAATAAATTCCTCAAGAAAATGTGTTTATTTTCCATTTTCTTAAGAATTATTTTAACTGCGCCTCACGGTTACGGAAAGTAGTTTGGCGTGGGAGTTTACTGGGATATAAATTTTGAACAGAGACTTGCTACCCACCAATCAAATGTTAGGGAATTGTGTAAATAATTTTGTGCTGGAATTATTGACAGAAAGAAATGAAACAATACTCCTAATTTGTTGGCCGTTATTTTCACTGCTAGCATGCAAAGAGATAAAGAGTAATAACAATTTCTGCTGTCTGCTTTCTGCCAATGTTTTCATTATTTATTATCAAACCATGCATTGACACCTCATGGGAAAAATCATCATATACCTACCTCACCCTTAAGTAACTGGAATGGAATTTGATACGTTAATTTTTCAACCAATCCAATCGTCATTAAATGGTTTTCAGACTAGTCAATTCATGAAAAGGTGATTTTGTTATCAAAAATATGAAAATTACTTGCATTGAAAAAGATAAACTTTTTCGCCAATTTGCTCCAAATAATTGCCTCTAATAAAAGCCCAGTGATACTTGGAAACAAAACCTGCACTAAATGTCCAACTAGATTTCTTTAATTTAAAGTTTTTCAAAGGCAAATTACTTGAAAATCAAAAAATAATCTAATGTCGCTTTCAAACACGGAAGCGAAATTCAATTATTTCTGGTGTCACAGTAATGTCCTCATCGACAGTAGCTATTTGAATGAATGCTGGGCAATCAGAATTTAAAAGGTTACGGAGCCTTAGGGCGAAAATAATCGCATTGATACAGGCCGAAACATCCATGGTCCGAGACATATGTAGGCGTAAATCTGATCACCATTAATGCTTGACGCTGTGTTGATATATACATTACCATTAGTTCAACCGCTTTACCGACTGTAACATAATAACCAAAAGTGGGCCGAAACGTCTTGATCAGAAATGTCCATAAACTGACAGACAGTACAATCAAATTTAGAGTAACGTCCCTTTGTTACGTTGTTTTTTTTTGCAACATTGAATATTTGTATATTTTTCAATTTATCATTTTCCCTTCGCTGACTAACATGCTCACCCAGGACTTCGGAGCCAGTGGTGATTCTAATAGACGCCTGGGAGTCCATTAGAATATTTATGGTATTACAACTAACCTGTGAATTCGAAGTATGAAAGCCTTACAGCTAGGCAGAAAGTGGTGCTAGTGTGAGTAGAAAGATGGTAACAGCAGCACTCACATGGCAATAGTGCTGCAGTATTCCACAATCTGATGGATCAGCCAGACTGATTTAGTTTAGTATACAAGTGTATGGAACACAGCAGACTGTTCACAATCTGCATATGGCAGAACTCTCCTAGATGATGCGAAATATATTGCCTATCTGGGGGCCGTAAATGTTTGTAAGTGCAAAATTAAAAATTCTGTAAATTTCACATTAACATTTTTTTCTTGTAAACAATTGTTGGATTTACATTTATTGAGCATAGGCTGCATATGCAGCCTATGCTCAATAAATGTAAATCCATCAATTGGAATTTCCAGACGATTCTAAATTTGCGCTTACGAACATTTTAGTCGTACGAAGTTTAGTGAAACGGGCCCCTGCATGCATGTACGTGTGTATGAATGGTGAAACTTGCACATCGGAAAATATTCTCAAATACACTGATGACCTGTAGCGGATTTCACCAACATTGCAAAGTATACTTATCTTGCTAAGTACAATTTGAGGCAAGTGATTTTCAATTTAAGGATAAATTTTTATTTAATGTATAAATAAAATATATAATTTTCTGACCAAATTATTATACTGAATTGATTTACATACATTAATTATCACAGCCATTTTGGCTGTGATAATGTAATAAATTCTGTATAATAATTCTACATACTTTTAATCATCAAACATATGCAGTCATTAGTTATATACGAAATAATGCATTTCGGGAAAAATAAATGATTACACCCTCAAAAAGTATACTTAGCTAGATAAGTATGCTTAGCAATTTTGGTGAAATCGGCCACTGAAAATGTCTTATTACAACACAGCACATCTGAATCCACACCGTTTGCAAATATTGGCATTATGGAATACGCATGCTGCTGAAAAGATGTGATGTTTCAGTATATCAGATAAAATTTCCATTTACAGAACGGAGTTGATTGAGCCAGAACTCCTGGATTAATCCCCATATATAATGATAACAGCCATTCAGAAGATAACTGCTCAACTCTTAGACCGCTACTCACAACAATTGTCTTCTGCTGTTGCTTTTATATCTTGCCTTATTTCTCAATAAAAACATGGTTTGACAGCACTTCAGAATCATTTCCATTGGAAATGATTCTGAAGTGCTGTCAAAGCATGTTGTACATTATTCTAAAGTGCTGTCAAAGCATGTTTTTGATGATAAAAATGGAAAATAGAAAATAAGCAGCAGACGACAATTGAAATAAGATAGCGGTCTAAGGGTTAATTGTGTTTGCCAATATTGCCACAAATGATATTAACCCTTACTATGCTGAATTAAATGTTGTCGTCTGCTGGAAATGTTTTATTTTCAATATTTCTCGACAAAAACCTGGTTTTGACAGCACATGAGAATCGTCTCTCCAGTGGAGACGATTCTCATGTGCTGTCAAAACCAGTTTATTGTTAAGAATTTAAGCAAAAATGAAAAACAGCAGACGGCAATTTCTGTCAACAGCGTAGGAAGGGTTAACCCTATTATTACATTTGGAGTAGCTTTTACACGTGTGAAATTTTAGAAACAGATTTTACAATAATTTTGTTGTTTTTCAATGAAGTGAAGTGAATAGGTTTAACGTCCCAGCAACAGGTCAAATAGAGACGGGACCACAGTTTACAATCTCATCCGACAGACCAGTGGAGGGAAATACCATGAAAGTATTTTGTTTTGCTCTAGGCG
The DNA here is from genome assembly GCA_029237695.1 of Conchocele bisecta. NCBI lineage: Eukaryota > Metazoa > Mollusca > Bivalvia > Lucinida > Thyasiridae > Conchocele > Conchocele bisecta. The sequence continues at coordinate 212,549,752 of CM055265.1, forward strand.
AGGTTTGAACCTACAATCTCTGGATTGGAAGTCAGGTGTTCTCACCCCTAGGCAACAACCCATCCCTGATTTTTCAATAAAAGTATATGTTGTAACCACATAAGGGACTTAGCCCCCTTCATCAAGTGAGCTCTTCATATGTTCATCAGGACAAACATGTGTGTGTAACTGCACATGCACAGCCATAATGGTCCCCAAGTGATCCATGAGTAAAACTCCTTGGCTACATATGGCTGACTGGCAATACATTCACTTTCTATGAATATTGAAGTATCCGCAGGGGGCTATATGAACCAATGCAGGCATGGAACTATGATACAACTCCTGTTCACAACCAGTTTAAATCAATACCTGCCTTCCCGGTGGCACAGCCCACTATATATATGATTCACCCTGCTCACCCCATTCACCCCAAAGGATCTAAAATTAACACTTCCATGATTATCACAGAAGTGTGCCTGTCAGATATTTTGGGGTGAACAGGTGAATCATGTTTCGGTGATTCCATCTTGATCTACACTGTACCAACGTTTTGTATGAATTTTTATTGACGTTTTACCAAAAATATAAACAATGCACCAATATATATATACCGGGTATGGAACGTGTTCGAGCAAATTCCCACCCATACATATACCGGTAAGCCGAATGATTATCTATATAAGTATGGGAACAATTGTTCAACAGCAAAGTCATATTTGGCTGTGACTGGAGAAATGGGACATATGGGTTTTGAGACCAGTGTAAATCAGACTGTGCGGATGCACTGCACTGTTCGCCATTCCATCTGTGAAATACCCGTCATGCTTCTAACAAGCACAATTAATATATCGTTATCAGGGTACAGGAGTATGCTATTTGATCAGTAGCCGATCTCACCAACCTTGCAAAGTATACTTTTCTAGCAAAGTATACTTTGAGGGAGTAATCATTTATTTTTCCCAAAATGCATTATGTCATATATAGTACTAACGACTGCATATATTTGATGATTAAAAGTATGCAGATTTATTATACTGAATTTATTACATTATCACAGCCATAATGGCTGTGATAATGTAATAAATTCAGTATAATAAAAATTAATAAATTTATCCTAAAATTTAAAATTTCTCCCTCAAAGTATACTTTGCTAGATAAGTATACTTTGCAATGTTTGTGAAATAGGCTACATGAGTCACACTGGTTGCAAATCCCATAAGCGTAATTTCTGCAGTCACAGGCACATACCCAGATGAATGTGTCTACATAGGGGCAGCATCACAGTCTCAGCACCTAACAGGACAATAATACTTCCAGCACCGACAGATAATATCCTGATACAGTGCCTGGTACAGGTGTCATCGATTGAAACGATATAGAAGTATCATCAATTCAAAATTGTTGATACGAGATCGATACATGCTTTGAAGTATCGATACAAAATGCAGATGTTTAGGTATTGTCACCCGAGCTTGCGCAATTTTAAAATGAAATATGTTTACATCACGCATGTTAATATTGAAAACGGAAATGACAGGTGCCCCCCCCCCGGAAGTGTCTACTAACACGGTCCGGTACAAAATATTCCGTGATAACTAAGACAGAAATAGCAGAATAAGCATGTATGGTATCAGCCAATAGTCATAGCGATAGTACTGTGGCAAATATTGTTTGTTTGTTTGTTTGTTTGTTTGTTGGGGTTTAACGGCCTATCAACAGCTAAGGTCATTTAAGGCCAGGTCAATGGGTTTAGTACTAAATCCCATATATTACCTGTACGAGTACATGTACATGTTCATTCAGTACATATATGAAGAAAATAATTATTTTCTCTGACTGGCAATCATGCGGACACATTTATACAAATAAATATATAACTTGGCAAACGCTGAATAGTAGATAGACGCGTTGCATTTCTGTTGTCCCGTGTTTGGTGCAAAACTTTAAACCGTACCGATAAAACTGAAATCAATGGTTGCACCCATGATAGTGGAGTTTACATTTCAGCAAAAGAAATGTCTGCCTGAATTTCCCAGCTTTAAATATGACATTGACAAATAAATACTTGGGCTAAGTAATATAACTACCGTCTCAAAACATGATATACAGTGCAACCTCTCTACAACAGCCACTCATGGGAAGACTCAAAACTGGCTGTTGTAGAGAGGTGGCTGTTGTAAGGAGGTTAACGCTGAATTAAATTCTGTCGTCTGCTGTTTATTTATTTTCTTCGATAATTCTCATCAAATACATGCTTTGAAAGCATTTTAGAATCATTTCCAATGGAAATTATTCTAAAGTGCTGTCAAAACATGTTTTTATTGAGAAAGAATGCAAAAGCAACATCAGACGACAATTTTCATGCTCAGTAGTCTAAGGGTTAAATATAGAGGAAATCATCCATTTGGGATATAAAATATCAGCTGTTACAGAGAGGGTGTTGTTGTAGAGAGGTGGCCGTTCGGAGAGGTTCGACTGTATATGTATTGGCATCAATTCTTAAGTATCCTCAAATATGGTGAACTACCCAAGTCATGTCGCATACTAAATAGCTCCCGTTGAGGTTTCTATATACATGTATATATACCAGAGTATGTTGTAGCAAAAGAATTGATATATCGTTGTGTTACAATATACTTGAGATGATATATCGATACAAACATTTCAGTCAATGAACCCTCTATAGCTAGTGCCAGGCACCCACCCTCAAAATACCGGATCAGTTGGCCCTCAATGTTTTGTTTGTTTGTTTGTTTGTTTGTTTGTTTGTTTGTTTGTTAGTGTTTAACGACCTATGAACAGCCAAGGTCATGTAAGGCCGGGCCAACGGGTTCAATGCCGTATTTAACCTGCTGCATTGGGGGCAAAATCCAACAAGAGCTGTAGGAGAACAGCATAGCTCGACTACGAGGGTTGTCGATGTACACATAGCTTGACAAAGAAGGTGGCTGCGGCCTGCATAAAAACCTTAACCAAGGTTGACTAAAAACATAAACCAAGGGATTATTGATGTACGTCACTAGGAGATAAAAGCCCAGGAGTGTTCCATATACAAGCTTGACTAAAAACCGTAACCAAGGGGAGATAACTAAGTAATCCAAGGATAAAAGTAGGTCAAGGTCAAATATAGGTCAGGGATTATTGATGTACATCATTAGGAGATGAAGTTTACGTCGAATTACTAGCACGGTCCCGTTTAAAATCCTATTATTTTCCATATAACTAAGTTCGGTTAAGTCAAATTTCGATAACTCAAATTTTCCGTTTATTCGAAGGTATATTTAGGTCCCGAAAACGTAAATCTACTGTATTTCACACTCGTTAAGTCGAAATGTCAATTTGCGGAGGTAAGTAGAAGTTTGTCACCTGCAGTTTACCTGATCAAAGTCGGGTATTCAGACCGTAGTTAAAGGTGTTTGCGTTTACACTGATTAAACAGGCCTCCCGAAATGACCGTTTGTAGTGAGCAATAAATGGCAACTATTTTAATTGGACTGGCATTAAATGCTTTTACTCGAACGTTAATTAAAGTGAACACAAGTTGTGCGATTAGAAATGAGTGAAATATTTTACACTCGATCGTGTGTATATATCTCCCGAATGTGACAGCATCAGTATAGGGACGAAACATTGAATGGGCGAGTTTTATGTTCTCAACATTATTAGTTTGTACAATCAAGTCTGGTCAGAAATAATCATTTATAATAGTGTTACAAATCAGTATTTCTTGTTGTTTTGTGTTGTTTCCGTGTATAATTTATTAAAATAATTCATAAAATATTATGTTCTTGTTATTATTTATTTCATTGGTGAACTGAATATGTACATATCGCTACATGCGCATGTCACGTGTGCCACATCCGGGTTATCTATTAATTACACACAGACATGCATATGTGTATTTGTAAACAAACCGAAAGTGTTTAAATATGATTTGTCTTAGAAACAGCATTTAACATGTATCCATGTACATTTAATTGCTAAAATAAATCATATTTACTACTCAAGGCTACATCAGCAAGTAATCATTTGGTTCTAACTGTCAATAAAATAGTTTGTTGTCCGACAGGTTGCGTACTACGGATACGTCAAACTACGGTTAACTCGAAGTATTTTTGTATCTCCCTTCGAATTCGAGTAAGTGAGTGTGGCCTGTAATTGAAGGTTAAATGTAGGTGAAGGTAAAATAAAGGTCAGGGGTTATTGATGTACATCCCTATGAGAAAAAGTAATCCAAGTATGGTGTCTGTATGCACAATAGAATTCCATCTACAAGCTTGACTAAAAACCTTAACCAAGGTTGAGTAACTAGATGGCCGCGGCCTGCATGTCGCGCCTTGTGGCGAGGCATGGACACTAAAAAAAAAGATATAGTATAACGAAAAACTTTAACCAAAAAACTTCAGCAAAAACTTTAACCGGACACACGTACGTACATACATACGTACGTACGACAAAGTGCCAACTATATCGCACTTTCCGCAAGCGGGCGCGAAAAAAACTTTAACCAAAAACTTCAAAGTAATTTGACCTTGAGATTGGGCACAGGGGCTGCACGGGAGGTGGGGTAGAATGAAAATATAGATGATGATAAACACCCATGTGAAGTTTCAAGGTAATGGGCAAAGCAGTTGCAGGGATATAGTATAACAAAAAACTTTAACCAAAAAACTTAACCAAAAAGTTTAACCAAAAAACTTAACCAAAAAACTTAACCAAAAACTTTAACCAAAGAACTTAACCAAAAACTTCAAAGTAATTTGACCTTGACATTGGGCACAGGGGCCGCACGGGAGGGGGGGGTAGAATGAAAATATAGATGATGATAAACACCCATATGAAGTTTCAAGGTAATGGGCAAAGCAGTTGCAGAGATATAGTATAACAAAAACTTTTAACCAAAAAACTTAACCAAAAAACTTAACCAAAAAACTTAACCAAAAACTTTAATCAAAAAAACTTAACCAAAAACTTCAAAGTAATTTGACCTTGACATTGGGCACAGGGGCCGCACGGGAGGGGGGTAGAATGAAAATATAGACGATGATAAACACCCATGTGAAGTTTCAAGGTAATGGGCAAAGCAGTTGCAGAGATATAGTATAACGAAAAACTTTAACCAAAAACTTTAACCAAAAAACTTAACCAAAAACTTTAACCAAAGAACTTAACCAAAATGTTTAACCAAAAAACTTAACCAAACAACTTAACCAAAAACTTTAACCGCCAAAGTGCCGACTATATCGCGCTTTCCGCAAGCGGGCGCGACAAAAACCTTAACCAAGGGGAATTAAGTAAGTAATTTAAGGTTAAATGTAGGTCAAGGTCAAATATAGGTCAGGGGTTGTTGATGTACATCACTAGGAGATGAAGTTGTCCAAGTATTGTTGGTGTAGGGCCATGAGTATTCCATCTACAAGCTTGACTAAAAACCTTAACCAAAGAGAATTAAGTAAGTAATTCAAGAGGAAATGTAGGTCAAAGTCAAATATAGATCAGGGAATATTGATGTACATCACTATGGCAAAAGGTTGCCAAAGTATGGTGTCTGTATGCACAATAGTATTCCATGTACAAGCTTGAGTAAAAAGCTTAACCAAGGTCGAGTAAAAACCTTAACCAAGGGGAATTAACTAAGTAATTCAAGGTTAAATGTAGGTCAAGGTCAAATATAGGTCAGGGGTTGTTGATGTACATCACTAGGAGATGAAGTTGTCCAAGTAATGGTTGGTGTAGGGCCAGGAGTATTCCATATACAAGCTTGACTAAAAACCTTACACAAGGGGAAATAACTAAGTAATTCAAGGTTAAAAGTAGGTCAAGGTCAAATATAGGTCAGGGATTATTGATGTACATCACTAGGAGATGAAGTTGTCCAAGTATGGTTGGCCAGGAGTATTCCATCTACACGCTTGACTAAAAACGTTAACCAAGGGGAATTAAGTAAGTAATTCAAGAGGAAATGTAGGTCAAGGTCAAATATAGATGAGGGGTTATTGATGTGTATCACTAGGAGATGAAGTTGTCCAAGTATGGTGGGTGTAGGGCCAGTAGTATTCCATATACAAGCTTGACTAAAAACCTTAACCAAGGTTGAGTAAAAACCTTAACCAAGGGGAATTAACCAAGTAATTCAAGAGGAAATGTAGGTCAAGGTCAAATATAGATCAGGGGTTATTGATGTACATCACTAGGAGATGAAGTTGTCCAAGTATGGTGGGTGTAGGGCCAGTAGTATTCCATATACAAGCTTGACTAAAAACCTTAACCAAGGCGTGACGCCGACGCCGACGCCGACGCGACAACATAAGCTCTACTTATTCTTCGAATAATCGAGCTAAAAATCAGAAGGGAATATTTACATCGAGAAAAAATTGTCCCCCAATGTGAATCCCAGTAAGATTCACTGTTGGTGTACGACTCCTTAACCCATTACATGTGGAATACACCTTTACGGCTATGAACTTTTTTTAAATATTTTATTTTTATTATTTCTCAATGAAAGTATATGTAGCGACAACTCATTTGAACTCGATGAGACGGTTCAAATGGTCATCGCGACATATACTTCTAAGCACATTAAAAGAAAATACAGTAATTATTCTTATGCTCTAATAAACGCCCACCCCCATGTTTTGACGTTGAATATGACCAATATTTTCGTTGATTTTCTCCAAATAATTGCCTCTAATAAACGCCCAGTGCGTACTTGGGGATCAAAATCAGAGCTGAATTATTTAGCTCTGATTTTGATCCCCAAAAACAAAAAAACAACAACAACATTTCGCTTTCAAATGAGGAAGCGAAATTCGATTATTTCCGGTGTCACAGTAATGTCCTCATCGGCAGTAGCTATTTGCACGGATGCCGAGCTATGAGAATTTACACGGTTACAGCGCCTTAGGGGACGAAACCTCCACGGTCCGAAATGTCCGTAGACGTAAATCTGATCATCATTAATGCTTGAAGTTGTCTTGATATAGACATTACCCTATTTGAACTGCTTTACCGACTGTACCATAATGACCAAAAGTGGGCTGAATCAATTCCAGACATTGAGAGTAACGTCCCTTCGTTGTTTTTTTTGTTTTGTTCAGACCGTTTATATATCTTTGGAAATTGTATATTTTATCATTTTCCCTTTCCTGAATAACACTTGCCTCCATTGAACACCCACCCAGGACTTCGGAGCCAGTGGTGATTCTAATAGACGCCTGGGCCTCCATTGAACACCCACCCAGGACTTCGGAGCCAGTGGTGATTCTAATAGACGCCTGGGCCTCCATTGAACACCCACCCAGGACTTCGGAGCCAGTGGTGATTCTAATAGACGCCTGGGCCTCCATTGAACACCCACCCAGGACTTCGGAGCCAGTGGTGATTCTAATAGACGCCTGGGCCTCCATTAGAATGATTACGGGTATTTATTATTTTCCCCAATCAAAATGGCATATCCTCAGCATGAATTGGATTAAGGATGGATTTACTGTTATTAACCCTTTCAATACTAGACCTGTATATTGGTATGGCCGACAGTGTAGATCAAGATGAGCCGGCTCATAACGAGCCGTCTCATCAGGATCTGCACTTTTTGCAAGTAATTTTCATATTTTTGAGAGCAAAAACACCCCCTTTTCATAAACAGACTAGTCTAAAAATCAATTTGTGAAGTTTGGATTGGTTGCAACATTAACATATCAAAATCCATTCCAGTTATTTACGGGTGAAAGTGTTAATGGCAGTGGTTTCAATATGATGTGACCCATATATGTATGGTAGTTGTACAAATGAAAGGTTTCTGCAGCCTCATAATGTTATTGGATAATTCGGATTTCAATATTATATGGCCACTAACATTGAGTATTGTGTCACTTACTTGCATTCAACTGCATTTTTTCAATTCAATATTAATTATGCATATTGGGAACCATAGATGAACAATATTCTCTATTGCAAATGCAAAAGTAGGCATAAAATATAACGCAAATAACACCATACCACCGTATGTCAGTTGTGTTAAGGACACGTTCTATACCTGATCACCGTTTGATTTGAAGATAATTGCTTCGTAAATGTGATGGAATATATGTATAACATATATATGAATACTGCCTCATTACTGTATCCTATACAGCACATGGAGTGGCCAAGTCGGCCATCTTTGTGTGTTCCAGCAATCAGCCAGTTTCACCTGTTCTGCCGTTTGACAAAGAATGCCAAATTAGAAGTAGAACATATGATATAATGTAGCTAATCACATGTAGAAAAGCCAGGAGAACAGACTCCTATCAATTATAAACTGTAAAATATGTCAGTTTTCTGGACAGGTTTATGCCTGTGTTTTTAAAATAACGAACCACCATACTAAATACTAAATATTCTCATACACAGAAATTAATCGCATCGTATCACTTTTACCTGGCAAACCACACAATACAAACTATATATACCCACTACTGTACTCTGTTATTAGCTGTCAAATCCAGTGACATGTAAACAGTTACCTGAGTGTATTGTCCCTGGTGTCTATCCCTACTATGCGAGTAAATATGGCTTTACCTATGGGTAACATGTACACTAACAATAGGTGGTGCATCAGATTGAAAAGTTTACACATCAAAATTTATTTTGAGTTTGATGGGAGAAATGCCGAGATATCTTGTCTTTTGTAGTTTGCTGGCATAATTTGTATAGCACGCCGTTGTGATTTATTGCACCAAATTGTATTTGGTTTACTGTCATTATTTGCTGTATGTGTCAAATGCTTGAAGTGGTGAAAATGTACAATGGCTTGTACATACAAAGATGGCGGAGATGACAACTCACTGTACCATATAGTATACAGTAACAAGACAATATTTACATATGTTATATTCATATATCACATCACTCTCATGAAGCAATTATTATTGAAGCCAAGTGTATCTATCTAGGACCTCATTCCTTAACCCTTAGACAATTGTCGTCTGCTGTTGCTTTTATATCTTGCCTTATTTCTCAATACGAGATGGCCGCGGCCCGCATGATGAGCCCGCCGAGGCATTCGATGGTCTCAGAGTGTATTTATTTGAAGTTTGATGCCCAATAAGCATACAAAGTTTCAAGCAAATCTGACTGACGGTTACAGAAATAATAGGTATGTGAAAACTTTAACGCAAATTTTGACAGAAACTTTAACACAAACTTCTAAGTCATTTGACCTTGACATAGGGGCACAGGGGCCGCATGAGTGGGACACAGAATGAATATATGGATGATGACTAATAAGCATATGAAGTTTCAAGTCAATGTGACTTAGGACTGCAGAGATATAAGGTATTTAAAAACTTTAACGCCGATTTCGGAACGCAAACTTCTAAGTCATTTGACCTTCGGAATGCAAACTTCTAAGTCATTTGACCTTGACCTTGGGCACAGGGGCCGCATGAGTGGGATACAGCATGAATATATGGATGATGACTAATAAGTATATGAAGTTTCAAGTCAATGTGACTTAGGACTGCACAGATATAAAGTATTTAAAAACTTTAACGCAGATTTCGGAACGCAAACTTCTAAGTAATTTTACCTTGACCTTGGACACAGGGGCCACATGAGTGGGATACAGCATGAATATATGGATCGTGACTAAAAAGTATATGAAGTTTCAAGTCAATGTGACTTAGGACTGCACAGATATAAGGTATTTAAAAACTTTAACGCAGATTTCGGAACGCAAACTTCTAAGTCATTTGACCCTGACCTTGGACACAGGGGCCGCATTAGTGGGATACAGCATGAATATATGGATCATGACTAATAAGTATATGAAGTTTCAAGTCAATGTGACTTAGGACTGCAGAGATATAAGGTATTTAAAAACTTAAACGCAGATTTCGGACGGACGGACGAATGGACGCACAGACGGACGCACAGACGGACGCACGGACACCCGGACGTCATTGTGATCACTATGTCTCGCTTTCCGCAAGCGGGCTTGACAAAAAACATGGTTTGACAGCTCTTCAGAATAATTTCCAATGGAAATGATTATAAAGTGCTGTCAAACCATGTTATAAATTATTCTGTGCTGTCAAAGAACGTTTTTGGTGATAAAAATGGAAAATTGAAAATAAACAGATGACATAAAAATTAAGGTAGCGGTCTAAGAGTTAAGTGTGTGTGCAACATGAATATTTGAAATATTAGAAGGGATATGATAAATGATAAAGCCAAGCAATTAAGCTAACTGTAACCAATATTTATTGAATCCCACATAAAATGGCAGCCCATAAAATACCCTAATAAGCCTAATAAGTGACAATTATGTTTAGCCGATATTGGCTTCTCTGTCACTAATGTAGTGAAGGTCTAGACACAATGGTTCTGTTGAAAAGGAATATTTAATTGGCTGCTGGCTGATATAAAAGACACTTGTTTGCTCATTGCCGGACTGAAAAAACAAAAGCGAGAATGCATTTAAAACAACAATAAAGACACCAGGTTGTGCCTGACTCGTTTCACAAATCTCATATCAAATGGAAACCAGTTTGGGATCCTCTATTTCTTCTTCAAACATACATACTTACAATACATATAGACACCAAAATTTTGACGGTATGCCTATTGATGGATGGGTTATAAATATTTCCGTGAACTTTTTGAACACCCCTGCAATCACATTTACAAAACTAGTGTCTTTGAAAAATTGATAATTTCCTATAAAATATGTCCTTAACTCTTTGCATGCTGGGAAATGTGTGGGCTATAAATAGTTCAAACATAGCAGATGACAATTCATTATATTCTCTTTTATTTCTCCTTATAAATGTCATGAATATGTCTTGGAATTTCATTAGAATTGTGTCCGGAGGAGGACACAATTCAAATGAAATTTCAAGACATATATTTACAGAGAGAAATAAAACATATACTCCTAATTCGTTTGGCGGATATTTTCACCGCTAGCATGCAAAGAGTTAATGTGAAATATTACCTCAATTATACTATTGAAAAAAAAACATTTTTGGATTAATACTGCAAAAACAACACAGTAGCACATCAGTTTTATGATGGCGGTAATGACAAGAGTAATGCAAAAGCGGAGCAGCAGTAGCAGTAGTACATAATGAAGAAATAGTGGGAAACATCTTGCTTGTTTTGAGCCAATTGTTTGTGGTTACTGGTGAATTTCGGATTGGAAATATTATGTGCATATACACAATGTGGGGGACCACGCGGTTTCCGAACGGCATGACGTCATGTTTTTTAGATGTGTTTACAGTAGATTAACTTTAATATCTTGCTAATGGAATGACATATTTTTATGAAATATACCGCAGCAAATGCGGTACACGTTGCCCTTTATTGTACAGGCGGCTTTAATCTCATAATTATGTCGTTTTGACAAAGAATCGGTTACCGTAAATGTAAATAAAAACAAGAAATGCGTCTGTCGAACGCGGATGCCACCTGCAGCATATTTGAGAAACTGTGACAAAGTGGTTAACTGAAAAGTGTGACGGACGGACAGATGGACAGTCGGACGGACGGACAGACAGACGGACGGTCCAAACACTATATGCCACCCGTTTCTTTGAAACCCGGTGGCATAACTAGAGCACGTGAATGTAAGAAATAAACGGTACTCGATTCTTTGTGGAATCTATAAGTTATTGTAAAGAATTTTCAGAGCACTCATAAAACACATATGCCATCTTATTTGGTGTGCTACATATCATCAAAGTCCGTCCGTTTGTTAGGAAGATTTTAATGAAAATCTACTGTAAAAATGACGTCACAGATTACATCACGTCGGAAAATCGGGTTTGGAAACCACTTGATCACACACCTTGATACATTTACTCCTGCAACAAAAATATTGAGAGAATTTTCATTGTACTGCCTGTCACATATTCATACGTCACATGACCCTATCATTTGTTGATCCATTCTCAAGCGTCTGCTTTTTTATAATCAAGCATGCCTTCCGAGTCATGGGAATTTCTTACACGATTGTCAACACCTTGTTTTCTCCTCATATTTTACTGTCCACAAGCTAATTAATTATGAAAATGCTAGTCTGACAGAAATATTCCATTCTATATGTATTTTAAATATATCCAGGTGACAATGGTTTATGTTAAATTATATAGTAGTGGCAATCAATGGTGAAATGTAACCATTAACTGACTGCAGACCAGTTTCGACAAAACAAACATTTTCACATTGTATTGTAATATTTTTGTTATTTAATATAACAGGTGATATCTGATTTTATTAGTATTTTAAAGATAAATGTCATGCCTATGAAAAGTGTGAGGACCGTTCCAGCTGTTGGGCAAAAGGGGGTGTTTTTAACGTATTTTCACACACAAATGGATTATATTGGGACATGTATTAATCATAACTGCAGATAAGGTGCGTATTTGCTTAAATACCCAATTAAAATTGCCAAAAACCCAATTGAAATCAGAAGTAGCGAGTATCAAAAAGCAATACAAATGTTATGGTACCTTTATCATGCTGCAGAAAACAATAAACAGACCACAAATATAGCATATTTTTCTTATTTTCCATGAAAACAAATCTTGGTATTTCATTAGAATTGTCTCCAAGGAGACAATTCTAATGAAATACCAAGATATGTTTTCATTTTGAAGCAAACTGTTCAATAATTGCTGTCTGTTTATGTGTGAACAGTAGTGTGATTTTATTTTACCCAATTAAAATTTTGAAATACCCAATTGCTTCAGAAATGATGGAGTGACAATACTCAATTACTAATTCCTTATCTGGAGTCCTGATTCATCAAAATACACATCAGCGCATGCAAACTCATGAGTAATAATGATGGAACTATATCTCAACCAAACATATATAGACAATGCTAATGCAGATGGAACTATATCTCAACCAAACATATATAGACAAGCAGATTTACGGTTGAAATGGAATTTCCACCCACCGAATATTGCAAAACGTGATTTTTATTTGATTTACTTTGTTTTCAGTGGGGTGGGGGTATTTATTTTGTACTGATAAATAACAGATATCTGTTCAAATGACGTAAATATTGAGATTAAATCTGGTTCTAGCAAGTAGATATAGTATAATATGTCAATTTTAATATATTTGTGTTGAGGGTCATTCAAAAAGTATTTGACCATACTTGTATAATTCCAGCACAAAAATATTTACACAATTCCCTAACATTTGATTGGCCCGTAGCAAGTCTCTGTCCAAAATTTATATTCCAGTAAACTCCCACGCCAAACTACTTTCCGTAATCGTGAGGCGCAGTTAAAATAATTCTTAAGAAAACGGAAAATAAACACATTTTCTTGATGAATTTATTTCAAATGCTGGAATTATAAGGAATGAATGGCCTTTTTGTGGAATTTATCGGGGATATAAACTTGGAAAAGTCGTGGGAATACTGGAGGCCTTCCGGCCTTCGTCCAGTATTCCCGCGACTTTTCCAAGTTTATACCCCGATAAATTCCACAAAAAGGCCATTCATTCCTATAATAACATTAGTCGGAGTATCCACATTAAGCACGGTTTTTGTAGACATAACTGGGAATTAGTTATAATATGACTGCCCTATCTATTAGTGTGATTTTGTAATCACTGTCCATTAAATATATGCTAACCACTGTGTCAAAAAATTGTTTGTGGTGAAATACATGTGGAAATACAAAAATGGGCTACTTTCTAAGTGTCATATTTTTTAACTGAATAAGTAGAATTACTCAATATTTCCAGGTTATACTGGTATTAACGTTATCTAAAACCATGACAAGTTTGATAAAGATCGACCAATAATGCAGTACGGTGCCTTACAGGTTTCATTCCAGTAAATCGAGTGTGGTCCTTAGTGTAGTACATAATGAAGAAAAAGTGCAAAACATTTTGCTTGCTTGAGCTAACTGTTTGTGGTTACTGGTGAATTTCGGATTGGAATTATTAGAGGTACATATACATTTACTCCTGCATCAAAAACATTGAGAGAATTTTCATTTTACTGCCTGTCACGTATTCATACGTCACATGACCCTATCATTTGTTGATCCATTCTCGAGCGTCTGCTATTTTAATCAATCATGCATTCCGAGTCATGGGAATTTCTTACATGATTGTTAAAGGTACATGCCCACTCAGCAGGAACAAAATGTTCTTTATAAGAATTAAATAAGTGTAATTGAGTCACTATTCCACCAGTTCTAAAAAATATGAGTGCCCGCTATATAGATATAATCATTTAGTAAAACATGTATTTATTTTACTGATAGTCACTCGCGGTGGTATCAGGCTATTTTCATATGCAAATGAAACGGATTATAAAGTATGATCATTGATCAAAAAATAAATACAGAAAATAAATAGTAATGTCATGGTACGGATCAAGCAACTCCGGAGAGAAGATATGTACATGTATATAATTCCAGCACAAAAATATTTACACAATTCCCTAACATTTGATTGGTCCGTAGCAAGTCTCTGTTCAGAATTTATATCCCAGTAAACTCCATGCCGAACTACTTTCCGTAACCGTCAGGCGCAGTTAAAATAATTCTTAAGAAAACGGAAAATAAACACATTTTCTAGATGAATTTATTTCAAATGCTGGAATTATAAGGAATGAATGGCCTTTTTGTGGAATTTATCGGGGTATAAACTTGGAAAAGTCGCGGGAATACTGGACGAGGCCTTCCGGCCTTCGTCCAGTATTCCCGCGACTTTTCCAAGTTTATACCCCAATAAATTCCACAAAAAGGCCATTCATTCCTATAATGTGCCTGATAAGCTAAGTTGGTAGAGCGACCATTTTCTCTTCCTGTTACATTTGGCACCCAACGGGGGACCGTGACTGATACATATACTCCGAGATTGTCCCTCTGATAATCACTGTTCCCAAAAAATGTGTAATTCGAGGACGAATTTCAATTTGGCGGGGGAGTATGTCACGGTACGGATCAAGTAACTCACGAGAAAAGATTTGTATCTGTGCCCGGTTAGCTCAGTCAATAAGCAGGAGGTGCCGGGTTCGAGTCTCGGGTCAGGTGCATATTTTCTCTTCCTGCTACAGTAATGTCCGTTAACATTTTAAGGAAACACGGTTATCACCCCTGATATCAGTGTGGAAATTTATGTCTGATATAAAATGTATAATAATGCCAATCAAGACGTGGGGTAATGGTGAATGTTTATTTTGCCAGAAAATGCATCAGATAATGTCTCTGATATGAAGAACAAGCTGTGCCTACCGAGTGGGCATGTACCATTAATGTTTTCTCATATTTTACTGTCCATGAAGAATTTTGAAATCTCTAATAAAAGAATGACCTTTTGACCTTTCGGCGGCCATCTTGGATGACATAACCATCATATTGCGACAAAAAATGCACCAGAGTGATCGCCTCGTTGATACCTTCAATTAGATATATAACATGACCATATTCGGTCAAAAATAAAATTTGACCCCACGGGCCACGCCCATTTTTGACCCCGGGGTCACCATTTTAACAACTTTGAAAGAGCATTGTACATCGATCATTTCTACCAAGTTTCGTCGAAATCCGGCTAGCGGTTCATGAGAAGAATTTATGCTATTTTTAGACGGCGACCATCTTGGATTAGCGATGACCTCCATTTTAACAAATCTGAAAAGGCTTCACCCATGGACCATAACCTTTAAGTTTGGCTACCATGGGCCAAGCGGTTCATGTGAAGAATAATTTTGAAATCTCTAATAAAAGAACGACCTTTTGACCTTTCGGCGGCCATCTTGGATGACACAACCATCATATTTCGACAAAAAATGCACCAGAGTGATCGCCTCGCTGATACCTTCAATTTGATATATGAGATGACCATATTCGGTTAAAAATAAAATTTGACCCCAATTTGACCCCACGGGCCAAGCCCATTTTTGACCCCGGGGTCACCATTTTAACAACTTTGAAAGAGCATTGTACATCGATCATTCCTACCAAGTTTTGTCGAAATCCGGTAGGCGGTTCTTGAGAAGAAGATTTTTGAAGAATTTGTGCTATTTTTAGACGGCGGCCATCTTGGATTACGTAATTACGTCATTTTAACAATTTTGTAATCCCCCTACCTAAGGACCATGACCAGTTTGGTGTCTATAGGCCCAATGGTTACCGAGGAGAAGACATTTGAAAATGTTCACGGACGACGACGGATGACGACGGACACATTGCGGTAACAATAGCTCACATGAGCTTCACTCAGGTGAGCTAATAAAAATACTACAACAATATCTACATGTACAATATACCCATACGCTACAAGCATAGTATAACTGCTACCAACTGGAATATACTCTACACAAACTACGACAATAGTGTGTAGAATGTACCATACACCATATACAATGTACACACATTGAAAGGGTCAGTGGAAGAAGGAGGTCAAGTCCATGAAGGGGTCAGTGGAAGAAAGAGGCTAAGTCCTTCAAGGACTTATCCTCCTTCTTCCACTGACCCCTTCAATCGACAAAGCGGTCCAACACTCTGCTGACATTACCCAGGAGCAGCAGAATATAAAATACCATAAATGTAGCGAATTATTAAGTTCGGTAAATCAATTATAGACTCCACTCAGTCTCGACCACTCTCTATTGTACAGCATATATTGATTCTACAACACATAGGTAAGCTTGTGAATGCATAAATCCATTCCTGAATGCTTCGACACTCCAAACACTTGACTGACACAACATTGCAATAATATTGTCACAAAATGTCACAGCAACAAACATCAAGTTGAAAGGAACAAATAGACTATTGGCCTCTCACTCCATTAATCCACTGATAAGGCTATTTGTAATCAGACACATGAAACGGAACTTCTCATTGATCAATATTGGGAAGCAGACTAGCCATTGTAACAAGTCTTCTGACTGGATAATTTTAAATCAATACGGTGTCTGGCGAGTTGGAGCGAAAGTTCCACTATAATACTCAACAGTTCAATAAGTATATCACGCCACTAAACAAGAATCAACTCACTCAATACAGAACTTAATTAATGCAATACCCGGTAATCCATTCATCAATACCGGAAACATTTGTTACGTTGTAAAAGTTTCAATAAAATAGGACACTGTATCCATCGGGTTTTGTTGCCTAAGAGAAGCAACATTGATGTCACACACACAATGGTTTGATTTTATCAGCAGTATGTACCAGATGCAGGAATTAGCTTGACCACATTCACCCAGTGCTCCAGATAAAGTACGTATTTGCTTAAATACCCAATTAAAATTGCTAAAAACCCAATTGAAATCAGAAGTAGTGAGTATCAAAAAGCAGTGAGAAATTTGTGGTCCTTTATCATGCTGCAGAAAACAATAAACAGACTACATTATATAGCAAATTTCCATGAAAACACATCTTGGTATTTCATTAGAATTGTCTCCAAGGAGACAATTCTAATAAATGCCAAGACATGTTTTCATTTAGAAGCAAACTATTCAATAATTGTGATTTTATTTTACCCAATTAAAATTTTGAAATACGCAATTGCTTCAGAAATAATGGAGTGACAATACTCGATTACTAATTCCTTATCTGGAGCCCTGTTCACCCGAGGGCTTAAAAAGCAAATTGCGAAAAAACTCTGAAGCAAATTTCAGTGTCATTTGACTTCAACCTTGGCTATTGGGGACATATGGGTGGTCGATAGAATTGTATCGTATAGCAAAAAGTATAACTCGCAGAATGTATGGATGCGCTGGCTGATCAGAAATGAAACACAAATGTGGCTGTGACTGGAAACGTGTGGCTTATGGGTTTTGTTACCAGTGTAGACCCAGATCAGTACAGATATGCTCTGTTCGCCAATTCCATAAAAACAAACGCACATCATGCTTCTAACAAATACATGTATGTAGAGTGTTAGGAGCGTGCCATTTGATCACTGATACACTGATCACGGACACCACAGGCTCCATTTCTCGAGTCACATCCACAAATCAGCATGTGAAATATTATGTATATTTAGCATTTGGTGAAGTGTGTCTTAGGCTGCATTCACAGCAGCGTCTGTAAATTTCACATTAACAATGTTTTCTTGTTAACAATTATTGGATTTACATTTATTGAGCATAGGCTGCATAAGCAGCCTATGCTCAATAAATGTAAATCCATCAATTGAAATTTCCACTTACGAACATCTTAGTCGTATGAAGTTTAGTGAAACGGCCCCCTGGTTCTGGCAACACCCGTGGCTGATCCAGTAATCACTGTAACCCTTTAATTCATATATCCAATATTGGCTCTCGTGCTAATTATGGGAATATTTCATTCATGAATAAATTCAGATTTAGACTTGATTAAAACTGAAAAATGCTGCAGATCCTGATGAGACGGCTCGTTACGAACCGGCTCATCTGGATCTACTGTATTGGCACATATTGGGTTTATGGCTTGTAAGGTTGAACGTGTTAAGTGCTGGTATAGTGCAGCATAGGGGCATTATTGTTGAATATTAGAACGCCCAGTTTATGTAACATTGTCTCGTTCTATTGATTCTAAGAAAGTTTGGAACAGTGACAAATGGTAGCCTCCAGAGAAAGTCTAGCTCAGTAAAGTTTCTACACAATGCAGATAAATGTGTTTGAATATTCATGAAATTATTCCGAAAGCTGCAAGAAATTCCAAGGAAGAAATGAATGTATAATATTTTATTTAACACTTTCAACACCACAGACCTGTATAGTGGTATTGGCAAACAGTGTTGATCCAGATGAGCCGGCTCAGTAATTTTATTATTTTTGAGAGCAAAAACACACCCATTTCATAAATGGATAATCTGAAAATATTTTTTCAACGATTGGATTGGTTGCAAAATTAACATATCACAGTCCATTCCAGTTACTGAGGGGTGAAAGGGTTAAACTTCATTTCCTTGCCTTACAGTATTTACAAGTCCAGTTTTTCCAATGCCTCTTATTTTGCATAAAAATGATTGAGTTGTGTGAGGAACATTCGCAAGCACTGCATCGAATATCTCAAATAATACCCAATATTACACCAATTCAAGCGGTTATGTGAGAATACAGCCTTTGGAATTGCAACATGAATAGGCGCAGATCAGATTGAAGAAAAGTGCAGAATAAAATCATATTCTGTACGACTACTCACAAGCAATGACCATGTCGTGCAATATGGATAACCTATTGTCGGTAAAAAGTACAGAACATTATCAGAAGATACATCTTAAACATGGTTTGTTTCACTAACGACAACATTTTCACTTGAAATGGTTAAAAATGGTGTGAATCATATATGGGACGAATGATAAATTTCAATAAGACATGAGACAGTGGAGCCTCTCTAAACCAGACACCCTGGGAGGTCCTGGTTTAGAGAGGCTCCACTGTAATTCTGGTATATGGGAGGTCCTCAGGGTGTCTGGTTTAGAGAGGCTCCACTGTAATTTGGGCATATTAGCACTCTCAGGTGTGTTGGTAGGCTTTACAGTCATGAACAGACATTACATTTTGAAGATAAATAACAGTTAAACACATCAGAATTAAACACACTGATGTCTCTGGTTGTCCGTTTTAGAGAGTTTTAGAGAGTTTTGACTGTAGTATAATTGCAACTGCATGTAAATGTCATGGACAACCAGAGACATCAATGTGTTTAATTCTGATGTGTTCAACCGAGTCATAATTGTGAACTAGACTTTGGAACATCAGAGTGGACCAGATCAGTTGCCATGTCACATGATGTGGAGCAGGGACAATCCAATGAGCATATGAAATATTGTATAAAGTCAACAAGCATTAATTGAGGGAACTTCCCGATAACAACAATGACAACAACAAATAATACAACAACAGTCTTCATCAACGTACCTCTTCCAAGAATTGAAAGCTACCAAAACAAAATATATATCAATTATATGAGACCAGAGACTAAGTGTGGGACACGGATATTCCACCCAAGTGTCAGAATATGTCGTCAGAAACGAGGCTTTGTCGAATATCCTTGTCCCACACCAGTGCATATAATGGATACATTTTCTCGCCCCTATATTGAATGTATTTGCGAATCTCAAAATATTGAGCTGACCCAAAGTAAGACTCAACATTTTTATTCGCTGAATTTATGCGACTTTTGATACGTCCAACGTATTCGTCATGTCAACAAATGGGTTAAAACAAAGTTTTCACCACAAATTGTATACTAATGCCATCTCACTGGATAGTTTACAAATTAGTATCACAATAATGTTCAATGTCATCACCATTCAGCCTTGGCGACGCCATAATAAATGCCACACGTTGATAACGTCATCAACATTAAAATGACGTCATGACGCTATGTTATAACACACGTCAACAACCAAGGAAAATAATAAGCATCAACAATATTCATTATTTTATGGGGTAATTGAAAGACACATTGGCTGTAACATTGCCCTATTGGAAACTTTGTCATTGCTAGATCAAGGTGCATGATCAAGTGGTTACAACAACAACAACAGTGGCTGAAAGTGTTGAAATCTTGCCAAAGTAAGTATTATTTGATATTCTCCTTAATATGCAATGGATTTTGATATGGCGCAGCAAACACGTCTTCATGAGCTGCATTTGGTCGTCCCGGGAGTGTCAGTAGACACGGAAATCGATTCTTCGCAAAAATGACAGAAGTTTGGGCCAAAGTAAAGAGACCACCAAATGCAGGTTAACAAGACGCGTTTGATGCACCAGATTTCATCAAAATCCGTTACCTAATACAGACAAAATAAAAGAATATGTTCTTTGAATCGGAGGGCTTCTGGAAGTTTCAGTACTTGTTGTTGTTGTAACCACGTGATCATATGCCATGTAGATGTGAGACAAGGAAATATCTCAAGGGCCGGGCTATACAGATATCCTTGTCTCAGGGCACTTGGTGGGTGGGAAACCAACATCTATTTGCAATCTTAAAACAGCGGCGCTTACTGTCTTTGCGACTGGTGTTAACCACATTAAATCTGTGCAGTCTCATCAGTCCTAGCAAAGTGTAGATCCTGATCCAGCTACGAATGACAGGAGACAAACTGTCAATCCAACCCTGCTGTACTGGTTGTAGAACTGTCAAGTTAAATGTAAATCTCAGTTACGGAAAAAAAATATGGATATGAAACTTAGAATTGCAATTCATGGTACCTGATCCAAACTCGCTAATGTAAATCAGACAGATGAATGAACTGCACTATACATAATAATTATGTCCCACTTTTCCCCATAGATTTTTGAAAATATCACAATGTTTTATCAAACCCTATTTTCCAGTGCATTCCAGACAAGACAGGAGACAAACTGTCAATCCAACCCTGCTGTACTGGTTGTAGAACTGTCAAGTTAAATGTAAATCTCAGTTACGGAAAGAAAATATGGATATGAAACTTAGAATTGCAATTCATGGTACCTGATCCAAACTCGCTAATGTAAATCAGACAGATGAATGAACTGCACTATACATAATAATTATGTCCCACTTTTCCCCATAGATTTTTGAAAATATCACAATGTTTTATCAAACCCTATTTTCCAGTGCATTCCAGACAAGCTGTTCTGGGATAGTGAATTTGGAAACAATGCCTGATGACTACCAGAAGCCATATACATGTATGCTACTTGGACTAGAGAAATGGGGTTTATGTCGAGATATGTAAAAACTTTAACACAAATTTCGACGTCAGCTGAACTTTACCTTGGGCATGTGGACCACATGGGCAGGCTATAGAATAAAACTAGAAAATGTGTTCATAGAACACGGATGCCCCACATATCGCTTTGATAATAAATGAGGCCAAATTTCAAGTCAATTTTTTTTTACCTGAGCGTTAAAGTTTTTGAAGCACCAAGTATGTGATCTTGACTCTGGGCTTGGCGGGGGCAGGACGAACGTGGATTTTGCACAGGACAGTTGACACAGGGCGGTAGAGGACCATTAGAGCAATGCATATATGAAGTATGAAGCTGATCCGTGAAAGAAAACAGAAATTATAAGATATTTACGCGAGGGTTATAAAGTTTTTGAAGCACTAAGTATATGACCTTCACCCTGGGCTTGGCGGGGGCAGGATGAACGTGGATTTGGCACAGGACAGTAGCGGATGTGTATATGAAGTATGAAGCTGATCCGTGAAAGGGAACAGAAATTATAAGATATTTACCCCGAGCGTTAAAGATTTTGAAGCACCAAGTATGTGACCTTGACCCTGGGCTTGGCGGGGGCAGGACGAACGTGGATTTGAACGTGGATTTGGCACAGGGCGGTAGAGGACCATTAGAGCAATGTGTATATGAAATATGAAGCAGATCGGTCGAAGGATGAAGAAATTAGGAGACATTTACCCCGAGCGTTAAAGTTTTGTGACGGACGGACGGACGGACGGACGTTCTTACATTAGGGTACTTATGTGGCTCATCACATGTTAAATATTAGCCACATAAAACGATTTTTAGCCACATAAAACGATTTTTTAGGTGGTTAATTGTAACCAACCCTATCCTTTAACAAGTCCATAACCCTGTGGGGCTAGCCACATAAGTACCCTAATGTGTGACCGGACGGACGGACGGACGGACGGACGTTCTTACATTAGGGTACTTATGTGGCTTATCACATGTTAAATATTAGCCACATAAAACGATTTTTAGCCACATAAAACGATTTTTTAGGTGGCTAATTGTAACCAACCCTATCCTTTAACAAGTCCATAACCCTGTGGGGCTAGCCACATAAGTACCCTAATGTGTGCCCGGACGGACGGACGGGATGGTCGGGACGGACGGACAAGGGTAACACTAAATGCCCCCTCCACTATCGTGGTGGGGCATAAATATGGATGATGAATAAGAAGTAAACTTCTAAGTCATTTGACCTTAACCTTGGGACACAGGGGCCGCATGAGTGGGACACAGAATGAATACATGGATGATGACCAATAAGCATACAAAGTTTCAAGCAAATCCGACTTACGGTTACAGAGATAGTAGGTATCTGAAAACTTTAACGAACATTTTGACAAAAAATTAACGCAAACTTCCAAGTCATTTGACCTTAACCTTGGGCACAGGGGCCGCATGAGTGGGATACAGCATGAATATATGGATGATGACTAATAAGCATATAAAGTTTCAAGTCAATGTGACTTAGGACTTCAGAGATATAAGGTATTTAAAAACTTCAATGCAGATTTTGGACGGACGGACACACGGACACACGGACACTCGGACGTCATTGTGATCACTGTCTCGCTTTCCGCAAGCGGGCTCGACAAAAACTATATATTCAGCCCTGAATAATCATGATCTGATGCCAGGTCCTCGCCACACCAGAATCACTTGTCCCCCTCCCAAAAGCAGTAGGATCAGTAATAATCTTACTACTTTTATAATGGGCAATAACCCAATTCAACTCCCAGGTAACAAAAGAGCCGAAGATAAAAACGTACCGTATTTACCGTATATATTGAGACAGTAAAAAATAATTAAAAAAATTAGTGTCCCAAAATATAATATAAAAATTTTTATTTTTTTTTTTTCTGTCCCAATATTTATGGTAAATTCGGGAATATTTGTTCATTTCATGTTTGCATTGTCATTATTAAAATTTGAATTAAAGTTTGTGTTAAATAATCCCTAATTATCCATAAGTACAACACTGACCGTGCGCAAATAGTTCACGTTAATTGTTCAACCATCGGTCCAATTCCAATTAGACACTGTGAACTTACGTGCCGTAGTTGAGACTATAACACTATACACACACCATTGGAGACGATTCTCATATGTTGACAACACATGTCTGTTTTATTTTTTATTTTATGTTTGTACATCATCCCAGGCGTGTTAAATCAAAATATCAAAATTGTTAAACTATACACACAACATTGGAGACGATTCTCACTGTGACTATGAATGAACGACGTCGCCAATGCCAATAATATGCCATAAGTTTTCACTGTTATCTTCGCATGTAATACATATATTGAATCCAAGAATTGTTAACGTCATGTTTTATTTATTCATCATGTTCATGTAGAATGTAGATCTACGCAGGTCCGTGCAATCCATTATTGTAAACGCGTGTAGAAAAAAGTGTAGTAATGATGACGCAAATGACCCAATGACCGATATCCTGTTCCATCAGCTGCAACGCCACGGACAAGCTCATGCGTTGCAATCTGTGTTTACTCTTATGGTGAGCACAGGTGGAAGACTCAGACATATGACACCAAAATAAATGCCTATTAAAAAATCCCATTATCCCACCCAACTGGTATCGTACTGTACATGACGTTAATAACAGAACGAGATCAAGTGGGTGGGGTAATGGATACTTTTGAAATGGTCATTTTCTTTGTGTCACACGTCCGACTATTCCACCTGTGGGTTTGAGTACAGACCTGTTTTTAGACATGTTTTGCCCGACGTGTTATAATATTGCGCCAGTTCATGAGGTAATCAGGCTTATCACGTGAGATTTTCGACGAAGATAAATCTGATAATAGTGATAATAGTGTACATTTTCTGTAAACGATATCGAATGTTGACGAATATTAAATTAGTAATTATTACGCATTGCTCTGAAAATGTTATCAACTTTCCGATATATTTGCAGAAAAAAGTCAAATCATTCTCGGCGAAAATCTCAGTTATATAATAAAGTTGATTATCTCATGCACTGGCTCAATTATGACAAAGCGAAACAAGGCCAGTTGTCACGTACACATTTGTGTACATGTGCCGGGGGCGTGGGCAGTGCTGTAACAACTGGGTCGAGTTAATCTGCGCGACTGATACGCGATCTCCGATTGGTCAGCCTTTACACCTAATTAATATTCCACTAATGGTGAGCGTGAACGCATGCCGGAAAAATGAAATCGAGCACATAACAATTAGCACTGCTTTGTTACTGGGACCAATAATTGATCTTATTCCCAGTTTGCTCGGATTAATTTACGAAATGTGCAAACGGGATCAGCTGCACATTCACATCGGTGAGATAAAAGGAGGCTATGCGTCCATAAAAAAAAAATTCGTCCCATTTTTTGGGTCTTAATTTGATGGAATATTTTTTATATTTACTTCACCAAAAATGGCAAGTTGGGAGTGTTTTAGAATCGTAATGACGATTCTAAAGCACTCCCAACTTGCCATTTTTGGTGAATATATATCAAAATTTCCATCAGTTAAGGTGATTAATTTGAGGGAAATTTTAACTGGAAACTTAATTATCTCATGCACTGAATTGTGACGTAGCGAAACAATGGCACTTGTCACTACACCATTTTGGGAAGGATTGAACAACGTGTTTGTGGGATTTAAGAATGCAGAATATCAAAAGTGCATGTTCTTCCAAATATGGTACACACTCCAAATGGATTCACACAATGATGAAAAAGGGTTGTCCCAAAACTTAATACGAAAAAATTATGGAATTTTATGCTGATTTGAGGTATGTCCCAAATCTTAATCTCCCAAAAATAATTATTTTCGTAAAAAATAGAGGCGTCCCAATACTTCCGGTATCCCAATACATACGGTAAATACGGTACCTGAGGGTCAAACCAGGCACATTGTGATTCCTATAAGGGGGAACCCCTTTATTCTTCTGTTTGCTTTAATCTTATAAGTATGTCGTTTTGAGGAAGAAATAGTTACTGTCAATGTAAATGAGTATGTGCGTGTAAGAAATAAATGGTACTCGATTCTTCGTGAAAAATGTAAGTTAATGTAAAGAGCTTTTAGAGCACCCAAACACATAAGTCATCGTTTTTGGTGTGCTACATATCATCAAAATCTGTTTATTTCTTTTGATATTTTTTTTAAAAATCTACTATAAAAGTGATATCACGTCAGAAAGTGTGATCCCATACCCCGATATAGAGCCTTATCAGGATACAGGAGTGTGCTATTAGACCAGGAGCCTATTTCACCAAAATTGCAAAGTATATTTATCTCGCTAATCGCTAAGTACATTTCAATTTAAGGATAAATTTATTAATTTGTATTATACAGTGCGACCCCGTTAGTACACGCTTCACTATAACACGAATTCGGTTAGTACACGGTTGTGCCTTGGCTCCCGAATTTTTTTCCTATTTGTATATCAAAATCGTGTTAAATTTGTAACACGACTATTGTCAGAAATCGTGTTAAATTTGCGATTCTTTCCCAAATTAGACCCAAAATGGACGATTTTTTTTTTTATGGGCGCATAGCCTCCTATTATCTCACCGATGTGAATGTGCAGCTGATCACGTTTGCACATTTCGTAAATTAATCCGAGCAAACTGGGAATAAGATCAGTAAGACCAGTAACAAAGCAGTGCTAATTGTTATGTGCTCGATTTCATTTTTCCGGCATGCGTTCGCGCTCACCATTGGTGGAATATTAATTAGGTGTAAAGGCTGACCAATCGGAGATCGCGTATCAGTCGCGCAGATTAACTCGACCCAGATTAACTAAATTCTTACAGCACTGCCCACGCCCCCGGCGCATGTACACATTGTGTACATGACAACTGGCCTTGTTTCGTTTCGCTAGTCATAATTGAGCCAGTGCATGAGATAATCAACTTTATTATATACGGTTACTGAGATTTTCGCCGAGAATGATTTGACTATTTTCTGCTAATATATCGGAAAGTTGATAACATTTTCAGAGCAAATGCGTAATAATTACTAATTTAATATTCGTCAACATTCGATATCGTTTACAGAAAATGTACACTATTATCAGATTCATCTTCGGCGAAAATCTCGCGTGATAAGCCTGATTACCTCATGAACTGGCGCAATATTATAACAGTCTGGCAAAACATGTCTAGACAGGTCTGTACTCAAACCCACAGGAATAGTCGGACGTGTGACACAAAATAAAATGACCATTACAAAAATATCCATTACCCCACCCACTTGATCTCGTTCTATTATTAATTAACGTCATGTACAGTACGATACCAGGTGGGTGGGATAATGGGATTTTTTTAATAGGCATTTATTTTGGTGTCATAGGTCCGTGTCTTTCACCTGTGCTCACCATATGAGTAAACACAGATTGCAACGCACGAGCTTGTCCGTGATGTTGCAGCTGATGGAACAGGATATCGGTCATTGGGTCATTGCGTCATCATTACTACACATTTTTTTCTACACGCGTTTACAATAAATGGATTGCACGGACCTGCGTAGATCTACATTCTACATGAACATGATGAATAAATAAAACATGACGTTAACGATTCTTGGATTCAATATATTTATTATATGCGAAGATAACAGTGAAAACTTATGGCATATTATAGGCATTGGCGACGTCGTTCATTCGCAGTCACAGTGTACAGTGTACATGTATTTTTTGTTGACATTATGATGCGTCTTGGGCGAGAACGGATATAGCACGGTTCGGATAAGCAACACGGAAGGTTGTATGTCGCCGGACTTCCGTGTACTAACGGGGTCGCACTGTACTGAATTTATTACATTATCACAGCCATTTTGTAATAAATTCAGTATAATAATTCTGCATACTTTTAATCATCAAATATATGCAGTCGTTAGTTCTATATGAAATAATGCATTTAGAGAAAAATAAATGATTACTCCCTCAAAGTGTACTTAGCTAGATAAGTATACTTATATAGCAATGTTGGTGAAATTGGCTATAGGACTGGCCACAAGCTAGACTGGCCACAATTGCCACCTGCTGCATTCTTCAAGTGTCATATATCCACACCGGTTTGAAGTGAACTAGTTAATCAGGAGCTACACCGACTAATATCACAATAAACCCCTTTGTCTCGTGACAAGTCACATCTACCACTGCGACTATCCACTGTTTTTGTTACCTGTGAATATCTGGAAGGAGCCCTTCACCAGGTCGGAGCCCGACGCCCATTTCCTCAGCGGGTTCTCATCGAAAGTCAACCACTCGCCCGTCAGCCACTTCAACTGCCTGGTCAAAGGGAAGTAACAGGTGACCACCAAGTCAAGTGATTTGCGATAACTGTCAAACATGACCACCAGAAAATATACAATAGAAGAGTGGTTGTATAACGCTTGTTCCTTTGTCTCCAGCACTGTGGCAGAGGCTGATGATCAGTAGCCGATTTCAACAAAATTGCTAAGTATACTTATCTAGCTCAGTCAGGCATGAGAATGGCAGTCACTGAAAACATCTGAAATTCCACTGAAAGACCCTCACCCACATGTAAGAGCATCAAATTTGAGCATACCAGATTCTGAATCATTTTGAAAATGCAAATTATGACAAAATCATCTGTAGCCTATTTCACCAACATTGCAAAGTATACTTTTCTAGCAAAATATACTTTGAGAGAGAAATTTTAAATTTTATGATAAATTTATTAATTTTTATTATACTGAATTTATTACATTATCACAGCCATTTTGGCTGTGATAATGTAATAAGTTCAGTATAATAATTCTGCATACTTTTAATCATCAATATATGCAGTTGTTAGTTTTATATGAAATAATGTATTTCAGGAAAAATAAATGATTACTCCCTCAAAGTATACTTTGCTAGATATACTTTGCAATGTTGGTGAAATAGGCTACAGATTGATTCTGAATCATTTTGAAAATGCAATTTATGACAAAATCATCTGAAATCAGCTGATCAGCAGATTCTCATGCCTGCTAAGTGCACTTTTAGGGAAAAATATTCAAAAAATTATCTTATCTTATCTATCTATAGATCATATATGACAAACGACAGAATTTGAGCAGCAGAAAGTGATATGTCATATGTTAATTATTAGTACCTAGTACAAAAGTATAATGACCTAATGGTCGGGTCGCATATTCTGAAACAGCGACTTGAATCATATTCATATTGAATTTTCAGTACAATAAATTAAATACTGCCCTTGGTTGATAGATATATTGTGGGTTATCTCCCCTCGAAAACAATATCTCCCTCAGCAATAGCCTCGGGAGATATTACTTCCTCGGGGAGATAATATAGGAATGAATGGCCTTTTTGTGGAATTTATCGGGGTATAAACTTGGAAAAGTCGCGGGAATACTGGATGAAGGCCGGAAGGCCTCGTCCAGTATTCCCGCGACTTTTCCAAGTTTATATACCCGATAAATTCCACAAAAAAGGCCTTTCATTCCTCATAATTCCAGCATTTGAAATAAATTCATCAAGAAAATGTGTTTATTTTCCGTTTTCTTAAGAATTATTTTAACTGCGCCTCACGGTTACGGAAAGTAGTTTAGCGTGGGAGTTTACTGGGATATAAATTTTGGACAGAGACTTGCTAGGGCCAATCAAATGTTAGGGAATTGTGTAAATATTTTTTTGCTGGAATTATTCCACAATATTCCCCTCAACCAAAGGCAACTAGAAATGTGGCCTGTCGGCACACGAATACCCCCACTGGCAGCCAAAGAAAATGAGGCATTTTTGATTATAAGCCATTTAGCCGAGCGATAAGGTTTCAAACGCATCAAGTCTGTGACCTTGACCCTGGGCATAGTGTGATAATCCATGCATCGGTGTAGAAGATATAGAGCGGAAGGGAATTTCAATAGGCTTGACCTTTGACCTTCAACTGTGACCTTGACCTTGGACGTAGGTGCGTGGTTATTGATCACGACGCACCTTCTCATCATGAGAAACATTTGTGCCAAGCGATTTGATAATCCATGCATCGGTGTAGAAGATATAGAGCGGAAGGGAATTTCGATAGGTTTGACCTTTGACCTTCAACTGTGACCTTGACCTTGGACGTAGGTGCATGGTTATTGATCGCGACACACCTTCTCATCATGAGAAACATTTGTGCCAAGCCATTTGATAATCCATGCATCGGTGTAGAAGATATAGAGCGGAAGGGAATTTCAATAGGTTTGACCTTTGACCTTCAACTGTGACCTTGACCTTGGACGTAGGTGCGTGGTTATTGATTGCGACACACTTTCTCATCATGAGAAACATTTGTGCCAAGCCATTTGATAATCCATGCATCGGTGTAGAAGATATAGAGCGGAAGGGAATTTCGATAGGTTTGACCTTTGACCTTCAACTGTGACCTTGACCTTGGATGTAGGTGCGTGGTTATTGATCGCGACACACCTTCTCATCATGAGAAACATTTGTGCCAAGCCATTTGATAATCCATGCATGGGTGTAGAAGATATAGAGCGGAAGGGAATTTCCAACAGGCCGACAGACCGGCAGACCGGCAGACCGACCGACCGACCGACAAGCTGACTCCTATATACCCCCTCAAACTTTGTTTGTGGGGGTATAATAATATTCTGTAAAGTTAACATTCGGGTAAATTATTATACATTATGCTCCACAATATTCCCCGCAACCAATGACAGTATTTATATAATAATAATTACAGCACAAAATATTTACACAATTCTCTGTCCAAAATTTATATCCCAGTAAACTCCCACGCTGAACTACTTTCTACAGGTGCGCTGTCAGTGCTGTCAATGTAAACACATTTTCTTGATGAATTTATTTCAAATGCTGGAATTATAAGGAATGAATGGCATTTTTGTGGAATTTATCGGGGATATAAACTTGGAAAAGTCTTGGGAATACTGGCCTTCGTCCAGTATTCCCGCGACTTTTCCAAGTTTATACCCCGATAAATTCCACAAAAAGGCCATTCATTCCCATAATTTCCCTCAAATGTTAAATTTACAGACACAAGAACATAAGTAAGATACATTGACAAAATGGAGTGTCCTTGAGAGTGCATGATAAAATGGTGAACATTTTGTGAAAGTGTTCTTGTGTTCAGGGCATGGTTGGCAACAAATCACATGAGCTGGGTTGGTTGAGATTGTGAGAGAGTCAACAAAGGTCTGTCATCATTGTGACTTGAGAAACGAGGCTTATGGTGGCCAGGCTCGCTCATTAACAACGTATAGTGCACACATGCAGTCTGAAACAACAACGTATAGTGCACACATGCAGTCTGAAACAACAACGTATAGTGCACACATGCAGTCTGAAACAACAACGTATAGTGCACACATGCAGTCTAGTGCACACATGCAGTCTGAAACAACAACGTATAGTGCACACATGCAGTCTGAAACAACAACGTATAGTGCACACATGCAGTCTGAAACGGATCTATTCTGTTTGTGAAAAGCAGAGCTCCAGATCTAAAGAGTATTATACCTCCAGATTTCAAATTCAATGTGTATATTAATTTTACAAATGTATTCTGATTTCCTTCCTTATTAAATAGGGAACAAATGCTAAACAATAAACAAATTAAAAAAATTACTTATTTGAGCTGCAAAAAGCTTTTGCAGCTCAACTAAGTAAATGTTTAACTTCATGACAGTATTTTCATTACTCAATTTCAAAATCAATGAATATTTTCACATTGCTGTGAGTATTTTGTACTCCAAAATACGCCAATACGTGCCTTATCTGGAGCTCTGGAAAAGACACTTTGTTTTACTGACTGAATGGTGAGCAGTGTATACTAGGCAGATACACGTGGGCCACCACCTGTACCATACGACGTTCGAGATCGGCATAGCCCCCATATCAGTATCAGAGCTCCAATTAAGGTGCGTAATTTGATCAACTTTGGGGAAACTTTCGTTATTTCTTTGCCAAAATTGGCAAGTTGGGAGTGCTTTAGAATCGTCTCGATGAGACGATTCTAAAGCAATCCCAACTTGCCATTTTTCGTGAAGAAATAAGAAAAATACCCAGAAAATTTCGTCCAATTACGCACCTTAACTGGAGCTCTGAGTATATCAATTTATATGCCAATACCACAATGGACATGTACAAGGTGCATGATCACGTGGTTTCCACAACAACAACAATGTCTGAACGGTTTCAGAGGAGTTAGTTGTGTACACAAACTCTGTACCCTATATATAATTCTATATAGAATTGTATACAAAAATGTGGAAAAAATGGTTAAGTTAAAAATGTAAGTTTTTCGGCATAAAAACACCAAGGTGCACATCTTCAATATGTGTAGAGAAGACGTGTGTAATGTTTCAGATCGATCGACTGAACGGTTTCGGAGGAGTTGTGTACACAAAATCTGTACCCTATATAGGATTGTATACAAAAATGTAGAAAAAATGGCTAAGTTAAAAAGGTGATATCTTTGTTAACAAATATGTTTTCGGCATAAAAACACCAAGGTGCACATCTTCAATATGTGTAGAAGACGTGTGTATAGTTTCAGATCAATTGACTGAACGGTTTCGGAGGAGTTGTGTACACAAACTATGCACCTTTTCTCTCCGCCGCCCACACGCCCCGCAGTAAAACATAATACGTACCGTTTTTTAAAAACGGTCGTATAAAAAGTATGTATTTTCTCAGTCATTGGACCGTACGCTGATCTGGGTCTACAAAGGCCGTAAGCCCCATTTTGTCAGTCCATGTAACATATAAAAGTACAGACATTCAATAGGCGATAAATATCTAACATAACACATTACTCTGACAAATCCATACATACTGGCAATAACACTAGTATAAAGCATAGTCAGATTATATTTAACCCTTCCTACGCTGTTGACAGAAATTGCCGTCTGCTGTTTTTCATTTTTGCTTTAATTCTTAACAAAATACTGGTTTTGACAGCACATGAGAATCGTCTCCGAGACGATTCTCATGTGCTGTCAAAACCAGGTTTTTGTCAAGAAATATTGAAAATAAAACATTTCCAGCAGACGGCAACATTTAATTCAGCATAGTAAGGGTTAACCCTGTCAACACCACAGGCCTGTATAGTGGTATTGGCAAACAATCTAGATCCAGATGAGCTGGCTCATGATGAGCCGTCTCATCAGGATCTACACTTTTTGCAAGTAATTTTAATATTTTAAGAACAAAACCACCCCTTTTCATAAATGGACTAGTCTGAAAATCATTTTGTGATGATTGGATTGGTTTGAACATAGAAATATCAAAATGAAAATATGGATGATGAAAAGGAAGTAATGGGAAATTGGAGTAACAATTGTGGAGATATAAGGTATGTAAAAACTTTAACGTATATTTTATAATAACGCAAACTTCTAAGTCATTTGACCTTGACCTTGGGGCATAGGGGCCGCATGAGTGGGACACAGAATGAATATATGGATGATGCCCAATAAGCATACATTGTTTCAAGCAAATCTGACTTACGGTTACAGATATAGTAGGTATGTGAAAACTTTAACGCAAATTTTGACCTTGGGGCACAGGGGCCGCATGAGTGGGACACAGCACGAATATATGGATGAGGACTAATAAGTTTATGAAGTTTCAAGTCAATGTGACTTAGGACTGCAGAGATATAAGGTATTTAAAACTTTAACGCAGATTTCGGACACACGGACGGACGCTCCTACGAATGGATACTTGTTGGGTTTTTACTGTATAAAAAATACCCAAAAATACCCAACACTAACCCTAACCCTACCCAATAAGACCCCTAAAAAGCTTGCCCAGCACACGAGAGGGCATTTGTTGGGTACTTTTGTACCCAACAAGTGCCCTCTTGTGTGCCCGGACACACAGACAGACGGACGGACACACGGACACCCGGACGTCATTGTGATCACTATGTCTCGCTTTCCTCAAGCGGGCTCGACAAAAACTGTTCAATATGGTTCATCTTCAGCCAAACTTGAATACACAATGATGATCCGAGTTGGTGCTGGTTTCATATTGATAAATAAGTAAATTTGTCTGAGCCATGATTGAGGAATTTTATCTCTTTACACTCCAGTGATTCAGCAGGCTAATGAATTTGATGTATCCTTGAAATATAAATAATTTATTCAATATTTGCACTGTAAGCAACATTTCCATATAAGTAACTGAATATCTAAACGAGACCGCAAGAATTCCTCAGTTTGTCTAATTGTGTTTCACCATCCTTTATATCTCAGAGCTCCAGATAAGGTGCGTATTGGCGTATTTTACGCAATTATTTTAGCTGAATACGCATTGATTATCAAAAGTGGTGAAAATACGCATTGTTTTTCAAATTGAGTAGTGAAAATATTGTTATAAAGTTGAAAATTCACAAAGTTGAATAAGTGAATGTTTAAATTTGTCAAGTATACAGTGAAATCGCGATGGCTTGAAATGCGATGGCTCGTAATGTCGGGCTCGCTCGCAATAGCATCGCGGTCCCGATAATTTACCCTGTATGTTTAATATAATTTACATGCGATGGCTGAAAATGAAACTCCTCGAAAAATGCAATCCCTCGAAACATTTTTCAAGTTCCGCGGACTCATTTCTTGCTATTTTGCTATACGATGACTCGAAGGTAATGTCGAAGTTTGTGTTTGGCTAATTTTCACACCTCCGCGTCCGACTTATTACGATCAAAGGCCGAGTCGCGCTCTACCTGTCTATGAAATGTGGTTTCTTTTCAAGTCCAGATAATTGCCTAAAGTGGTGCAATTTGATCGTTAACGTTGTTGATTGCGATCTACGATATACGGCAATTTATTAAATATTCTAGGCTTCGGCCACTCGGAGCATTTATAGTCTGTCGTAAGTCATTGGGCCGACCTTAAAAATATGTTTGTTTCCCCTCCCACTACCCGGGCCAATGAGGTGTGGGTAGGTAGGTAGGTAGGTAGGTAGGTAGGTAGGTAGGTACGTAAAATATTTTTTTTATTTTTAATATATGGAATTTTGTCGACATATATTTAGCAACATATCTCGGCCTAGAAATGCCAAATAATGCCATAATATATTACTGTTAAAGGTACACGTTCCTTATACAAAGGAATAAATATGCAGACACAATGTAAAAAAACTGTTTTATTGACTAGAGATATTAAACTCGCATGGAGTAAGGTGAAAAAAATTTGCTGACATGTACATGACTAGATTGAATGATTACCTATTCGAGACACGCCATGTGATTTTGTACCATCGAACATCAGGCGCAAATACAGAAATAATTGCAGGGGGGTGTCTGTAATTACAAGTCGGCATAGCCGAGCTGCGCGAGCACAATGCTCATTGTAAAATGGGGGGTTTGGGGGTGGTCCCCCAGGAAATTTTTAAATGCCAGATCGCCGCACTCACTCACTCACGCACTGATGCGATTTCCTGACACCTAGGCCACGAAAAGTCATCCAACTATTCGAGTATTGTAGATTTTCTTTTATTGTTATTTATACACGGTGGTATCAGGCTATTTTCATATGCAAATGAGACATGATATTTATTAATTATTTATGCTAATTAAATGTGTCACCTGAAAAAATAATTTTTTCGACAGATTATAAAGTATGATCATTGCACATCAAAAAATAAATACAGAGAATAAATAGTAATGTCCTTTAACATTTTAAGGAAATATGATTATTGCCCCTGACATCAGTGTGGAACTTTATGTCTGATATAAAATATATAATAATGCCAATCAATACATGGGTTAATGATGATTGAATATTTTATTTTCCAGAAAATGTCTCAGATGACGTCTCTGATATAAAGAACATGTTGTGTCGACTGAGTGGGCATGCACCTTTAATAACACATTACACTATGTAAATTCATTAAACTGTTGCAAACAGTATATTTTATTGCTCAGGGCCGTCAACAAACACCATCCCCTATTATAATTAATTTATATTAACCAATTAATATATTTAAAATGATTTAAAACAGTGAAATTATTATTTCTCACAAATTCATTTTTAGCTCCGAAACTGTGTGGGGGCGACTTGCTCGTGTGTCAATCGATAAGACCATATTCGTTTCAGCGAAATCAAGCATGGTTCTATTCTTAGAAACAAAATTACTATATTTCCTTGTTGGGACCAAATGTAGTAATTTTATGAATAAATTAATTATAAATGTCTGAAGTATCCAATGAAACAGTCCCGACAGGTGTCGCTAGCGTGTTATTGAGGGCGGTCATTATGGAAACAAACAGTCCATGATTCGGATGCGTGTAGTTTATAAAACACGATATTTGATTGGCTATTGGCATGCAGACCACTAACTGGGATTGCTACTCACCTATAGGGAAGCAGCTTACAACCATTTTCACCGACACATTTGTGTAAACATCGCGATGACTTTCACTTCATGTTCTAAGCTAGTAAAGGCATATCAGCTGGGGTTTTTTACTCGCCATAAAGTAAACGATAAAAAGCGAGATTTTCGGCAATATTTTCTGTCGGAACAGCCAATTTTTGCTGTGCCAGTTTCGACACTAAATAAAAATAATATTGTTTCCGTTTTGCCAAAAAAATAGTTTGGGTCGCGGCGATTTTGCCGCGTCGGTCGCGGGAGGGGAAACATTTAATATTTTATTATACGCCTTGGTCGTTTTCCGTGGTAACTCACTGGTTATACTCGAGTAACCCGAGTATCACAGGAACAACAGTCGTTGCCCACGTTCTAGTGGTCCTTGTGTTATTCGTGTGGCTACCCGGGAGTTACAACAATAATACAGCACCTCCTAGTTAGACAGAGATGACTGGTCGTGACAAAAAGGATTTGCTCTACTGAATTTCCGATCAGTGCAGCATTAAATCGGCCTGCACATTCAGTTCAGGACCTGAAATGTTCGTCCTCAACAGCTGTTCATGATGAATAATATAGTGAAATAGTAAACCCATATTAATTAATTAAGTTGATCAGCATTTACACTTGTCACAAATTAAGTAAAGCACGTTTTGTTGCATCGCAACATTTTACGATTCAGGACTGATTCCCAAATTTGTATGGGCGCCGTATAACAACATCGTTTGAGCTGGGCCCATACACTGCTGTTTCGAATGACGTTACAACCACCTGCGACATTAATTATGTGCGCCACTATTTATAGTAAATACTGGAGCTTTTCTCCTTTGATAATAATTGAAATAAAGACAGTTTTGTAAATACATTTAAATACAGTTTATTTAATTTCACATGATAACTATAATCTGCGAATAAATATTATTATCATCTAAAACATGGATACACTCTATTATGCTTCATTATTTCCTAAATCCGACGGGTACAGTAGTCGACAAATATACCAAAATTGCAAGATGTGATGGCTCGAAAGATGCGATCACTCAAAAAAAATATGCAGGCCCGTGGCATTTCGAGCCATCGCGATTTCACTATATTTTTTTATCCTTTGTTCCCTATTTAGTAATGAAGAAAATCAATAATTAATTTGTAAAAGTAAAATACGCAATGATTTTGAAATCAGGGGGAATAGTACGCTTTAGACACAAAGCTTATCTGGAGCATAGATATCTGCTGGTAATGTGCAAAGGACACAGACATGACACGAGCGCTCATATGCCTGAATTACAGTGAAATCTCTCTAAATGGGAGCAAGTAGTTCAAGGTTGCTGGTAGATGGGCCAACTCACATTTTTAGCAAAGTTTACAGAGCCATGAGCCATTGAAGATAACCTCCAGACACAGTTGACAGATGTTGTGTGAAGTAGCTCAAGGTCACTGGTAGCCTGGTCACCTCAACTTTGTTGTAGCAAAGCTAACAGAGCCACAAATCACTGACTTGAACATGACCTCCTGGCAGAGTTTACAGATCTTGTGTAAAGTAGGTCAAGGTCACTAGTAACCATGCCAACTCACCTTTGTTTGTAACACAGCTTACAGAGCCACGAGCCGTTGAACATGACCTCCTGGCAGAGTTTACAGATCTTGAAGTGACAGACAGAACAAAGGGCCCCACGGTTGAAGAGGAACCCGAACTCGGAGCGACATCGGACACACATACGGGACTGGTCGTCGCCGGCCCGCAGGATTCCCTTCACCCGGATAGTCCGGATCTCCTCCTTCAGCAGCCTGCAATGGGCAACGTCTCGTGTCTACATTGGTCTCAACTAAATTCTCTCTATCCCAGCCTCAATAATGTCCCGCAGCCATGTGACAACATATCATGTCCACACCAGAGTTAACCCTTAGAATGTGGGAAACAAAGTGTCATCTGCTGTTGTTTCATATTTTGTATTTTCTGTCAATAAAACATGGTTTGGCAGCATTTTAGAATCATTTCCAGTGGAAATAGATTATTTCCAGTGGAAATGGATTATAAAGTGCGGTCAAAACATGTTTTTGATGAGAAAAATGGAAAATTAAAAATAAGCAGCAGACGACAAATTTTAATTCAGCATTGTAAGGGTTAACAAATACAAAATCTCTTTTACAGTGTCAAGAATATCCACCCCACCTACCCATTTTCCACTGGTGTATATTTCCCATCTCAGTGTGGGACGAACTTGATGAATATTTTCCCCAACCAATCATGCTTGCATGAAATTCCACACCATGTGACCTTGGGACCCTGACAACCACAATACAGTGTCAGGGTGCTGAATATTCTGAAATAACAAGTAGATCCGTAGCCTATTTCACCAAAATTGCTAAGCATACTTATCTGGATAACGTACACTTTGCGGGAGAAATTTTCAATTTAAGGATAAATTTATTAATTTTTATTATACTGAATTTATTACATTATCATGGCTGTGATAATGTAATACATTCAGTATAATAATTCTGCATACTTTTAATCATAAATTTATGCATTCGTTAGTTCTATATGAAATAAATGCATTTCGGGAAAAATAAATGATTACTCCCTGAAAGTATACTTAGCTAGATAAGTATACTTAGCTAGATAAGTATGCTTAGCAATTTTGGTGAAACTGGGTACTGGTTATACAGACAACAGTGCAGACCTTGCCCAGCGTATATAGGAGATAAATATTCAGTTGTAGTCCATACATTTGTCAATATCAGTTCTATTGAATGATGTGGGATGTGAAGCAGGTTCATTAATGGCTTCGTCTGTGACTGGAGACTGTGACTGGAGAAATGGGGCTTATGACATTTGCGACTAGTGTCGACCGCAATCAGTCTGTGCATCCACGCAGTATGATCAGGTATGGTCTGAACAATTCCAGATTCTGTAAGTTGAGAACCTACCACCAGTGTAATTGACCCTTTCCACTCTACAGGCCAACAAGAAACGAGGCAAAGCCACGAAGGCCAGGTTTTTTCCAAGCATAGACACTTGGATAACATAATTATACCCACTTTTTGTAGACTAGATGGCCGTGGCCTGCATGTCGCGCCTTGGGGCGAGGCATGGACACTAAAAAAATAGATATAGTAGATGGAAAAACTTTAACCAAAAAACTTTAACCGGACACACGGACGAACAGACGGACGTAAGCCCTAAAAAGCCGGACATATCGCGCTTTCCGCAAGCAGTGCGACCAAAATTGGATATAAACACCCATCCGTGAAGTATCAGGTATTGGGTGAAAGCAGTTGTCAAGAGATATAGTACACGAAAAAACTTTAAAAAAATAATTCAAATAAATTGACCTGACCCCCCATTGGCACAGTAATCGCAGGCTTTCTCCGCAAGCAGGTGCAACAATTGATGAATAAACACCCCATGTGAAGTATCAAGGTATTGGGTGAAGTCAGATTGCAGAGATATAGTACACACTTTAACTAAATAATTCAAAGTAATTAGACCTGACATGGGCACATGATCGCGCTATCCCGCAAGCAGGTGCGACAATGGATGAAAAACAACCCATGTGAAGTATCAGGTATGGTGGGTGAAGCAGTTGCAGAGATATAGTACCACGAAAAAACTTTAAAAAAAATTAATTCCAATAGTAATTTAAACCTTGACATTGGGCACAGGATTCGCGCTTTTTTCCCAAGCCAGTTGCAACAATATTGGGATAAACAACCCATTGGGAAGGTATCAATATTGGGTGAAGCAGTATGCAGAGATATAGTACATTCCGAAGAAAAAACTTTAAAAAAATAATTCAAAGTAATTTTGGACCTTGACATTGGCAACAATCGCGCTTTTCCGCAAGCAGTAAACACCCAATGATATAAACACCCAGTAAGTATCAAGGTAGTTAGGGTGAAGCAGTTGCAGAGATATAGTACACGAAAAAAACTTTAACAAAAAAATTCAAAGTAATTTTGACCTTGAACATTGTTGGGCACAGGATCGAGGCTTTCCGCAAGCCAGGTGTCGACAAATGATTGATAAACAACTCCATAGGGTCAAGTATCAAGGTGAAAGCAGGTTGCAGAGATTATAGTACAAATCGGAAAAAAACTTTAATTAACAAAAAAATTTCAAAGTAATTTGACCTTGACATTGGGCAAACAGGATCGCGCATTCCGCCAATGCAGAGGTGCGACAATGATGTGATAAACACCCATGTGAAGTATCAAGGTATTGGGTTGAAGCCAGTTGCAGAGATATGAGTACAACGAAAAAACGAAAAAACAATTAAAATTTTTCCCAAAAAAATTCAAAGTAATTTGACCCTTGACATTGGGCAACAGGATCGCGCTTTCCGCTAGCAGGTGCGACAATGATGATAAACAACCCATGGAATGGAAGTTCAAGGTTGAAAGCAGTTGCAGAGAATATAGTACACCGAAAAAACTTTAACAAAATAAGTTCAAAGTAATTTGACCTTGACCCCCCCATTGGGCACAGGATCCCGCGATTTCCGCAAGCAGGTGCGACAATTGATGATAAACACCCCATGTTGAAGTATCAAGGTATTGGTTGAAGCAGTTGCAGAGAATATAGTACCAAGAAAAAACTATTTAACAAAAAAATTCAAAGTAATTTTGACCTTGACATTGGGCACAGGATCGCGCCTTTCCGCAAGTTAGGTTGCGACATTGATGATAATAAAACACCCATGTGAAGTATTCAAGGTGAAAGCAGGTTGCAAGAGATTTAGTACAAAACGAAAAAAACTTTAACAACCAAAACAATTCAAAGTAATTTGACCTTGACATTTGGGCACCAGGATCGCGCTCTTTCCGCCCAAGCAGGTGCGATCAATGATGATAAACACCGCCCATGTGCATGTATCAATGGTATTCGGTTGAAGCAGTTGCAGAGATATAGTACAACAAACAAAAAACATTTAACAAAAAAATTCAAAGTAATTTTAGAACCTTGACCCATTGGGTCACAGGATTCGCGCTTGTTCCCCTTTCCGCAAGCAGGTTGCGACCAATGATGATAAAAATCACCCTATGTGAAGTATTCAAGGTATTTGGGTGAAGCAGTTTGCAGAGATACTAGTACAAACGGAAAAAACTTTAAACAAAAAAAATTCAAAGTTAATTTTGAACCTTGACCATTGGGCACAGGATCGCGCCTTTTCCCGCAAGCCAGGTGCGGACAATTTGATGATAAACACCCATAGTGAAGTATCAAGGTGAACGCAAGTTGCAGAGATATAGTACACGAAAAAAACTTTAACAAAATTAATTCCAAAGTAATTTGACCTTGACATTGGGCAAACTGGATCAGCGCTTTCCGCCCGAAATGCAGGTTGCGACAATGATGATAAACAACCCATGTGAAGTATCAAGGTATTGTTGGGTGGGAAGCAGTTGCATGAGATATAGTACACGAATAAAAAACTTTAACAAAAAAAATTCCGTAAAGTAATTTGACCTTGACATTGGGCACAGGAGCGCGCCTTTCCGACAAGTAGGTGAGACCAAATTGATGATATAAACACCCAATAGTGAAGTAATCAATGGTGAAGCAGTTGCAGATATAGTAACACGAACTTAAAACTTTAACATTTCAATTCAGTAATTTTGACCTTACATTGGGCACAGGATTCGCGCTTTCCGCAAGCAGGTGCGACAATGATGATAAACACCCATGTGAAGTATCAAGGTATTGGGTGAAGCAGTTGCAGAGATATAGTACACGAAAAAACTTTAACAAAAAAATTCAAAGTAATTTGACCTTGACATTGGGCACAGGGGCCGCACGGTTGGGGTTAGAATAAAAATATGGATGATGTATAAACACCCATGTGAAGTTTCAAGGTAATGGGCGAAGCAGTTGCAGAGATATAGTATAACGAAAACGTTTTAACCAAAAAACTTTAACCAGACGTACATTAAAAAGTTAACGTTGAAAATGGCTAAGTCAATTACGTAGAAATAATAGGTGAAGGTAAAAAAATGGTCACATGTTGGATAGTTGTATGTGGTAGGCACCCCTTGGTTATGAAGCTGTGAAAGTTTGGTGGTCCTAGTGGTACAGTACCAAAGAAATGGACTTAAACACGAAAACTTAACATTGTAAACGCGAAAACTTAACATTGAAAATGGCTAAGTCGACTGCGCGGAAAAAATGGGTGAAGTTAAAAAAAAAAGTAACATGTTGGATAGTGATATGTGGTGGGCACCCCTTGATTATGAAGCTGTGAAAGTTTGGTGGTCCTAGGTGGTACAGTACCAAAGAAATGGACTTAAACACGCAAACTTAACATTGAAAACGCGAAAACTTAACATTGCAAATGGCTAAGTCGACTGCGCGGAAAAAATGGGTCAAGTTAAAAAAAAAAGTAACATGTTGGATAGTGATATGTGGTGGGCACCCCTTGATTATGAAGCTGTGAAAGTTTGGTGGTCCTAGGTGGTACAGTAACAAAGAAATGGACTCAAACACGAAAACTTAACATTGATTGTGGACGCCGCCCGCCCCCCACCGCCCCCCCCCCACCGCCCGCCACCGCCGCCCGCCGCCGCCCGCCCGCCGCCCGCCCGCCCGGCTTTCGCCAATCCAATAGCCTGGATTTTTTTTCAAAAAACCTGGCTAAAAACTGGCCTTAACATTGTAAACGCGAAAACTTAACATTGAAAATGGCTAAGTCGACTGCGCGGAAAAAATGGGTGAAGTTAAAAAAAAAAGTAACATGTTGGATAGTGATATGTGGTGGGCACCCCTTGATTATGAAGCTGTGAAAGCTTGGTGGTCCTAGGTGGTACAGTATCAAAGAAATGGACGTAAACACGAAAACTTAACAATTGGAAACCGCGAAAACTTAACATTGAAAATGGCTCTCCTAAGTCCGATTGCGCGGAAAAAATGTGTCAAGTTAAAAAAAAGAGTAACATGTTGGATAGTGATATGTGGTGGGCACCCCTTGATTATGAAGCTGTGAAAGTTTGGTGGTCCTAGGTGGTACAGTAACAAAGAAATGGACTCAAACACGAAAACTTAACATTGATTGTGGACGCCGCCCCCCGGCCCGCCCGCCCGCCGCCGCCCGCCCGCCCGCCCGGCTTTCGCCAATCCAATAGCCTGGATTTTTTTCTCAAAAAACCTGACTAAAAATTCAACATTTGCAAACGCGGCTCACCTGGACCTTCAGTGTTTGTCAGCATTGTCGAGAAATATTATTTAATGAACTGGTAAAGAAATTAGCGTGAACCCCGACTATGACAGCTACATAGGGGTGAAAGCAATGGAATGAATGGAATGGAATGTAATGGTGCTTAATGGCCCATCAACACAAAAGAGTATCATTTAAGGCCAAGCAGGGGTGAAAGGATTTATGAACAGAATAGACTAGAGTTTGTTAGGAGACTAGGGCACGGTATACTAGGTATACATGCCATAGGCCCCATTTCTCCGTACACAGCCACAAGTTCATGTATGTCAGTATCTCTCTAACAGGTGTCGCCAACAGCAATTTCCACCAACAAAATGACATCAATAAATAAGTGTAGTATTGTCTGTTTCAAATGATGATGAAAATTGGTCATAGGGTTCACAAATGATACTTCATGTTGGCAACAAAATTCAGCACAATTGCCAATTTA
Organism: Conchocele bisecta; assembly: GCA_029237695.1. Taxonomy (NCBI): domain Eukaryota; kingdom Metazoa; phylum Mollusca; class Bivalvia; order Lucinida; family Thyasiridae; genus Conchocele; species Conchocele bisecta. The sequence goes on from CM055265.1 coordinate 212,593,419, forward strand.
ATTTTGCATTTACGAGTCAACCTTTGCCAAATTATTTGAATATTGTTGGAAGATTTTCAGCAATATTTACCGAAACATGAAGGTGCTGATTTTCTCGGGTCCCAGCTAGTTTTATAATTGGATGTGTAAGCAAATATCCGGGTGAAATATTATCACGAGTCACAAACAATAGAGCGCTGAGCTGCAGAGATATAGTACACGAAAAAACTTTGTTGTTGCTACTACCAGAGCTCCAGGTAAGGTGCGTAATTTGGACGTAAATTTCTTATCAAAAATGGCATGTTGGGAGTGCTTTAGAATCGTCTCAATGAGACAATTCTAAAGGACTCCCAACTTGTCATTTTTGATGAAGAAATAACAAAATTTCACCCCAAGTTGGTCAAATTACGCACCTTAACTGCAGCTCTGGTAGCAGCAATGACAACAGACTTAGTAAATTTACTTGAAGCGCATCACGAATTGGACATAAATGCAGGTGTGGATGGATCCAGGTGAAGGCGTGTCCGGCGAATACATTGCCGAGTTTAGATTTTAACCCATTTTTTTACGTCGAAAAATCTGATTATTTTTCTTAGTTCTCATCCAAAATGTATGTTGTTACCACTCAGTCGAACCGTCTCGTCAACATATACTTTTGATGATAAATGAGAAAAATTGTTGAAAGAAAAAAATTCACGCCCCCTCTAGACCTAAATTCTGGATCTGCCCCTGAACTGCTTGTACAAGTGCCCTAGTTAAGATTCCTACATACCATTTTTCCTAATCCTACATGTTGTTATCTACAGAGCCCCGCAGGTGATGTAGAATTCTTTTTGTTATTAATTTGTTCCCACGAAATAACAATTTGTTTCCATGATATAACAATTTGTTCCCTCAATTTAACAATTCGTTCCCACGAATTAACAATTTGTTCCCTCAATTTAACAATTCGTTCCCACGGGAACGAATTGTTATATTGTGCGAAAGAATTGTTAATTTGAGGGAACAAATTGTTAAATTGAGGGAACGAATTGTCATTTCGTGGGAACGAATTGTTAATTCGAGGGAACCAATTGTTATATCGTGGGAACGAATTGTTAATTTGAAGGAACGAAATGTTACTTCGAAGGGACGAATTGTTATTTCGTGGGGAGGAGCTCCGCAGTTATCCCTACCTGATTTTGTTCTCCTGTCCCACGCGGAGTTTCTCATCCCGCTGTAGCACATGGAGAATGCTGTTCTTCTCCTTCTGGGAGAGGCTCTCCACCACCTGCACGCAGTCCATGGTCCACCGCACACGTCGTCACGGCTGGCCACACAGGGATGGTCACACGGTCTCACTTACACCACATCCCCGGTCATCTACAAACGTGAAAGCATTTAGAGCCTCAGCATCAACTAAGTAATTGTTATTGGTCATATATATTGAATTTTTAAGAAATTAAGTTAATTAAAAATTCAATATCTCAGGGCTCCAGATAAGGAATTAGTAATTGCTCCATCATTTCTGAAGCAATTGGGTATTTCAAAATTTTAATTGTGTAAAATAAAATCACACTACTGTTTACACATCAACAGACCGCAATTATTGAATAGTTTGCTTAGAAATTAAAACATGTCTTGGTATTTCATTAGAATTATCTCCTTGGAGACAATTCTAATGAAATACCAAGATGAGTTTTCATGGAAAATAAGAAACATATGCTATATTTGTGGTCTGTTTATTGTTTTCTGCAGCATGATAAAGGTATAAATGACAGATGATAATAAGTTGCTGGAGGTCAATCGATGAGTCCAAATATAGGTATTCCAGGTGTATTATCATATCATAGCCTCGTTTTCGTGTATACTAACTACATGATAAAGTGCACGTGCATGCATGTCAATATAATAGTGTGTATTGGTGCCAAAAATAGACATGTAGTGTGGCTCAGTGGTATCGAAGCGGGAGAAAATCCATACGTTTGCAGAACATTTGTTCATTTTATCTGGTCGAGACTTCGAACCTCACAAAACGCATTAATTTAATCGATATCATTCTGTTTTTTTTATGATTGGTTGGTGGAGAAAGGAATAAATGAAATGGCAAGCGTTATCACTATTGCTGTATGATCTCAATGTGACATGATCGGCGAGAACATACTCCAGATTCTTCATGTACACACATATGAAATGTGCATTTAGTTATTAGTTTTCTTCAAAGTGTGACTAACGTTCTACAATTAATCTATCTCGTGCTTAGTTAATGTAATTTGTATGAGCAACACACATAAACAAAGAAATATAAATCAAATATAAACAAGTCAAAATATATGTGTATATGTGTATGAAAAACTTAGATTCAAACTCACTACCTATGGCATTTATATCCGTCACTCTACCCCCTCGACTACATAAGACTTGATAACAAATCTCAAAATCAATATTGAAAAGGAATACTGGCACGGTTATATTTATAGCCCGCAGACAATAACTTGCTACTTGTTTACAAACAAACCGGTCATAAACAAAACATAGAATAGGTGAGACAGGTAAATATACCCATGTCAGTATTCCTTTTCAATATTGATTTTGAGGTTTGTTATCAAGTATTAGGTAGTCGAGGGGTAAGAGTGACGGATATCAATGCCGTAGGTAGTGAGTTCGAATCTTAGCTTTTCATGCACATATATTTTGATTTGTTTATGTTTTATTATATTATTTTTTTTATGTGTGTTCCTCTTACAAATTGCATTAATTAAGCAAGATATAGATTACATGTAGAACGTTAGTCTCACTTTGAAGAAAACTAATAACTAAATGCACATTTCATATGTGTGTACATGAAGATTCTGGAGGATGTTCTCGCCGACCATATCAAATTGAGGTCAGCAATAGTGATAACCCTCGCCGTTTCACATATTTCCATCTCCACCAACCAGTCATAAAAAGAACAGAATGTTATTGACAAAAGTAATGCATTTTATGAGGTTCGAACTCTCGACCAGATAAAATGAACAAAAGTTCTGCAAACGTATGGATTTTCTCCCGCTTCGATACCACTGAGCCACACTACATGTCTATTTTGAGCTCCAATCTACACAATTATATTGACATGCATGCACGTGCACTTTATCATGTAGTTATTATGCACGAAAACGAGGCTATGATATGATAATACACCTGATCTACCTATATTTGGACTCATCGATTGACCTCCAGCAACTTATTATCGTCTGTCATTTATACCTGTCTCACCTATTCTGTGTTGTGTTTATGACCGGTCTGTTTGTAAACAAGTACAAGTTATCATCTGCCCACTATACCACTCATTTCTATTGCTTTTTGATACTCGCTACTTCTCATTTCAATTGGGTTTTTGGCAATTTTAATTGGGTATTTAAGCCACAGCTTATCTGGAGCTTGATACGTGAACTATCACTCTCTTATTGTTTGACCCAACCTTCAGCATACACATGTCTGTTTGACTCTAGCCCCATCCATAAACATTGCTTTTGAATCTCTATACGATTATGTGATTGGCGGCATGACACTGAAGTAAGTGGGTGAATGGGTGGAAACAAAGGGTTGTATCTCGTGAACTGACAACAAGTTGTTATTAACCGATCTATTTATAGATCGGCTAATATATTGGTCATCCATCGAATTCTGAAAAAGTTTGTAGCAACCCTTTTCTCCGCTATTCGGTAATCTACGAATGCGAATTTTGCTGTATCACTTCCAAATTGCATCAACCGATAAAGTTTGCATTTTTGGCAATTATCTCCGTTTAAACGTACTTTAAATATAGCCAAATAACACAATTTTGAATACGTAATGAGCTGAACGCCGTAAGAGATTTAACCCGGAAGTTGTTGTTGTTGAAGTCCATAGTTGGCTCTAATGGCCATATACGCCAACATACGCCGATTATTGGGCTAATTTAAAGCTTTTATTTTTCAAGTTTCAGCCACGTATAATCGCGTAAAATGTGTTTATTCGGCTAATTTATAATCGACCTCCGCTCAAAATCTCCTCCGACTAGCAACCCCAGCATCTCGGGTTTATCCCATTGGATCGCGTATGCCCGTCATTTGACGCTAGTTAATATTCACAAAATTTTCCACCAATCAAAGCGAATAATTGCCCTTCATAGCGAACTTTGATTTGTTTACGTATCATGCAGGGATGGCAGGGATGCATCCAGCACGCGCGATTGCGGCAATCCCCCTTAATTATTGTCAATGCCGCAAATTATTGATTGTCTTGCGCCCGACATCGCGCAAAAAATCACGGATGGGCCCCTTTTTAAATGACCAGTGCGCACATTAAAAAAACGTAATTGACTATTTAAACGCGCTGCGTATAAATCATTGGAAGGCGTGCAGTTCAATCGAGTTTGTGCGGCCGTTGAACGTAAGCTTCGAGTTGATTTAAACCATTTAAATCGATAAACAAGGGATAAACAAGTGACAACGTTAACCTGTTATGCTCCATTAAGAAGTAATAAGCTTATGGCAAATCATATTACTTTGGGGCCGAGCTACTAAAGTGACTGGTGTGGCATGGAAATATTGAGTTCTGATTTTGGGAATTTTCCTCATCGTGGACCCGTTTAATGCGGGATAGTACAACCCGTTGGCCCGGCCTTAAATGACCTTAGCTGTTGATAGGTCGTTAAACAACAATACTCACTCGCTCATTCATCCCCCCCCCCCCCACCCCGAGACTCAGTAACTACTAAAATGCGGACATATATTGAACCCTGAATTGATCGGCTAATAACATCATGCTCTGCATGACTTTTCATTTGTTTATTTATTGGTGTTTAATGGCCTATCAACAGCTAAGGTCATGTAAGGCCAGGTAATCGGGTTCAATCCCATTTTAACCTGCTGCATTGTGGGGAAAATCCCAAAATCAGAACTGAATATTTACATCGAGAACAAATATATTCAGCCCTGAAATTATACCACACCAAAGTCACTTGGCCCCTTCCCCTAAAATAGGATTACAAATAATCGTAATACTCACATAAGGGGTATAACCCAACTGTCACATACAAAATGCCAAAGAGTTGTAACATCCGTTTTATGATGATTAATTTAAAAGATATTGGCGAAAGTGTCACAATATGGAAGTGTCACAATATGCGATTTATGACAATATGCTGTGCTTTTATTGGTCGAGAAACTAGGGCAAACAATAAGGTCACAGAGACAATGAAGATATCCCGTTTCGTCCACATGGACAGTATTCCCGCAGATCTGATTCAGTTACATCTCTATGTTCACGAAGTACCAATTTCCTGATAGAAAAAAACATGAATATTTTTCTTATTTCTCCACAAGTACGAGTATAATATGTTGTGACCACTCATTTGAACCGTCTTGTCAAGACGGTTCAAATGAGTGTTCACAACATATACTTTCGGGGTGAAATGAGAAAAATCATAAGAAATATTTAGAAATGTCTATATAGCCTCATCACAGGTTGAAGTAACGGACCGAGGTATAAATACATTAAATATGCCTAAAAGCATCAATAAATGAAGAAAAAAAAAGCTATTTTCTTTTACCCCCTCCATATAATTCAGTATACTGAATTATATGGAGGGGGTAAAAAAAAAATTAGCTTTTTTTTCCTTCATTTATTGATGCTTTTAGGCATATTTAATGTATTTATAGACCTTGGTCCGTTACTTCAACCTGTGAGCCTCATAGGGATACTCTGCATGAAATGAAGGTGTCGAACAATGTATCACATGATCAGACTAATATAAGAACCACCATTGATTTTTCCTATATAAACAAACCAATGACCACACATTTCGCTATTCTCTGCTACTTTCATTTTTCGTTGTGGGACCTAGTTTCCAATAACCTGCACCCATTCTGCTCTGGATATTAACTAATTAAAATATAGGTTTAATTATTGTAAAGAAAGATAAATTCAATCTCCTGTGACCACCCTGGTGGGGGCGCAAAAGTCAGTGGCTGGAAGTGAAACCGCCTCACATGACAAACATGCTCCGACTTACAAAATAATCCCAAAGCATATGCTTGAAACTGATGTAAAATATACATTAACATGCCTGTGAAGTAGATTAGTGCATCAATTGACTGGTTTCTGCAAGAAAAAAGTGTCTATGGCATAACAAATCTGGCTTATTTGTTTAAACGTACTACTTTTGACTACACCGCGCATGAATATCTGATAATTTAGCATGGTTAAACCTAGAGATTGATTAATCGACACAAAAATTAAATCCGTTTAAATACAGATAACGCTTACCAGATTATAAAATATAAACTTCCTTGAACAACAACTACAGACACGAACTATTTTACTATGAAAACTTGTACTCATTCCCTGTAGAAGGAGAGAGGTTTCATGAACAAAAAAAGCCGAGACAAAACAAATTATGTGGATTTAAAAGACAAATTGAATGTGAGCAGACGGATGGCAAATATGATCATTTACCTTTGTGAGCTACACATCTCATAATCAAAGTTATCATTTAATCATTTAACCCTTAGACCGCTATCTTATATTTTTTTGTCATCTTCTGTTTATTTTCTATTTTCCATTTTTATCATCAAAAACATGCTTTGACAGCACTTTAGAATAATTTACAACATGCTTTGACAGCACTTCAGAATCATTTCCATTGGAAATGATTCTGAAGTGCTGTCAAAACATGTTTTTTATTGAGATATAAGGCAAGATATAAAAGCAACAGCAGACGACAATTGTTGTGAGTAGCGGTCTAAAGGTTAACCCTTTCACCCCTAAGTAACAGGAATGGCTTTTGATACGTAAGTTTTGCAACCAATCCAAACGTCACAAAATGATTTTCAGACTAGTCCATTTATGAAAAGGGGATGTTTTTGTTCTCAAAAATGTGAAAATTACTTGCAAAATGTGCAGAGCCGGCCCATCTGGATCTACACTTTTTTTTGCCAATACCACTATACAGGCCTGTGATGTTGAAAGGGTTAATGTGGCCAGTACATCAGGAAAAGCAGGGGCATCAGAACAGGTTCGGCAGGTCCGGCAACTGCCGGATCAATACTTTTGACAAAAATATGTTTTATCGAAATATTTGGAATTCAAACCGGTCTTATTATTATTATTTCTGAATTTTTTCTCATTTCTCATAAAAAGTGTAGTCAAACTCGCATTAATCGACCACCCAAGGGAGACACCAAAAATGGTCGCTTAGAACAATGGTCTCTTAACACAAAAAAAAAATAAATGGAAATCCGGGTACTGGCATGTCGGTTATATGGTTTAATATTCAGGCTTTATTTGATCAAAATAGATGAAAGAATTTGAATGTTATTGCGAAATAAAATCGCCCAGCTGAAATCGCAAATAGGCAGAAGTGACTGACTGCGATCACTTTGGACCAGATGTGTTTCGACGGGTGGATTTTACCAGTCGTTGACTGACAACCAAACAAGCTGATAGAATAATGATTTATTAACACAGTGTTCCGTATATACCAGTATCGTTACGCGTCAAGAAAATTGGAATTGAGGGAAACAAAAATGCTTGCGTATTCTGTACAAAACAAAAAAAAAGGATTTGTTATCAATTAGTGAAATACGCAGATGTTTTCCCATGTGCTAAGCGACCAGTCCTGTTGTTCCCATGTGTTAAGTGACGATGAGTTAATTCCCTTTAGTAATCACTAAGGAAACGAGCGAATCAGAACGAGGTTTCAGGTCAATAATCATAAACAATGCAACATTCACACTTTGACAGGTGATTTGTTTCCTTTGTTTGTCACACGCTTGAGGCTAATTTCACCTGGAGAAAGTGACATCCTGTCAATTAATGGTCGTTTAGTACAAACGACCATTCCTTTTGGTTACAAACTAAGTGGCCGGTGGTCGCGTTAAGGGAAAGTCGTAACTCGTTTAATACACTGTCATTATATAGGCCAAATGGTTGGGGGAGGTGGGGGGATTGAAAGTGATCGCATAAGACAAAAGTCGCTTAATGCACGTGGTCACTTGTGCAAGTTTGACTGAATGTTGTTACAACTCAGTTGAACTGTCTCGCCAGAGGTAACAACATACACTTTGGGTGGGTTGGTTGGGGGCACCCTCTATCTTCGCCAGGGACATAGAGAGAGACTTAAAATCCTTGGCTGGACTAATCTTATGATGCTTCCGACGCCCCTGAAAGGGTAGGTGTAGCGAAGTTGGGTAATCAATGTCATCAGTAGCCGATTTCATCAAAATTGCAAAGTATACTTATCTAGCAAAGTATACTTTGAGGGAGTAATCATTTATTTTTTCCCGAAATGCATTATTTCATATAGAACTAATGACTGCATATATTTTATAATAAAAAGGATGCAGAATTATCATACTGAATTTACAGTAGAAGATCGATCTCTCGAACCGGCAACGGACTCGAATAAAAGAGTCAGACGTAGTTCGAGGGAAAGAAAATGAATACTATCTATAGTCAGTGATTTCATTCCATTTAGGAATGACACCATTGATTGATGTTTGTATGGCCTTCTGGAAGAAAAATATAATAAATTAATTATTTTATTTCTATATGTGCATGTATGCATACGTAAATAAATAAACTGTTAATTAAACTGAATATTACACACCGTCTTGTCTTTGTTTTGTTGTTTTCATATCGAAACCCGGAAGTTGTCGTGAGCAACATTCCCATTGTAAACATGTTTATTTTACTATGCTATAATTAAGCTTGACAACCACAACTTCACAACCATGGGCCATTTTTATTACTAGTGAATGTTTTTTTATCACGGATCATTTGCATACACAAGCAAAGATTGTGTCAATAAATAGCACACTGGTTTATTAAATATACAAAATGTACAAATAAAAGTTAAACGAAATTGCAGAATTTGGCATTTAAAAATGTTAAAGGCGGAATATTATTTTCTAAACATTCGTCACTCAGGAATACAAATACGAACATGTCCCTTCATATTAAAACGTCATATTCCAAGAACATTTCTAAAAATAGAACACTGGTTTATTATGGGTGAGTAACGTTGCAGCACATATTGAGTGTAAACAGTCATTTTTTATTCCCATTTCTTATTCATAGCACATAATGAATGTACAAATTCACTTCACTTTTTTCGGAGTGTTCGACAGAGACCAGAGTGTTCGAGAGATCGATCTTCTACTGTATTACATTATCACAGCCAAAATGGCTGTGATAATGTAATAAATTCAGTATAATAAAAAATAATAACTTTATCCTTAAATTGAAAATTTCTCCCTCAAAGTATACTTTGCTAGATAAGTATACTTTGCAATGTTGGTGAAATAGCTATAGGTTACTGGTCCCTTTTGCAGAGCTAACTGTACTAACTGCATGATTGCATCTTGAATGCATGTTTCTATAAGATGGATCTATACACAATGTAAGTAGTAATGTATCCAGTAAGACAGGAACTAGGTGCATATCATATTTCTGAAACCAGGAAACATCTGTTGAGTTGACAGGCATGCAGCCGAGTGGGATATCGCCATATGACAAAATAAACTTAACCCTTCTGACAGGGATTAAGCCATGAATTTTGGGAAGGGGCCTTTTTTTATATTTTGGGAAAAATAGCGAGTGAAACTGGGAATTTTTTTAGTCGAGTTTAGCCGATCGAATCCATTACTGTGATTTTTTTTCGATATTATTAGTAAATGGTGTGGATGTCATTGATGTCACTTACTCCTGGTTAATATTTTATTAACCAACCATCCAAATTTGACATCTTGTGTCAATGAATCTGCATATGGACTGCATGAGCACAATACTCAAGATTTCAATGGGTGGGTGTTTTGTCGATTTATTTGCCAATTGGGAATTTATTTTACAGATTTGGAAAAAAAAAACGGCCCAGGGTTTGGGGAAGGGGCCGACATTCGGCCCCTGGAGGCATGGTAGTTTAGTCCCTGCCCTTTCACCCCTAAGTAACTGAATGGGCTGCGATATGTTAATTTTGCAACCAATCCAATCATCGCAAAATGATTTTCAGACTATTCCATTTATAACAAGAGGCCCAAATGGGCCTGTATTGCTCACCTAAAAGCCTCCATAGTGGTCATCTTGATTTCACAAAGACTCTTCACTTACAATCCACAGAATTTGCTGGTACCTTCTGATGTAACATATATTGCGAATGTGCATGTGATTTACTGCTATACCTTTATTAGGGTAGACATGTGCTACAAATGGTGTCTAGACCCTTTTTAAGGAGTGAGGTCAAAATGATTTTAACGTCATCACTTTACTCGTACCAAAGAAACAAGTTGAACACATTTGCTATAAAACCAAGCCAACGGGATGGATTATCCTGTATTCAACCTGTGCACAATGAGGGAAATTCCCCAAACACAATATTTATAGAACTATATACAGTAAATGTTACTGTATATATCAAAGTAATAAACAATTTATCTTACAACTTTCACCAGGAGTACGACTTGATCCAACTCAGACATAACTAAGCCAAAAACATATATTTTACTTCACATTCGTGCAAAATAATAATAATTTGCCTATTGACCAACTGAACAGGAAGGAGACAGAAATGAGGTTTAACGTCCATTCAACATCAAATATACAAGCAATGATCTGCAAAATATGAAACTGATCAATAACTAAAATAACTAAAACAAAAGTATACCTACTCAAGGTCTGTGTCTCATTCATAATGGAAATGCAAGTTGGTGCCAGGATTTTGAAACTACCGTAGTAGCGAAAATAAGCTGCAGTTCACAAGAAAAATACGTTTGAAATCTTTAGTAAAAGAATGACCTTTTGAACTATCAGTGGCCATCTTGGATCGTCTCGTCAATACCTTCGATTTGATATATTATATGACTATATTCGGTTAAAAATAAAATTTACCCCTATTTGACCCCTCGGGCGACGCCCATTTTTGACCCAGGGGCCACCATATGAACAAATCTGAAACAGCGCTAACTATCGATCATTCATACCCAGTATCGTCGAAATCGGCCTGGCGGTTCGTGAGAAGATTTTTTAAGAATTTGACCTACTTCTCAACGGCGGCCATCTTGGATTTGGTGATGACCTCCATTTTAACAAAAATGAACAGGCTTCAACCACAGACCAATTACAGTTAAGTTTGGCCAATATCGGCCAAGCAGTTTACAAGAAAAAGACGTTTGAAATCTTTAGTAAAAGAATGACCATTTTAACTATCGGTGGCCATCTTGGATGACGTAATCATATGATTTAGACAAAAAATGTTCCAGAGTGATTGTCTCGTCAATACCTTTGATTTGATATATTACATGACTATATTCGGTTAAAAATAAAATTTGACCCCTATTTGACCCCTCGGGCGACGCCCATTTTTGACCCACGGGCCACCATATGAACAAATCTGAAACAGCGCTAACTATCGATCATTCATACCAAGTATCGTCGAAATCGGCCTGGCGGTTCGTGATTTTTTAGGTGGCTAATTGTAACCAACCCTATCCTTTACCAAGTCCATAACCCTGTGGGGCTAGCCACATAAGTACCCTAATGTGTGCCCGGACGGACGGACGGACGACGGACACTTTGCCATAACAACAATAACAATAAAAGGGGGTATTTGTTATTCTAAAAAATATGAAAATTACTTTCAAACAGTGCAGATCCTGATGAGACGGCTCGTTACGAGCCGGCTCATCTGGATCTGCACTGTTTGCATAAACCGATATAGCGGGCTTTCGGGTTCAAAGGGTTAATAGATCTTTGAAACATAATGGATATTTATAAAACATATTGTTATAGTGTAAAATAAGTGTGGTAACCTGTGAGTTATTTGAAGAAATCCAAGACAGTGGCGATAGATCTAACAAGATTTGTCAGAAGACAACGAAGCTCGTCTGTTGGCACAGTTGTATAAAAAACATGAATATTATATAACTTGACCTTGGGTTAAGGGGTGTGTGGTGGATTTGTTATCACATGATAGAATATTATCAGATGTATGAAATATCAAGGCGCTTCCTGTAAAGAAACAGAAATTATATGAAATTTACCCCAACATTAAGTTTATGATGTTGATCTTGGGCAAAGGGGTGGGGTGGGGGTCATGGATTTGCTGTAGCACAATAGAGGATCATCAGATGAATGCATGTATGAAATATCAAAGCGTTCCCTGTAAAGAAACAGAAGTTACACAACATTTACCCCAACGTTAAGTTTATGAACATGCTAAGTTTGTGACCTTGGCCTTGGGGTAAGGGTTGGGTGGTGGGTCGTGGATTTGCTACAGCATGATAGAGGGTCATCTGAGGAATGCATGTATGAAATATCAGTGCGTTCCATGAAAGGAAACAGATGTTATAAGATATTTACCCCAACATTAAGTTTATGAAAGTTTGTGACCTTGACCTTGGGGTAAGGGGTGGGCAGTGGGACATGGATTTTCTATAGCACGATAGAGTATCACCAGATGAATGCATATGAAATATGAAGGCGTTCCCTGTAAATAAACGGAAGTTACACTTACATTTACCGCAACGTTAAGTTTATGAACATGCTAAGTTTGTGACCTTGACCTTGACCTTGGGGTAAGGGTTGGGTGGTGGGTCATGGATTTGCTACAGCATGATAGAGGGTCATCTGAGGAATGCATGTATGAAATAAGAAGGTGTTCCATGAAAGGAAACAGAAGTTATAAGACATTTACCCCAATGTTAAGTTTGTGGACGCCGACGCCGACGACGTCGGGAGTATGCCATAAGCTCTTCTGCACTTCGTGCAGGCAAGCTAAAAAGGACACAACCCCAAGCATGTTAGGTGTGCAAATACGAGCAGTGCACATACGACATAGTATTACAATAATTTGTGTCTCCATCATGTTCAACAGTTAATATTCACGAGAGCTCTGCGGAGCAAAAAGTCCCGCCTGGCGCAGTTTGATAGTATATAAGGAGCTTGTAATAACCTTGGAGTTAGTGAGCACCATGGGCTTTCTGTAGAATGATGCGGGATGCTGTTACAAATGCATGTATGGAATATTAAAGCATAAACTGAGCGTTAACATTTCCAAACACAAAAATTTCTCTACGTCAGTGACCTTGACCTTTGGCGTTAGCGGGCAACATGGGCTTTCTGTAAAATGATGCTGGGATGTTGTTACAAATGCATGTATGGAATATTAAAGCATTCCATTGAGGGAAACAGAAGTTACAATGAGTGAGTGAGTGAGTGAATAGGGTTTAACGTCCGCTTTTCTGACATAGAGGTACAAGCCTCAGGGAGTCTACTCGCAGACGGGTCAACGGGGTCGTGTCCCATATCCACCTGTTCGAGGGGGGTAAATCCCAACTTCAGAACTCAATATTTACAATCAAAATATATATTCAGTCCTGAAATTAGAACAACCTGATCTGGTGCCAGGCCCTCGCCACACCAGCATCATTTATCCCATCCCCTAAAAGTAATAGGATTAGCGCTAATCTTACTTTTATATATGGGGCATAGCCTGACTCAACTCTCACATACAAGAAAGCCAAAAATGCACATGAGGGCCAAATCCGGTATAGTGGGTTCCGGAAAGTATGAACACAATCGTTAAGCCAGTTTAGTCGCCTTTTACGACAAGCAATGGCTACTGCAGCACTATTCTCAGGATCAGTTGATCCCGCCCTGGTGCCTGCACGGGGCCCCGAAGAAGTTACAATGAACTAGAAATGGACGCTTGTCGACAAGCGCATGTGTATCCCCCTCCCCAGAACACAAGTAGTTTGAAAAAAGGGTGTTTGAGTTATGCTCTGGAGAAAAAATCAGTGACGGAAAAACAAAGGGAGATAACTAAAAAATTAGTGATGCAAGAGTTGTCATTCTTGCGTGACACACCTTTAGGGTCGTGGTCTATGCATGTGTGAAGTTTCATGAAAATATTCCAAAGGGTGTTCGAGTTATGCGCCGGACACGAAATCAGTGCACGAAACAACAAAGGGAGATAACTAAGAAATTAACGACGCAAGAGTTGTCATTCTTACGTGCGATACACCTTTGGGTCGTCTTCTATGCATGTGTGAAGTTTAATAAACTAGACTAGCCTGTCGGCACACGAATGCCCCGCTGGCAGCCAAAGAAAACGAGGCATATTTGATTATAAGCCATTTACCCGAGCGTTAAGTTTTCGAACGCACCAAGTCTGTGACCTTGACCCTGGGCTTAGCGGGGGTGGGGACGAATGTGGGATTTGTCACAGGGCGGTAGAGGTACCCATTGGAGCAATGCGGTAGTGTGAAATGTGAAGCAGATCCGAGCAAGGAAATTACAGAAAATTTTATAAGCCATTTACCCCAGCCGTTGCAAGGTTTTCGAACGCACCAAGTCTGTGACCTTGACCCTGGGCTTAGCGGGGGTGGGACGAATGTGGATTTGTCACAGGGCGGTAGAGGACCATTGGAGCAATGCGTGTGTGAAATGTGAAGCAGATCCGAGCAAGGAAACAGAAATTATAAGCCATTTACCCCGAGCGTTAAGGTTTCGAAACGCACCAAGTCTGTGACCGTGACCCTGGGCTTAGCGGGGGGCGGGAGAATGTGGATTTGTCACAGGGCGGTGAGGACCATTGGAGCAATGCTGTGTGAAATGTGAAGCAGATCCGAGCAAGGAAAGAGAAATTATAAGCCATTTACCCCGAGCGTTAAGGTTTTGAACGCACCAAGTCTGTGACCTTGACCCTGGGCTTAGCGGGGGCGGGACGAATGTGGATTTGTCACAGGGCGGTAGAGGACCATTGGAGCAATGCGTGTGTGAAATGTGAAGCAGATCCGAGCAAGGGAAAGAGAAATTATAGCCATTTACCAGCGTTTAAGGTTTCGAAAGCACCAAGTCTGTGACCTTGACCCTGGGCTTAGCGGGGGCAGGACGAATGTGGATTTGTCACAGGGCAGTAGAGAACCATTGGAGCAATGCGTGTGTGAAATGTGAAGCAGATCCGAGCAAGGAAACAGAAATTATAAGCCATTTACCCAGCGTTAAGGTTTCGAAAGCACCAAGTCTGTGACCTTGACCCTGGGCTTATCGAATGTGGATTTGTCACAGGGCAGTAGAGGACCATTGGAGCAATGCGTGTGTGAAATGTGAAGCAGATCCGAGCAAGGAAAGAGAAATTATAAGCCATTTACCCAGCGTTAAGGTTTCGAAAGCACCAAGTCTGTGACCTTGACCCTGGGCTTATCGGGGGCGGGACGAATGTGGATTTGTCACAGGGCGGTAGAGGACCATTGGAGCAATGCGTGTGTGAAATGTGAAGCAGATCCGAGCAAGGAAACAGAAATTATAAGCCATTTACCCAGCGTTAAGGTTTCGAAAGCACCAAGTCTGTGACCTTGACCCTGGGCTTAGCTGGGGGGCGGACGAATGTGGATTTGTCACAGGGCGGTTAGAGGACCATTGGAGCAATGCGTGTGTGAAATGTGAAGCAGATCCGAGCAAGGAAACAGAAATTATAAGCATTTACCCAGCGTTAAGGTGGTTTCGATCGCACCAAAGTCTGTGACCTTGACCCTGGGCTTAGCGGGGGCGGGCGGGACGAATGTGGATTTGTCACAGGGCGGTAGAGGACCATTGGAGCAATGCGTGTGTGAAATGTGAAGCAGATCCGAGCAAGGAAACAGAAATTATAAGCCATTTACCCAGCGTTAAGGTTTCGAATGCACCAAGTCTGTGACCTTGACCCTGGGCTTAGCGGGGGCGGGACGAATGTGGATTTGTCACAGGGCGGTAGTGGACCATTGGAGCAATGCGTGTGTGAAATGTGAAGCAGATCCGAGCAAGGAAAGAGAAATTATAAGCGATTTACCCAGCGTTAAGGTTTCGGGACGTACGTACGTACGTACGTACGTACGTACGGACGCCGGTAACACTATATGCCCCCCTCACCATTCGGTGGCGGGGGCATAATAACACTATATGCCCCCCTCACCATTCGGTGGCGGGGTCATAAAAATGTGTTCATAGAACACGGATGTCCCACATATCGCTTTGATAAATAAATGAGGCCAAATTCCAAGTCAAAATTTTCTTTTACCTGAGCGTTAAAGTTTTTGAAGCACCAAGTATGTGACCTTGACTCTGGGCTTGGCGGGGGCAGGACGAACGTGGATTTGGCACAGGGCGGTAGAGGACCATTAGAGCAATGCATATGTGAAATATGAAGCTGATCCGTGAAAGAAAACAGAAATTATAAGATATTTACCTGAGCGTTAAAGTTTTTGAAGCACTAAGTATGTGATCTGAACCCTGGGCTTGGCGGGGGCAGGACGAACGTGGATTTGGCAGAGGGCGGTAGAGGACCATTAGAGCAATGCATATATGAAATATGAAGCTGATCCGTGAAAGAAAACAGAAATTATAAGATATTTACCCGAGCGTTAAAGTTTTTGAAGCACTAAGTATGTGATCTGAACCCTGGGCTTGGCGGGGGCAGGACGAACGTGGATTTGGCAGAGGGCGGTAGAGGACCATTAGAGCAACGCGTATATGAAATATGAAGTTGATCCGTGAATGGAAAGAAAAATTATAAGATATTTACCTGAGCATTAAAGTTTTTGAAGCACCAGTATGTGACCTTGACCCTGGATTGGCGGGGGCAGGACGAACATGGATTTGGCACAGGGCGGTAGAGGACCATTAGAGCAATGCGTATATGAAATATGAAGATGATCCATGAAAGAAAACAGAAATTATAAGATATTTACCCGAGCGTTAAAGTTTTTGAAGCACTAAGTATGTGACCTTGACCCTGGGCTTGGCGGGGGCAGGACGAACGTGGATTTGGCACAGGGCGGTAGAGGACCATTAGAGCAACGCGAATATGAAATATGAAGTTGATCCGTGAATGGAAAGAAAAATTATAAGATATTTACCTGAGCGTTAAAGTTTTTGAAGCACCAAGTATGTGACCTTGACCCTGGGATTGGCGGGGCAGGACGAACGTGGATTTGGCACAGGGTGGTAGAGGACCATTAGAGCAATGCATATATGAAATATGAAGCTGATCCGTGAAAGAAAACAGAAATTATAAGATATTTACCTGAGCGTTAAAGTTTTTGAAGCACTAAGTATGTGATCTGAACCCTGGGCTTGGCGGGGGCAGGACGAACGTGGATTTGGCAGAGGGCTGTAGAGGACCATTAGAGCAACGCGTATATGAAATATGAAGTTGATCCGTGAATGGAAAGAAAAAGTATAAGATATTTACCTGAGCATTAAAGTTTTTGAAGCACCAAGTATGTGACCTTGACCCTGGGATTGGCAGGGGCAGGACGAACATGGATTTGGCACAGGGCGGTAGAGGACCATTAGAGCAATGCGTATATGAAATATGAAGATGATCCATGAAAGAAAACAGAAATTATAAGATATTTACCCGAGCGTTAAAGTTTTTGAAGCACTAAGTATGTGACCTTGACCCTGGGCTTGGCGGGGGCAGGACCATTAGAGCAATGCGTATATGTAATATGAAGCTGATCCATGAAAGAAAACAGAAACTAGAAATGGACGCTTGTCGACAAGCATGTGTATCCCCCTCCCCAGATACACAAGTAGTTTGAAAAAAGGGTGTTCGAGTTATGCTCCGGAGACAAAATCAGTGACGGAAAAAACAAAGGGAGATAACTAAAACATTAGTGATGCAAGAGTTGTCATTCTTGCGTGACACACCTTTAGGGTTGTGGTCTATGCATGTGTGAAGTTTCATGAAAATATTCCAAAGGGTGTTCGAGTTATGCTCCAGACACGAAATCAGTGCGAGAAACAAAAAAGGGAGATAACTAAAAAAATTAGCTATGCAAGAGTTGTCATTCTTGTGCGCGACACACCTTCGGGTCGTGGTCTATGCATATGTGAAGTTTCATGAAAATATTCCAAAGGGTGTTCGAGTTATGCTCCGGACAAGAAGTGTCTGCGGCGGACACGGACGCGGCCCGCTGTCAAATCCATAGTATCCCCCGACGGAGTCCGGGGGATACAATTAACCTGAGCGTTAAGTTTTAGAAACAGAGCTAAACGCAAAAACTTAACGTTGAATGCATGTGAAAAGTAGGTCAATGAACTATGAAAAGAAGGTGAAGGTCACATGGGCTCGCTCTGTGTGAGATGTATACCAAGTATGGAGGTCGTAGGAGATATAGTTTTCTGGAAACTGAGCTAAACGCAAAAACTTAATGTGAAATGTTGACGCCGCCGCCGACGACGACGAAAAAGCTATGCCTATGTCCCGCTTCTGCTAAAGCAGGCGGGACAATAAAATGGTACGCTAACAAAATTAACTAATTTTCATTAATATTTCCTCTAACCAAACAGATGGGAACTAGATTTGTCAGTAAGCGGGGGCTCGCATACTATCATTTTCAGATAAAAGACTATGTCAGCACATATGGAGAGTGCGATGGTGGTTCCAGTTGAAAAAAGCAAACTAGACATTCTAAGTCCGTGACCTTGACCTCTGGCATAAATGGGCATCGTAGGTTTGTTGCAGAATGATGTATGAGTGTCAGAGAAGGGCCGGGTAAAATATCACTGCATTCCGCAAAGGGAAAGAGAAGTTATAAGGAAATTTACATTTGTTAAGTTTTAGTTTTTTTCTAAGTTTATAAGTCCGTGACCTTGAGCCCTGGCATAAATGGGGGTCGTAGGTTTGTTGCAGAATGATGTATGAGTGTCAGAGAAGGGGTGGGTAAAATATGAAAGATGTCCGCAAAGGGAAAGAGAAGTTAAAAGGAAATTTACAATTGCTAAGTTTTCTTTTTTTTTCTAAGTTTCTAAGTCCGTGACCTTGTCCCCTGGCATAAATGGGGGTATCGTAGGTTTGTTGCAGAATGATGTAGAGTGTCAGAGAAGGGGCGGGTAAAATATGAAAGATTTCCGCAAAGGGAAAGAGAAGTTAAAAGGAAATTTACAATTGTTAAGTTTTCGTTTTTTTTCTAAATTTCTAAGTCCGTGACCTTGCCCCTGGCATAAATGGGGGTCGTAGGTTTGTTGCAGAATGATGTATGAGTGTCAGAGAAGGGGCGGGTAAAATATGAAAGATTTCCGCAAAGGGAAAGAGAAGTTAAAAGGAAATTTACAATTGTTAAGTTTTGTGACGGACGGAAACACGGAAACACGGAAACACGGAAACTCGGACGGACGGACGGACGGACAAGCTGACTCCAGTATACCCCCCCTCGTTGCGGGGGGGGGGGGGGGGGGGGGGGTGGGTGGGTATAAATACAATATACAGCAACAGCGAAAAACTACAATCACACATTCACCAGTATCAAAAGAAAAGCATTCCTAAATCACACACAAACTAGATGGGTCAGTAAGCGAGGCTTACGGAATACCCCCCGCGTGGGCCCAGGTACCCCTAATATATGTAAAAATGTCCCAAGTGTGTGGGCTTGTGACCTTGACTCTGGGCTTAGCGGAAGTGGCATGAATGTGAATTTGTCACAGGGTGGTAGAGGTCCATTGGAGCAATGTGGGTGTGAAATGTGAAGCAGATCCGAGCAAGGAAATAGAAGTTATAACCGATTTCTCTAAGTTTTGTAAAGAGACTAAGTATGTGACCTTGACCTCGAGATCAGCGGGAATTTGTCACAGCATGATAGTGGAGCCTTAGAGGAATGCATGCATGAAATATTAAGAATTTTCAATGAAAGAAATAGAAGTTATAACATATTTCTCTGATGTTAAGTTTTGTAAAGAGACTAAGTATGTGACCTTGACCTTGGGATCAGCGGGGGTTGGACGGTCATAGATTTTTCACAGCATGATAGTACAACCTTAGAGGAAAGCACAAGTGAAATAATAAGAATTTTCAATGAAGGAAATAGAAGTTATAACTTATTTCTCTGATGTTAAGTTTTGTAAAGAAATTAAGTATTTGACCTTGACATTGGGATCCGCGGGGGTTGGACGGTCGTGGATTTGGCACAGCATGGTAGTAGAGCCTTACAGGAATGCATGCATGAAATATTAAGCATTTTAGATGAAGGAAATAGAAGTTATAACAATATTTCTCTGATGTTAAGTTTTGTAAAGAGACTAAGTATTTGACCTTGACCTTGAGATCAGCGGGGGTTGGACGGTCGTGGATTTGGCACAGCATGGTAGTAGAGCCTTACAGGAATGCATGTGTGAAATATTAAGCATTTTAGATGAAGGAAATAGAAGTTATAACAATATTTCTCTGATGTTAAGTTTTGTAAAGAGACTAAGTATTTGACCTTGACCTTGTGATCAGCGGGGGTTGGACGGTCGTGGATTTTGGCACAGCATGGTAGTAGAGCCTTACAGGAATGCATGTGTGAAATATTAAGCATTTTAGATGAAGGAAATAGAAGTTATAACAATATTTCTCTGATGTTAAGTTTACAGACGAACGGACGCATGGACGCACGGACGGACAACCTGACTCCAGTATACCCCCCCCCCCACAACTCGGGGGGGGGGGGGGGGGGGGGAGGGGGGGGGGGGGGGGGGTGGTTAAAGAAAATAATTGCCACAGTGAAAAATAATCAGAGCTCCAGATAAGCTGCATATTTGCTTAAATACCCAATTAAAATTGCCAAAAACCCAATTGAAATCATAAGTAGCGAGTATCAAAAAGCAACAAAAAAATTGTGGTACCTTCATCATGCTGTAGAAAAAAATAAACAGACCACAAATATAGCATATTTTTCTGATTCTCCATGAAAACACATATTGACATATTTTCATTTTGAATCAAACTATTCAATAATTGATGTCTATTGAAACAGTAGTGTGATTTTCTTTTACCCAATTAAATTTTGAAATACCCAATTGCTTCAGAAATAATGGAGTGACAATACTCAATTACTAATTCCTTATCTGGAGATCTGTGTATAATATTTCATCAATTAGCTGACAAAGTTAGTGTATGCTGTTCTGTATTTAGGCACATGACCACTGCGGGCTTCTGCAAACTATATGTAAATTCATCGCGCCATATCACTGATGCTGCACTCCACGCCCACATAAAATGTTTCACATTGAAATAGTGGTTGAATTCCTGACAAATTCCCATTCACCTACACAGCAGGAGATACTGCATATAAGCGGTTGTTTGTCTGGAGAAATTAGCGCCCGTTACTAGACGAAAAATGAATTTATGTGATAGCTATAAGTGCTCAGTGGCATTTCATCAGAAAACCGGTGCATGAAACATTTTACGCCGGGACCTGCACGGGCTATGATGTGCTATTTATACGCTGGTCGCTCAATTTTTGTTATAATTCCAGCACAAAATTTGATTGGCCCGTAGCAAGTCTCTGCCCAAAATTTATATCCCAGTAAACTCCCACGCCAAACTACTTTCCGTAACCGTGAGGCGCAGTTAAAATAATTCTTAAGAAAAGGAAAATAAACACATTTTCTTGATGAATTTATTTCAAATGCTGGAATTATAAGGAATAAATGGGCTTTTTGTGGAATTTATCTGGGATATAAACTTGGAAAAGTCGCGGGAATACTGGACGAGGCCTTCCGTCCAGTATTCCCGCGACTTTTCCAAGTTTATATCCCGATAAATTCCACAAAAAGGCCATTTATTTCCTATAACAATTCAACTTCATGAACACTACACTAGTACAATCTCTGCAAACCGGTTATCTTGTACACGACAGTGGGTAGTTCTGATGGGTTTCATTTTCATTTATCTCCATGGTACTGTCTGTTCGTTATAGCAATGTTTTGGAGTGGTCATGTAACAGATTTACAGTGGAACACCTCTAAACCGGACACCCTGGGGACATCCCAGGGTGTCCGGTTTAGAGGGGCTCCACTGTATCTGTTGCCATACCACAGTAACTGTGTCATATAGACCTAAAATAGTGAGACCAACAATTAAATGCACGAATGTGGGCGTCGGCTTTTCAAATCCCGAATACACCATACCAACTGCTATCCATAGAAATGACACACACAGTGCACGATTCAAAAGGAAAACAAATTCAGAGAGATAACACTTACAAAGGTACGCTAATTTACAACCCGTCAGTGATATAGGACATAACCGAGTGCCCGTCAAACAGACTGTAGTAGTTTCTTTAGCTTAACCCTTAGACCGCTATCTTATTTTTTGTCGTCTGCTGTTTATTTTTTATTTTCCATTTTTATCATCAAAAACATGCTTTGACAGCACTTTAGAATCATTTACAACATGCTTTGATAGCACTTCAGAATCATTTCCGATTCTGAAGTGCTGTCAAACCATGTTTTTATTGAGAAATAAGGCAAGATATAAAAGCAACAGCAGACGACAATTGTCGTGAGTAGCGGCCTAAGGGTTAACCCTTACAATGCTAAATTAAAATATTTGTCCAATGAAAACATATTTTGACATTCCATGAAAATCCTTTCCGATAGAGATGATACAATATTTTGCTAATAAATAAGGTACGAATGAAAATCAAGAAACAACAAAATTTGTTTCACCCATTTTACTACCCATAGGAAAATCGTTTTTTCGCAATAAAATAAATATTTGATGGAATTTCATTAAAAATTTTTTGGGAGGGTGACTTTTTTGTTATTGATAAAAAAGTACTTACTTTTAAATACTGTTTAGATTTAATGTGTTTAATAGCCAAAAGTTTGTCGGCAGCAAAACATGGAACAGACAGTAGACATTATGTTTGTGAAACATAGATTTGCCCGCCCCCTTGACATAATTCACTGTATTCAATGGCTATGAGTTTTAGCGACCTTGCGAACGTCAGAAAGGTCAAGGTCATGTTAATGGTTGTGCATAAGTAGTAAGAAGTGTTTGTTTCAATCTACCATGCAACCGCAGCCAGGGATCAGGATCTAAATACACTGTAAACGTATGGGGATCGATTAATCGATAACTCAAATATCTAGGGTATGCAAGAGTTATCGTTCTTGATCCTGGGAGGTAATATGACTTCCCTTACCGTTACCGATTCCTGCGAAAAGGGGTCTTATGATGGTTGAGAGTTATCGTTCTTTATCATGGGAGGTAATATGACTTCCCTTACCGTTATCGATTCCTGCGAAAAAGGGTCTTATGATCGTCTATAGACCGACGTATACCTCGAAATATACACGTACGTATTCGTTGGTAATTGTCCGTTCGTCCGTCCGTCCATCCCGTCCCGTCCCGTCCCGTCCCGGACGGAACCGTCCCGTCCCGTCCCGTCCCGTCCCGTCCGTCCGTCCGTCCGTCCGGGCACACATTAGGGTACTTATGTGGCTAGCCCCACAGGGTTATGGACTTGGTAAAGGATAGGGTTGGTTACAATTAGCCACCTAAAAAATCCTTTTATGTGGCTAAAAATCATTTTATGTGGCTAATATTTAACATGTGATAAGCCACATAAGTATAGTACTGTAAGAACGTCCGTCCGTCCGTTCGTCCGTGGGTTCGGTGACGTAACGCTCGAACGTTTCCACGGATGTGACTTGATGCTTGCGTGCTGATGACATTACAACTTCGTGTTGTAGATTGAAACAAACACTTCTTACTACTTGCATATTAAAGTAATCCATCCATTAATAATGAATTTATAGCATGATAGAGAAACTCTACATATATTTGATCAAATGACCACGGATGGATGTCTGTGAAGTGAAGACTGACAGAACCTCAAGACCAAAGCAATATGACCCCTTGCTGTCGTATAGTCGGGCATAAATCTTGTAGAGAATGAGTAAATAAATATGGGCCGCACCATACGAAAACGGGGCTTAATGACAACGTCATGAAAAGCGGTAAACGACATCGGAAAAACTACGTTTCAAATTGCTTAGCGTCGCTGTAAAAGTTCACATTTTGCCCTCCCATTTACATTTACTGGTGTCAGTTAACAGTAAGTGTGAACAGAAAACGGAAAATGATAACTTACTGAAACTTTCACTAACATGAGACGCGATGCCTTGTATGCGATGCCTTGTACACATATTATTACGTTATGACTTGTACGTGAGACGTCACGTACTTGTGACGTCACTGAACGTGAATACATGTTTGACGTTATGGCCATAGTGTCGTGACAAAATATTATAGCAAGGATACTTGCACGAGTTAATCGCAGCATCAATGACTTAGAAATGCTTCAGGCGCTGTGCATTGTCGACTAACTGTCGTTCTTTGACATTGTCACGCTTTTTCGTCGGTTATCCTTATGAATTCAAAATGGTGAACACATAATTTAACTGGCTACAATATCAGCGAAGTCTTCGCTTACACTGCACCTTGAATCCTAAATAATCTTAAACATGAACCTAGTGCATGCCAACAATATTAACATCTATTATCTTGGTAAATTGAGACACTTTTGAACAATTCTATCCAGTACTTAGCGAATGATATGCCATTTAATGCCACTCATTTTATCATAAACGGAGGTAGACACGCAGCTATATAATGACATATACATGTATATCCGGGGTTTGTATTGAATTTGGCAAAATAAATGCATCAACATCTCTCTAATAGATTCAGAATCAGTGATATCAATGCAGTTTCTTGATTGCTTGTGTATAAGCAATACATAATGCACAAAACACACAGTGAGGTCGGTGGAGTTTTCGAAAAGTCTTGAAATTAATTGGAACTTTGATGGTCATAAACTTGCTTTTTGCACGATTTGTAGTATCAAATCATCAGCTTATCACTTGACTGCATAATAATGTATGTCTGAATCAGGCGATGGTATTGCGATCCTCAAGAAAGACACACGAAGACAATTATAAGATATCACGCTACCAAATCTGCCCGACGTCGTGTTTTGTCACAAAGTTAATGTTTTAAGCGGCCTACTGCCTACTTTAAAATATGTCTTCGCATACGAAATGTTAAATAATGTCGCCATTATTCCCCAAAATTATTTCAGACAGAAGCAAACAACAGGGAAACGCCAACATTCTGCCTTATTTGAAAAGTATTCATACGAAATTACGTTACTTGGGCCGCAATCCAAGACGTTACATTAGCAACTGCAATAAACATTATTTTCATACTTTGTCTTGGCCTAATGGGAGACACTTGGAAAGGCTATGAGATATCCAAATTTGGTTGACATGCGATAAAAGAAACAAATTCCGTTCCCAAACCACGTCGGATCTAGCGCCGTCCGCCACACACACAAAGTCGGCCCATGCCAAATCGGCTCTAATCTATCGTTTTGTCTGATACTTTCTGTCTCATTTATAAACAAAACATGATTGGCAGCACATGAGATTCGTCTCTATCATAGACGATTCTCATGTGACATTTAAAATTAGAAACAGAAGACTGGAAAACAACTTTGTCTGAATTTGTTTTTCTCATTTCTTAATAAAAACATGTTTTACAACACATGAGATGCGTCTCCATTGGTGACGATTCTGATGCTCTGCCTAATCATTGAATTTGTAAATCATTGACAAATGTTGACCGCATTATCTATTGTCATGGGATAAAAGAATATGATGAACTGTTTAATGAATGTTAATTTGGCATTAATAAATTTAAATTGGATCACCTTATTTCAATTGTTATACCACGCATTAAAGATACATGCCCACGCAGCAGGTTACACTGTACTATTACTTTTCATTTTATGTCATGCCTTATATGAGTCATTTGTCTACCTACTAACGAGTTGTTTTCAATTACGGCGCGTGTTAATTGGTGTTAAATCGCATTTTATATACCGCGACCAGAAAGGGTATTTTTCGACCTCGTGCTATTTTTACCAACACGCGTCACGTGACACGGTCAATAATATCACATCTTTGACATGCGCAGTGAAGTATCGGAAGTTGAGAAGAAAAATCTCTGTTCGAGTCCAAATCTAAATCTCCACGTTACTCTTTCCATTTGGTGATCTGGTCGCCAATATTAACCACTCTCTCTCTCTGTACTGCCTGTCCCTCAGACATTTCGCCTTTTTTTGGCCGACACCGTTTCATACAATTTCCGTCCTGGACGTTTCGACATTTTGATATTCTTGTTTACATATTGGGAAGCCTACTGGTATAATTATACACTTATTTAATTCCTATAAAGAACATTTTGTGCCTACTGCGTGGGCATGTACCTTTAATTGGTTAAAATCGCTGCTTGAGTTTATTCACCGTTTAATTATTTTTTCTCTTATTAAAGAGATTTGATATCACATTAAGTTTAATTGATTAATTACGGTTTTAAGTGAACTGCTTTAACTGGTCGTGCAACTTTAAACGCATTTTAGCAGCGGCAGTGTCGTTGGTTTCTGTAGATGTGTGAAAACTTACCTGAGATAATCGCGCTGATTCAGACTTGGCGATGCCGGGCGCTTCAAGTAATTTTCACATCGACATATCAGAATACAAATGTGAAGGAAACATACTATCGGGACTCGATTTCCACTTCGACTAAACCAATATATCGACATATCCAATATCGAGTTATTAGGAGTAAAATATATGATTTATATCGGGAATTCTATCGGGACCTTGGACGTATATCGAGATAAGCAGGTATATCGAGATAAGCGATATCGAGATAACGAGATTCAGCTGTATATAATTTATAGCCCACAAGTTTCCCAGCATTCAAAGAGTTAAAGCAATGTTTATTACATATTGGATGATTGTTTTTTCACTGCAACAATATGACATCCCTGGGGCAGCCAACTGACAAATAAACAGGTCTTAGCGACACAATTTTTCAAATAATTTTGTTATTTATCATCAGAAGTATATGTTGTGACCACAATTTGAACCGTCTCATTGAGACGGTTCAAATGAGTGGTCACAACACATACTTTAGTTGAGAAAATTAAAAAATAGAACAGAAAATATTTCAACATTTGAAACCACATACAAGTATATCTCGACTGCAATGGGATATTACATTGCCAGAAGTCACACATTCACAAACACATGCTACATACCGGCAGCTATGAGGGTACCTGCCCTCCCCAAACTAAAACTTTATTAAAGCGATGTTTATTAAATATTGGATGATTGTTTTTCATTGCAACAATATGACATCCCTGGGACAGCCAACTGACAGATAAACAGGTCTTAGTGACACAATTTTTGAAATAATTTAGTTATTTCTCATCAGAAGTATATGTTGTGACCACAATTTGAACCGTCTCGTTGAGACGGTTCAAATGAGTGGTCACAACATATACTTTAGTTGAGAAATAGAAATAAAACAAGAGTGCCGCAAGTCACAAAATACGCCTGTCGAATATGGGCCAGACAGCGAAGATGCAGAAATGTGAAGCTGTCACCAAGGCAAGAAACATTAATGAGAATTTGAAAGTCTATAGCATTATTTCTTCATCTCGTTGTGCTAAACATGTACAATGTATACTAATTTAGGCAGAGATAAAAAAGTAGAGTGTAAAGTAGAAATGATAGGGAATTGGATACAGTAATGTAGAAAAAATGGCTAAGTTAAAAAGGTGATATTTTTGTTAAAAAATATGTCTTCGGCATAAAAACACCAAGGTGCACATCTTCAATATGTGTAGAAGACATGTGTATAGTTTCAGAACGATCGACTACACGGTTTCGGAGGAGTTGTGTACACAAACTCTGTACCGTATATAGAATTGCATAGAAAAATGTATAAAAAATGGCTAAGTTAAAAAGGTGATATTTTTGTTAAAAAATATTTTTTAGCATACACCAAGGTGCACATCTTCAATATGTGTGGAAGACATGTGTATAGTTTCAGATCGATCCACTGAACAGTTTCGGAGGAGTTGTGTACACGAACTATGCGCTTTTTCTTCAGCCGCCCGCCCACCTGCCCGCCGTGCGGTAAAACATAATACGTACCTTTTTTAAAAAACGGTCGTATAAAAATAGAACAGAAAATATTTCAATATTTGAAACCACATAAAAGTGTATTGCGACTGCAATGGGATATTACATTGCCAGAAGTCACACATTCACAAACACATGCTACATACCGGCAGCTATTTATGGTTGATTTCATTCCCCATCAAAATATCAACTCTTGCCTCCTGAAACTGCCTTGAATGTTCCGTGACTTACAGGGTTATGATGACACTCAATTAATTCCAATATTAATTTGGGTAAAAAATATGTAATTTTTATGACGTTTCAATTGCATCGACACATTTTTCCAGAATCTTTTTCCATAAATACATCTAATATAAAGTGTGTATGTAGATCACATGCACCAGTTGGTATGTTATCAGTAAATCTGAGTTCCCCTATATCCGGGACCGTTAACAATTACCAGAGGCCAAATTACACCTACATTTTATAACATGTGAAGCATGACATTTACAAACTTACATCCACAAACAAGCAAATTGCAGAACTAGTCGTCTATAATTGTGCCACTAATTTCCCTATGAACTAAATGACTTGTACCAGCTTGTAGGAGAATAGCAGTTTTATTGCTGTGGCGACACACCATAAACAGTGAGAAATTAGTTATATCACTTTAGCGCTTTTAACACTAGAGGCAGCTCTCCTGCTAATATTTGCAAATGGTGTAGATCCTGATGAGACGGCTCGTAACCGTCTCATCAGGATCTGCACCATTTGTGGATATTTTTTTAATTTTCACAAAATGACCCACTTTTCTAGATAATTGAACATAACAATAGGCCATGTCAGTTACTTAGGGTGAAAGGGTTAACCCATTACATGCAGAATACACCTTTACGGGTATGAAATCGAACATTTTATTTTTGTTATTTCTCCATGAAAGTATATGTTGTGACCACTCATTTGAACCGTCTCAACGAGACGGTTCAAATGGTGGTCACGACATATATTTCTGAGCTCATATAAAGAAAATATTCAGGATTTTCCACAAACAAAATGTTGTATCCTCAGCATGAAACCTGTTAAATAGCACACTATGACAGGTCTCTCGCACGGTTATACTTTTCAATCACATTCGTGAAGACTGTATTTTCTTCATTAATTGGAGATTATATCCGTTCAAGTACAGTCTTATAAAGACAGAAATACACCTGTAAGAGATACAGCAAACACAGCATGGAAACTACTCCACCGTTCCAGCACTGAAACCACAATATCCTGATCTGGTACCCGGTGTCGTTACCATACCAGATCACTTGATCCCAGGTGAGATTCCAAGTACAGATGGATTCTCTATACCATAGTATCAGCGCTCCAGATAAGGTGCGTATTGGCGTTTTTACGCACTTATTTTAGCAGAATACTCATTGATTATCAAAAGTGGGCGTACACAATACTCATGTAGCAATGTGAAAATACGCATTGATTTTCAAATCGAGTACCGGTAGTGAAAATACTGTAATAAAGTTGAAAATTTACTTAGTTGAGCTGCACAAATGCTTTTTGAAGCTCAAATAAGTGAATTTTTAAATTTGTTTTATTTTTGTTATCATTTGTTCCCTATTTAATAAGGAAGAAAACCTATGATACATTTGTAAACGCAAAATACACATTGAATTGAAATCTGAGGGTATAATACTCTTTGCACACAAAACTTATCTGAAGCTCTGATAGCGTGTCCAGTTTTTCAAATTGCTTCAAGACTGACATGACTGACATTGTTTTTCACACATATACTTTCTATTGTAGCAATTGTGATAAGAACTCTATTGTAGAAGCAGCAATACAATGGCCTGCAATTTACACAATTTAACTGCGAGAAAACATACACTATCTCATTTAACAGGTAGCTGTTAAACTATCTTTGAACACAAGTTTTACAACTTTGTATTCTACACCTGAGACAAATGTTCATGTAAACTGAACTACAGGAGACCCGAGACAAATGTTCTTGTGAACTATCTCCAAAGGACCTGAAAAGTTATCGACATTGAAATTTGTAGCCCCCCCCCCCCCCCCCCCCCCCCCCCCCCCCCCCCCCCCCCCCCCCCCCCCCCCCCCCCCCCCCCCCCCCCCCCCCCCCCCCATTACATTCGGAATACAATTTTGGATTTTTGGATGTATGAACATTTTTGAATATTTTCGGGTTCAATCCTGTTTTAACCTGCTGAATTGGGGGGAAAATCCCAAAATCAGAATGGAATATTTACATCAAGAACAAGAGTGCCGAAAGTCACAATATACGCCCGTCGAGGCAAGGCCAGTCAACAAGGAGAGATAACTCATCTTGACGTGATAAACATGTAAACCTAAATTGGTTACGATCCGTCAAGTAGAGCCTTACAGGAATGCATGTGTGAAATATTAAGCATTTTAGATGAAGGAAATAGAAGTTATAACATATTTCTCTGATGTTAAGTTTTGTAAAGAGACCAAGTATTTGACCTTGACCTTGGGATCAACGGACATTGGACGGTCGTGGATTTGGCACAGCATGGTAGTAGAGCCTTACAGAAATGTATGTGTGAAATATTAAGCATTTTAGATGAAGGAAATAGAAGTTATAACAATATTTATCTGATGTTAAGTTTAGTGACGGACGGACACACGGACGGAGAACCGGACTCCAGTATCCGCCCCCACAACTTGTTGCGGTGGGTATAACTATATTCAGCCCTGAAATTAGAATAACCTAACCTGGCCAGGTCCATACCACACCGAAGTCACTTGGCCCCTTCCCCTAAAATAGGATTACGAAAAATTGTAATACTCACATAAAGGTTATAACCAGATTCAACTGTCACATACAAAATGCCAAAGACGTATGAGGGCCAAACCAGGTCTCCAGTCGGAATTTGGGTAAGGATGAACCCCGATCGTTAAATTACCCAGCGCATACTCCCACCTGCCACCCACCTTTTAGCAAATATTGATTAAATCTCTTATTGGTATGTGATGCACACACATCACTGCTTGATCATAGCATGCCAAGTTTTGTCTAAGTATGGCGACTGCATGCCTTTCATATACCGTATTCTTGCGATTATAAGTCGCATTTTTTTTACTCAGATTTGTATCCCAGAAAGCCCCTGCGTCTTATAAATACATGTAGATACATGAGCATTTTTTTCCACCCCGAAATATTGACATAAATGACAAAAAAATAAAATGCGTTCCTATATTTGTTGTTGTTGTTAGTCTTTGGGGTAAAATCCGGTATTGGAATATTGGATTCGTATTCTAAACAGTTCGCGCCTTACTCGTTCCGGCCCTGTGTCACATTCGGTACACATTTTCTATACCAAAGGCGAACAGTGTATACCAAGATCAGATCCAGTTTGCTGATTTAGCCTATTTTTAAAACGGCATGTTCGTACCTTAACCAGTTCGCCCCATATCCGTTACGGCCCTGTATCTGGAACCCGTAATTGACTGAATTTCCGAGTTAATGGTCTATACATTTATTATTGGGAATGCACATTGATTTACAATCTGATCTGTGTCTACAATATGTACATTGGGCTTCGATTATAGACAAGAAGGGTTTCCCATGTGTTGACAATGTGTAATTTGCTGTGTTTGCCAGTTATTTTGAAAGGTGAGAAACTGAGAACTGCCTTATTGCCACCTTTAATCTCAGTCGTGTCAAACGTCAATTACTAAATTTTCAGCACAATTAAGCCATTTCTCCTGTGAAGTGGTCAGATTTCTTTTCTTAGTGAGAATTGAGTTATATTCTGATTAGGTGTTGACATTGAGAAGATGTTCTCAAACTGACAGTAGGGTTAAATACCACCGAAAATTCTTGTTTTCTCGCATTTTGAACAGTATCCTCTATAAATTGTCAAACTTGCACAAACGGCACTTTTAGAGCCATTTAACCGTATTGCTGTTGCACAATAATCTCACAAAATCAGAATGGGAAATTAAGAATCAGAGCATCGTACACTGCGAAGGAGAAACTGGAAATTGGTCCGAAACTTCCAGGGTATGAAAAATAAATAAAAAAACAGCGCGGGGAATTAGTATTAAATAACAACAACTTGGCGATTAATTGTATTGGTCCGAAACGTCCAGGGTACGAAGCTTGTGAGTGACCAAAAAAAAAGCAGCGCCTGTTAGTATTTATAAACAACAACAACTACAACTTTTTTTGTTTTTGTTTCCTTTTTTTTTTAGAAAATTGAGGGCGTCCCCATGTAGACATTTTCCCCCAGATTTTGGAGTAAAAATAGGGGTGCGACATATGCATGGTTGCGACTTATAATCGCAAGAATACGGTATTTAGAAACCAGTGTTAACCTGTAGAATGCGGAAAAGAAAATTATCGTCTGCTATTGTTTCATATTTTGTCTTTTTCTCATTGAAACATGGTTTGATAGCACTTTAGAGAATTATTTTCATTGGAAATTATTCTAATGTTTATTTTAGTTTATATACTTAAGGGTAAAAATTGGCTTGAGGACCTTCCAAACCCGGACATTTGAGCCCAAAAAGTGTCAGGCTAATGACCGTTGGTCCATTTGTTTCCGAATTTACAAATATCTGCGATACAGTCGAAATATGCGCATTAAATGAAGGAGGCGATGATGCGGTTAATTTAACCTAGCTAGTTCATTCTCCTATCGCACGATGCCTGTATGTCAGACCGTGAAAAGGGCCGAGTGTGAGTGCATGTGATATATCGAGACTCAGCCGTAACAGTGTTATCCTATATGATGATGTTATTTGAGGACATTTCATTTCTAAAGTGCTACCTGACAACGTTTTTGCTGTAAAAAAAGAAAGAAGGGAAATCAAAAAATAAACAGCAGATGACATAATTGAATTCAGGGGGCCGTTTCACTAAACTTTGTACGACTAAAATGTTCGTAAGTGCAAACTTATGATAGTCTGTAAAATTCACTTTAACAATGTTTTCTTGTAAACAATTGTTGGATTTACATTTATTGAGCATAGGCTGCATATGCAGCCTATGCTCAATAAATGTAAATCCATCAATTTAAATCAAGGCGATTCTAAATTTGCACTTACAAACATTTTAGTCATAAGAAGTTTAGTGAAACGGCCCTCAACAGTGTAAGGGTTAATATAATGGAATTTGGTAAAATATGCAACATATACTTACATGTATATGAGATAATCCTTCTGTTATTGAAGTTGTATATTCGAGGTCACAAAATGCCAGCAACGGTATACAAAATCACCTACAAACACATCATAAATCAGGAAATCAAATTGTTTAAGATTGAGTGCAAGGTATGGTAACCTTGCTGAATACGGAATTTAAAATTACTTACAACAAATACGTATAAACTGAACTGCAAACATGCATTTAACCCTTAGAATGTCGAAAATGGAAATAGTTGTCTGTTGTGTATTTATTCTCAATACAAACATTGTTTGGCAGCACCTTAGAATAATTTCCATTGGAAATTTTTCTAAGGCGCTGCCAAACTATTTATGTACATGTATCTGTTGATAATTATAATTCCGCTATGGAAGTGGTGTCACGCCTGCTGAGGCATTTAACTGTAACATGATCATGGGCATGTGCAAAAGCAAGCATCAAAAAAACCGTCAGAGAAGTGCATGTTTAAAATACGAAAAAGGTCAAGGTTGGAGAAACTTTTGACATAAAAATATGGCTAAGTGTTTCCACAAACATGTGAAGGTCATGTTAATGCTTACATGTATCAAGTGTCCAAATATTGAAGCAATCCATCAAGTAATATTAATGTTATACGATGATGAAGAAACTTGAACAAACTTTTTGACGCAAACAATGGCTAAGTTTTTCCGCAAAAATATGAAGGTACAAGAGCTCATGTTAATGGGGCATGAGTGTGATCCAAATGCTCACATATATCAAGTGTCCAAATATTGAAGCAATCTGTCAAGTAATATTAATGTTATATCATGATGAAGAAACTTGTACAAACTTTTTGACACAAAAAAATGGCTGTTTCCGCAAAAATATGAAGGTGAAAAAGGGGTCATGGTCATGTTAATGGCGGCATAAGTGTGTTCCAAATGCTCACATGTATCAAGTTTCCAACTATTGTAGCAATCCGTCAAGTAATAGTAAAGTTATACCATGATGAAGAAGCTTGTACAAACTTTTTGACTAAAAAAAAGGCTAAGTGTTTCCGCAAAAATATGAGGGTAAAAAAGGTCAAGGTCAAGATAATATTAATGGCGGCATGCGTGTGTTCACAATGCTCATATGTATCAAGTTTCCGAATATTGAAGCAATCCGTCCAGTAATATTAAAGTTATACCATGATGATAAAGCTTGTACAAACTTCTTGACATTTCGGACGAAGACGACGCCGACGACGGAAAGAGGCGACAGCGGCGACTATATATAGTCACAACTTCTGCTAAAGCAGGCACGACAGAAATGGAAATTAAAAAATAAACAACATCTAATTCAGCAGTGTAAGGGTTAAATCGTGAACAAGATATATACTTCCAATTTACTAGCTGCACATTTTCCACTGTATAGGCAACAGGTTGCACTATATCGCTACACCACGTCTATATCACTACACCACGTCTATATCACTACACCACGGTACACAGTAAAACTGTGCGTAATAGCATTATTTTACACTTCGCATACTAATATATAGAAAACACCTGCAGGGCTTTGACGTTCCAGGCGCGGATCCAGGATTTCGGGTTAGGGGGGGGGGGGGGGAGGGGGGGGGGGGGGCGTAACTATTTTGCAATACTTGACAATATTATCGATAGTCAAATATTGCAAAATAGTCGGCCGAGCGGAGAGGAGCAGAAAAATGCATGGAATACATGGCACTTGGCATGAAACGTGCCTTGTAACTTGTCAAAAAATCTTTACTCGGCGAATTTTAGGGGGGGGTGCGCGCCGGGTCCGCCCCCCCTGAATCCGCCCATGCGTTCATACTTCGCTATATTGTTATTGAGAGACAATTCTATAATATGACACAAAAATATTACCATAAACTTACCAAATAAAATGTGCGTTAGCAAAATGATTAGGTCACTCTCCACAAAGATAAAAGTAAACAAAGAATGCTTCAAACGCACATTTGGAAAGACTACTCCGTCATAACTGTTATTTAATGTAGTGTAATGAAATGTAATTCAGAGTTATGTACTCAGAACTATCAATTTACATGTTATTACCTGCCCAAACTACAACAATGTGCATATGTACACTGTCTGTGGTCGGATAGGAGTTATGTAACAGTAATGTGAGGATTATTTACAAACACAAATATACATTATACAGAGACAGTTTGTGACAACAGATTAAGGTTTTCAATGCAATGTCAGAGCTCGAGATAAGCTGCGTATTTGCTTAAATACCCAATTAAAATTGCCAAAAACCAAATTGAAATCATAAATAGCGAGTATGAAAAAGCAATAAAAAAATTGTGGTACCTTTATCATGCTGCAGAAAACAATAAACAGACCACAAATATAGCTTATTTTCCATAAAAACACATCTTGGTATTTCATTAGAATTGTCTCCATTATTTCAAAGCAAACTATTCAATAATTGCTATCTGCTGATGTGTAAACAGTAGTGTGATTTTATTTTACCCAATTAAAATTTTGAAACACACAATTGCTTCAGAAATGATGGAGTGACAATACTCAATTACTAATTCCTTATCTGGAGCGCTGCAATGTCCAGTGTGAAATATTTCATAATCTTGTTCTACTTAGATGGATTAACATGAGAAATAATTCTCTGGCTAATATCCAAGAATAGCCAGAAATTCTGTGTATTAACAAACTTTGTTTTTCCCAGTGCTGTGGCTCCTGATCAGATATCACACTCATACATGGCTGTGACTGGAGAAATGGGGCTTATGGATTTTGTGACCAGTGTAGATCAAGATCAGCTAGTTGTGAGTACATAGCTCTAACAACATTTCATTACAATACAGTTATGACTAAGTAGTATCGCCAAATTTGCGAAGAATTTTGCTAATACACACTTTATCAGGTGAGTTTGTGTTCATATTTTTGTACAATATTGTAGAATTTTCTCTCAATAACAATATAGCCAAGTATGAATGTCAACACCCAGCAGATTTTTAGTGCACGAAATGTAAATGCTATTACGCAAATGTATACCGTTGACTGTGGTGTAGTGATATAGAGCAATCTACTGCCTATAAAGCGGAAATCGTGCAGCTACAGATCAGCCTGTGCATCCTTCTAACAAGCAATATAGATCATTATCAGGATACAGGGGGCCGATTCACTAAACTTCGAACTACTAAAATGTTCGTAAGTTCAAATTTAAGATCGTCTGTAAATTTCAATTATGGATTTACATTTATTGAGCATAGGCTGCTTATGCAGCCTATGCTCAATAAATGTAAATCCAATAATTATTTACAAGTAAACATTGTTAATGGGAAATTTACAGACTATCATAATTTGGACTGACGAACATTTTAGTTGTACGAAGTTTAGTGAAAGTGCGATATCTGATTAGGAGCTACACTGGTCACAAATCCCATAATCCCCATTTCTCCAGTCTCAGCCACATTGACAATAGCAGGCGAGTGGCTTTTAAGACACAGGTGAAAGACTCGGATCTATGACCCCCCCCCCACCCCCCCCCCCCCCACCCCCGAGTCAGAATAACAGCCCAATTTGTCCTGGCGTTTTGCTACACAGTCTGACGAGTGAGAAGTTTAAAAGATAGGAATGGACTCGCTGGATTCATATTAAATAATATCAAAATAACACGAACACGGCAGATAACGTCGCAAAAAAAGGTCAATGCCATTATTACCGGTATTCATGTTTTGTAACTGGCTTCAAATCGCCTCCTGTAAGTCGCCATCTTGGATAGCCGTGACGTCGACGGGGCCGTGTACAAGCATATCACCTAATCGGTCAAATGGGAGCTGGTCAAAATGGGCCCGGGTCAAAGCGATCCCGGGTATAAACGGCACCTATTTGACCAAAACATCCTCCAAGCTTTATTTAATATATAATCAGATTAATAAACTAACAAAATCGACCTCGCAATACGTATGTTGATAAAATCGAAATATTCCATTTCTGTATATCTCCACAAGTCAATACTTGTTGTTCACACCTTTATCCAGACGCATGTTACAAGTCTACCATTAATAGTTAATCTAACTAAGCCATGCTTATTGTGCCTAAAATCAGTGTAGACCCAGACTAGTCTGCACCCTGTGCTGTCTGATCAGCATATGCACTGTTAGTCATCCAGTCATTACACTCTGCAGTATAATACATTACTCACGAATTGAAACAACTCATATCCATGATTATACGGATGGTCTAATGCACTTGTGTGGAAATTTTAGTAACAATTTTGAGGGAGATTTCCACCTCAAAAAAATAATAACCTATACCGTTTCATTACAAAACAGACAGGATTATGAAGTGCAACCAGCAAAATACAACGACTACAGTACGATACCGTACCATACAATGTGAAATGAATGATGTAGCCCCTAATCAGGTTTTATTTTATTTATTAACTGAATGTAACTGAAATTAAAGTAAAAATTAAATTTTGCCAAACCCAGAAGCAGGATCTACCTAATGAAATATATAATTGTTATGACACAGCAACAAGTGGTGTTTTCTCATGTGCTGTGTAAATATGTTTTACAACCAGCAGAAACATCCCTGGGGCTAACCAGGGGATTACAATATCTTTGAAATTCAGATGGCAGTATATGACACTCTTTGATGTGAAATATGTTTCACTAACTTACTAAACCTGGCATATTGTCTCTGCCAGGCCATCCATAATTATATCTCCGTTTCCTGTAACCCGACCGACCCGCTAAAAATGGTGCGACCCGATTTTTTTTATTGCAATTTCGTTTACAATTATTTTTTTTTACAATTTTTTATTTATTTATTTTTTTTCAATTTAGTGCTACAGTGGGTTAAAAGGGTTAATATAATCTCTGGCCCTAAATGGCATACATGTTCATACAACAACACATACAGCAATTGACATACTTTTATTGCAAGACTTGCAATATTGAATTTAAAAATTATTAATATTAAAAAGGTACAATATTTTAACACTTGCAATGCAAGTGTTAAAATATTGTACCTTTTTAATATTAATAATTTTTAAATTCAATACGTCATGTGACAGAAAAAAAAAGAAATTGCCTACCGACCGACCCACTTCTAATATTATGGGTCGGGTTAACAAACAATTTTTTAAGGACGGCTCCACCAGTATAGAGCTAGATCAGCTCGCAAAAGCAGCAGTCTAATAATTGTATGCACAATTTGCACAGTCTGATCAGGATCTGCACATTTCACCTTTCCATCAATGAAACACATTTCCTGCTTCTAAGCAATATGTATTGTTACCAGGCTACAGAAGTGTAAATACAAGTCAAGTAATGCCACGATATGTCTTCAATATAGCTATATAATGCAAATGTATCGGTTTTGAGGTATGTGTTATTCTCCTTTAACACTTCACAGTCATGTTAAAAACATTCATAGACCAATACTACACATGTAGGTATACATAGTTTGACATTGGTTATCCTTTTATTCCCATTTGTGTAGCAAAACACCAGGACAAATTGGGCTGTTATTGTGACTAAATTTTATACTACAAGGGTCTCGGCTCTCACGGATACAGAACATATAAAAGACAGATGAAATAGTAAAACACATCGGTAGAGCTGAGATTTTCTAAGCTACCACCCACCCAACAATGATAAGTGAAATACGCCCCAGTATACACCGGATACACACACACCTGAATTAACACAGTGGTGGCTATATATCCATTAGTACACGTCCCTCCACAAGAATTGCTGTCACACACAAGTTCCGCGAAGCAACGATTGGTGAAGAAGTGAACATTTATAATTACACTAATTCACTGTAAAAATATTCCCATTCAATGTATACAACATAGTGTGTACGTTCTGCTCGGTATATGTTTTATTTACATTATAGTCTATTATACATTTTTGACAGAACACTTGAGAGTTGTACGCTTGTGGAGAAACACGACGAGATCAGTCAGGTAGACACACTGCCGTAGTCGGAGAGCCACATGTAATATCTACTGATAGACAGATAAGGTACTATTAACCCTTTCAACCCTAAATACCAGACATTGATAGTTCTATGCTAATTTCTGGACTATTCCATTACAATGGTTATGGTGTGGGTTTTTTTAACATCTAAAAAATACTGACAAACACTGCAGATCCGGATGAGACGGCTTGTTAAATTACAAGCCGGCCGGCTCACCTGGATCTACAGGGTTTGCAATATTTGATTATTTATGGTCTACACGATTGAAAGGGTAAATGTAGACTGATTACTGCTATCTATAACATGCAGACACTGGGTGAAATAGAAGTTCAACTAAATATGTAAACATATTACTTACCATTTACATTATCCCGTCCGCTCCAATGAACCTGGAGTTATGTTAAGCTATTCTTATGCTTGAATAGACAGTATTTCATCACCTGAACATATATTCCAACCCATCACGATCTGGGTATATATATCTACACCATTGTGTATTGTGTGGAAAATTAAATTGGTATTTTACTACATTATAGTGAATGGATTAAAGCTCTATCAGCTTGATATTGTACACATTCAATATTGGTCTGGTGTATATATATACATGTGGCCGTGACTGGAGAAATGGGGCTTATGGCCAATGCGACCAGTGTAGCCCCAGATCAGACTGCGCAGTCCACCACCACCAAAACGTTCCCATAACCTGCAGCCATTCTGCTCTGGATATTCACTAATGAAAATATAGGTTTAATTATTGTTAAGAAAGATAAATTCAATCTCCTGTGACCAACCTGGTGGGGGCGCAGAAAGTCAGCGGCTGGAATTGAAACTGACTCACATGACAAACATGATCCGACTTACAAAATAATCCCATGCATATGCTTGAAACTGATGTAAATGATACATTAGCATGCCTGTGAAGTAGATTAGTACACCAATTGACAAGTTTCTGCAAGAAAAGAGTGTCTATGGCATAACAAATCTGGCTTATTCTTTTTAACATACTACTTTTAACGTACTACACCGCACAAGAATATCTGATGATTTAGTGTGGTTAAACCTATAAATCATTACCAGGCTGCCGGAATGTGTAGCTGCACGTTTTCCACTTCATAGGCAACAGGTTGCACTATATCATTAAACCACGACACACAGTACAAATGTGCATAATAGCATGTACACTTCGCGCATTAAAATATAGAAAACACTTGAAGGGCGTTGACGTTCATACTTAGCTATATTGTTATTGAGAGACATTTTCTACAATATGACACAAAAATATTACCATAAACTTATCTAATAAAGTGTGTATTAGCAAAATTCTTTGCTAAAATAGAAGGCAAACAAAAAATGCTTCAAACGCACATTTGGAAAGACTACTCCGTCATAACGCTTATGTAATGCAATGTAATAGAGTTATGTACTCCGAACTACAGAAATGTGCTAGCAGATCTGTAACTATGTTGGCAACAAAAGCCATAAGCCCCATTTCTCCAGGCACATGACTGTACGTTACAATGCTTGCAACAATTTCACATAGTGATCCTCTTGCACATTCACTCAGTATGTTTATACTGTTATACATTTGCTGGCCACAGGCCTCCTACTTTTGTTATTTCTCAATGAAAGTATATGTTGTGACCACTCATTTGAACAGACAGGTCGAGGAAATGCCACGCTAAATTTAACTTGGCAATATATTGATGCATCTACCTGGAAAAACCCGCTAGTGGTGACGTAATTCCTTTCACTGCTTCACAGTTACCACGGACTACCATTTTGCTGAAGATATGACACAAAGATACACACACTTGAAACCCTTCAAAAGCTTTAATACAAGATATTTTCAACATTGCACACTTCTATAATATTTATTATAATCCCCACACACACTGTAATAGATTAACACATGATGCATGTGCATGATAAGCACAAATAACGGAATATATCAAAGCGAGTTCTGACTGTTATCGCCGACGTAGTCGATGATGTAGTGTCCTGTTAAAACAAGTTTGTCATGTGACTGAAATCGCAAGCACATCTGCGGGAAATATGAATGCTATATTTAGCAAAACCAGCATTTGCAACGCAACATTTTTTTTCAGTCACCCATACAGTCATATATTTTCAGAAAACCGATACAACTCTCCTGTGAAAGGCTCTTTCACCAAGCGTTTTTATCACATTTCATCCACATCTGAGACCCTGAGCACCTTTAATATTGTAGTAGGACGGGAATGTGTTATAAACAAGAACTGGCAT
Source organism: Conchocele bisecta (assembly GCA_029237695.1). Lineage (NCBI taxonomy): Eukaryota > Metazoa > Mollusca > Bivalvia > Lucinida > Thyasiridae > Conchocele > Conchocele bisecta. Next base: position 212,634,570 of record CM055265.1, read on the forward strand.
CGTTAAACAAAGCTAATTCCCTCGCTGGCAGCCTGAATAAAGAAAAAAAGTCCTCAGTGACCTTGACCTTGGGCAGTCGGACATGGGTTGTATGCAAAAGAAAGCAGAATCCCTAGACACACATTGTGGCCAAATATTATCAAAATCGGTGAAGCAGTTCATGAGTTATTGAAAAAAGAAAAAACAAATTAAACATTTTTGCTTTACAAACAAGGTGAACACGAGTTCTCAGTGACCTTGACCTTGGGCGATCGGATGTAGATAATTTCCTGTCAAAAAGGCTGCATATTTTGGTGGCTAAAACAGGTGGCACAGTTAGAGTTTGGGGTGGTCCCTTTGAAATATGGATGGGCCAGTTGCCCCCAACTGCTGAAATTCTATATTGACCCCTGCATTTAAGACACAGGACCTTTAACCCTTACACCGCTATCTTAATTTTTTGTCGTCTGCTGTTTATTTTCTATTTTCCATTTTTATCATCAAAAACATGCTTTGACAGCACTTTAGAATAATTTACAACATGCTTTGACAGCACTTCAGAATCATTTTGAATGATTCTGAAGTGCTGTCAAACCATGATGTCATTGAGAAATAAGGCAAGATATAAAAGCAACAGCAGACGACAATTGTTGTGTGTAGCTGTTTAAGAGTTAAGAAGTGAACTGTATTAGAAGATCTTACACTCAAAATCATTGAGATTTACGTTAATGTATTGGCAACTTATGTTGAAAACCAGCCTCAAACAGCAGTTTCTACATGTTGTAACACGTATCGGTGTGGCCTAATTTACGCGATCTTGTGGTTAAATCCAGACATTCGGTGTGTTTTGGCTATTGTTTAGTACTGCCATAATTGAACGGCGCTGGTAATACCGATTACATTGCAATGATTACTTTCCTTGAGTCTGAGATCAAATAATGCCATTTGCTTTGTTATTTAGTATAAGGTATGCAGCTTCTGGTCTGACACAAGCTTGTATTGTAACAAAATAACATGTTTAAAATTGTAATTTTGTATGTATTTCTGCAGGACAACGATAATTCTCAAATAAACATATGAACTTGCCACTACAATATTGATGTTAGAGCCTTAAACACATTATTTAATTTGTTATGATACAAGATCGTGTCCGACCTAGGAAAACCAGTTGTAATTTGATATTCTTTGCATAATATGTTCCAACTATGCTATTTCAACAAGATAACAAAACTTCTCAAATGAAAATGTGCACTTTTCGCCAAAATATTTACAATAGCGTTAATAAAATTGTGGAATTTGTTAAGATACGAGGTCGTGTCCGACCAAAACTAGAAGTCTTGTTGTTCATATATAGTTACACCAGTGTAAGCCGAAACACGCCAAATGCCTGTGGGTAAATCATACAACGATGGTGAATGGCAGAATGCGAATTTGACACCTCGTCTCTCGATAATTTCAGCACACCCAGGCACATTTTAATTGTTTTGAACATTGTTAAGAAAGGTGTTTCCTGTATGTACAAACAATAATTGACCATCCACGATAGGCCGAAAGTACCTGTGGTGTCACCGATGTGTGTAGGGTCATCAGAAATGGAATTTATTGAATATTGCTCCTAACAATAATTCAATAGGTCTTACAACAAAAGGAAACTAGCAGAAACTACTGTCTGTTCCACGTTTTTCTGCTGACAAACTTTTGGCTATTAAACATATTAAATCTAACAAATATTTAATTGTTACGTAAGTACTTTTTCATCAATAACAAAAAAGTCACCGTCCCCAAATATTTTTGTTTCATGAAATTCCATCAAATATTGATTTTATAGCGAAAAAAAAGATTTTTCTATGGGAATTTAAAGGTACATGCCCACTCAGTAGGCACAAACTGTTCTTTATATCGGAGACATCATCGGAGACATTTTCTAGCAAAATAAACATTCATTCACCATTAGCCTACGCATTGATTTGCATTAGTATACATTTTATATCAGACGGAAATTTCCACACTGATATCAGGGGCGATAACCGTGTTTTCTTAAAATGTTAACGGACATTCCTATTCATTCTCAGTATATATTTTTGGATGTGCAATGATCATGCTTAATATTATTTTTTCAGATGACGCATATAATTAGTAGAAATAACTAAAAAATATCATGCCTCATTTGCATATGAAAATAGCCGGATACCACCGCGCATCACTATCAGTAAAATAAATAGTACTAAATGATTATATCTGTATAGCGGGCACTTGTAATTTTTACAACTGGTGGAATAGTGACACAATTATACACTTATTTAATTCCTATAAAGAACATGTTGTGCGTACTGAGTGGGCATGTACCTTTAACATGGGAGGAAAAGAGGAGGAAGCGCTGGGGGGGGGGTGGGGGGGGGGTGGGGGAGGGGGGGGGGAAAGAGTAAAAAAACAATTTTTTTTGGAAATTGACTCCGAAACCTGGCTAGATAGCTTGGAAATGATGTAACTGAGAAAATAAAAGTTGATTTTGAAAATCGGTCCACAAATTAAAAAAATCTATTTTTAGCCCCCATGTTAAATTCCCAAAGGAAAATAGTTTTTTCGCAATAAAATAAATATTTGACGAAATTTCATCAAATAATTTTTGTTGGGGAGGGTGACTTTTTGTTATTGATGAAAAAGTATCTATATTTAAATATTTTTAAGATTTAATGCGTTTAATGGCCAAAAGTTCGTCGGCAGCAAAACGTGGAACAGACGGTCGGCGATATTTTGATTTGGTTAGGGTAAAAATATGCAGTGTTCTGCCAATAAATCGGAGACATGGGGCCAATGACCCCATGGGTAAAAAAAGTGGGGACATTTTCAAAAATGATGGGGTCACACATGGTATTTTGAAGAAAAACGCTGCTTCGAACTATTAAATATCAGCAATTAAAGTAATTAATAGTTTGAAATAGTGTTTCGCTGAGCCCGACAATGCAATAATTAATTCATGTAAATTTTCAGCATGTTGTGATTGTGAAAAAAACATGGAAATAAACATTAAAACATGATCATGATGTATTTGTAGTTCTTTATCATTCAATCGGCTCCCAATCAATGTTATAGATCTGTGTATAAAAATCGAACTTAGACCCACTCCCAGGCACACAGTGACACTTGTCTAATATAATATAAATAAGTAAAGTGTAGTGACAGCATTAATGCACAAACTGGTAAATTTATGTGTCCCTGAGGTTGAGCCCAAGTGTGATTCATGCACAGTTTTATAAGAATGACTTTTTTTTTTTTAGTTGATGACCATACGCGCATTTCAAACGGCTTTTCTGATTGGCGGACCAAAATAATTTGCTTTATACTTGTATCACTTATGTAAATATACCATCCAATGAAAACCGTCAATAGATGTATAGCTAAGCGCTGTTGCTATGCGAATTTTACATTTCCAGTACATTTCACGAGCGCCCCTAACACAGTTCAGACTTTTTTAATTTCGCAACCCGCGAACTCGGACCGAATATTTAATGCGCCCGTTTGCCCATCGGTAATTTTTTTCCTTGCGCCATTGACAATTTTTTCGCGCCAATGGCGCAATCCCGTGTCCTTGGCAGAACACTGCAATATGAAATAGGAAAAATCAGTGGTGGTGACCCACTTCTATTATTACGTCTGTGCTTACCCAAGGCCTAGTACAATTAAGATCTGCAGAAATGGTCAGACACATATGGCTGCTGAAATTCCATCCAGACAAATGTAAGGTTATGACAGTCGCAACAAGGCGCCACACTGAAAATGAAAAATACTACCACCTATACAACAACAAAGTCGAGGAAGTAAAATTTACAAGATCAGAGGCAGAAAAATATACAGGAGTGCTCGTGGACAACAAATTATGCTTCTCTTCCCATATTCAGCAGCAAGTAAATGAGGCAAATAGTATAATTGGACTGATCAGAAGAACATACACATTTTTGGATGAAATTACCTTCAAATACTTGTTCCAGGCCTTAGTTCGTCCACACTTAGAATATGCGGAAGCAGTATGGTCACCACATCTGAAAAAGGGTATAGAGTGCATTGAAAATGTACAAAGACGTGCGACAAAACAGGTACCATCTCTAGCAAATTTGCGGTACACTGAAAGATTAAAGAAATTAAAACTTCCAACAATGAAATATATGAGGGCACAAGGTGATATGATAGACATACAAAATAATGACCGGCGTATATGATTAAGCAGTTACAACAGGAATGTTGGAGAAGTCAACTTCAGATAGAACACACACACTGCTCTATACAGGCCTGTACCCGGAGCTGCGCCAGACAGACGTACTAGAGGACACAAATACAAGATAGTGAAGAAAAACTGCCGTCTAAATTGTAAATAATATAGTTTCACACAACACGTAGTTGAAGTATGGAATAACCTGCCAGAGCAAGTCGTGTCGGCCAAAAATGTCAAACAATTTGAAATTAGACTGGATAAATTATGGTAACATCAGGACATGAAATTTGACTTCAATGCAACTTATGCATCAGTCAATGTGAATCCCCGCACCCCCCCTCCGGGGGAGGGGCGGGGCTTTACCGGGGCATACACCGGGGCTTTTACCTTTCATGATGCCCCGCAGTGCGGGGACTTTACCGGGGCTTTTACAAATGGGCCGGGACACACCCCGGGGGCTTTACCGGGGTTTTAACCGGGCTTTACCTGGGCATACCCCGGGGCTTAACATTTCATGATGCCCCGCAGTGCGGGGCTTTTACCGGGGCTTTCACAGCAGCGAAAATATAAGCCCCGCTATTCCCCCGGAGGGGGGGTGCGGGGACTTACATTGACTGATGCATTATCAATTCAAACCGGCAAGCGGAAGTGAGACAATAGTAGAAGACAGTAATGAAGAAGATGCTGACATACTGGTACTAGATGCCAGCGTCCACAGAAGAACCTAAAGTAACCTAAAGAAAAGTCAATTAAGAAAATGTGACATATGTTCCCGCCATTTTTCTTGTACTGTTGTTGTTGTGATTGCCAACGAAATCTCTGCGCTGACATTTCTTGGCACCTCCAAGTTCCGAATAATTAGAATGCATCACAAGTCCACATGCTGGTCCCTGTTTAAACTGGAATGTGAAACGATGTTAGTCAGGGCAAAAAATATGTTCAGTACTGTATGTGACAAAAACGTACGACTTCCCACATTCAAGGGGGTCACTCCCCATACTGAGAGGTCATGGTATCAGTAACAGTCGTAATCGAAAATAAATAGCTTACTTGCATCTACATGAATGTAACATTCTACGAGAGTGTATAGCAGCCACGGTATCTCGTTGGGGGCCAAATGAATTACGTCAAATGTGAGTCTCAAAACGATTAACACTTCATAGAGCATATTTCATACATTCATGCCTCCAGACATTTCTATGATGTTCTAAAATCACAATGCAGATATTAGTCAACAGATACATCTCCACTACTATATACTAGTCAAATAAATACGACTCAAACCGCTACGTACGATGCTACTTCGCTAAGAGGGTGAAGGGAGCGACACAGTAAGCGGATGAAACCGTGAAATACGTACCTTGCTCTACACTACTGAATGCTGATCGATCAAACCTGGACACTGAGCACAACATAATCATTCGCAGATGGACAGAGCATAGAAATTCCTCGAATATCAACGACGAATATATCACGTCTACTAAAGTAGACACCAGTGGCGCCCTTGACAAGACATTCATGCAGTGGAGAAAGCCATTAAGCAGTCAATACTACTATTTGCAATCCGTACATTACATGTTAGGAGCCACAGGTGTCTTAAATGAAATCACATGTCATTATCGTCTGTAGTATAAGTGTTTATTTATATTAGAAACTAGATCATCAAGTGATTTATTTTCTTGCTGGCACCTGTGGTTAGGCGCAATACCAGGACAACCTCATTAACCACTACGGCAAGCCAACAAAGAGTGTGTCTATGCACAACCTTTGTTTACTTGACTTAGTCATTAGGCAGTAGGATATTTGTGGCGCCATGTAAATTGGTCATAACCGACCTGTGGGCAATAGTTTTACCCATAGAGTTTTCCAAGTGGGTACCTTTTGTGACACTTACATATATCATTATTTAATCTTCTCTGTTTTTCATCTTCTGATTAGTTTTTGTTTGTTGGTGGTGTTTGGCATCTTTATTGGAGACTGTGTTCAATGTATTTCAATGGATTCCTTTTCCACCTTCTGGGAGCTTTGATTCATAAGGTTGTCATTAGTGTATGTGCTCGAAAAAGTATTGGTTGCGTTCATCGTATATGTTACCCATGTATTATATGTTTATTTTATTGGGGGACCGTACGCCGTTCGTCTTGGAGGGCGCCTAAATGCCGGTTGATTACCGATGTACACGTGTATGTTTTGTATGACCTTCAATGGTTGTATTTTGGTTCACCAAGTTTTGTAGATCTCCTTTTGAGAAAACTATGTGTATTTCTAGTTTGTATGTTATGGTCATATGTCGAGAAACATGGGTACCCAGCCACGGGACCCGAATCCGGCACCGGTGGTACGGTAACACCAAAGCCAGAGCAAACAGTGTTCGTGATCTAATATATGCGGACGGCATCAGACTGAATGTATCATGGATTCGTTATATCGGTCGTATGGCAACTTTGGCTTGCCCATAAGTATCAATAAGGTCGAAAGAGTCACCACTGTCAATGTCAGCAACAGCGTGAAACATAGCCATAGTCATTGCCACAAACTTCTCCGAGCACCGCATTAAAGGTACATGCACAAAATGTTCTTTATAGGAATTAAATAAGTGTATAATTGTATCACTATTCCACCAGTTATAAAAATTACAAGTGCCCGGAAAACAGATGTAATCATTTAGTAATATTTATTTTACTGATAGTGACGCGCGTTGGTATCAGGATATTTTCATATGCAAATGAGGCACGATATTTTTTACTTATTTATACTAATAAAATTCGTCACATGAAAAAAAATATATTTTCGACAGATTATAGAGTATGATCATTGCACATCAAAAAATAAATACAGAAAATAAATAGTAATGTCCTTTAACATTTTAAGGAAACACGGTTATCGCCCCTGATATCAGTGTGAACATTTACGTCTAAAATAAAATGTATAATAGTACCAATCAATACGTGGGGTAATGGTGAATGAATGTTTATTTTGCCAGAAAATGTCATACGTACAGAATATACAAAAGTATCTGTATCACTATATTATAACCTACTGCGTGAGCATGTACCTTTAAGCGAAACTCATTCGAATGATACACACTACCAATAAACAGGAAAATGTGTACACAATTGTCGAACTGAAAGTTGTGCTCAACGACAGTTTGGATGGAAAAATAATACCTTCACTTGAAAAAGTATTCCGTATCTATAGTAGGCTACAATTGCCTTTGAATTTATGCCGGAATACCATGATTTGTTTGGCAGTAAGTGTATTCTGTTTACAGTTGAGTTTCGCTTAAAGGGGTATATCAGGATATTCTTAAAAAATGAAATAAAAACGTGTTTTCACCATAGCCCGGAAGGTATGTACATACGTACAGGGTACATACAGGGTACATAGGTACATACGTACAGGGTACATACAGGGTACATAGGTACATACGTACAAGGTACATACCTTCCGGTTTTTCTATCTTATGTACCGATATCGGTGAAAGAGAACCCAGTTGTCCTAGTATCATCATATATCTTCAATGAAACAACTTTACACAGGGCCATGATAAAAACACATTATTGTTTTCGAAAAGTCGTGAGTATCGTCATATATCTTCATGTTAGGAACCACTTGCCTCATCGAATGTGGCAATATTGACACCCTCCATGGACAATGACACAAACTAACACGTGCAATAAGGCCGTGCTTGGAACATATATTTTCTTGCAGTCATGTTCGGCAAATAGCATGGCTCTTTGTCTTGTTTATGTTTTCTTCAATGTGCAACACTACACAATACACACAAGGTCAATGTATGCATCACGTGCGTCGAACAAGACTACCAGTAGAAATACACATTGCAAGTGCATCTTTTTCTTTTTCAAAGCTCGAGTAGTATATAATATGGAGACAAAAGAACAAATACATAAATTGAGTTAGTGAATGGTTTGCTACCTAAATGGCGAACGGTTCTAACCCTAATCAGATAAGCAGATGCACATGTATAGTCTACAAGTTTCACAGTTCCCCAATCAAAACCACACATATGCATGTATATGACTGGAGAAATTGGGCATATGGGAACTGTGACTAGTGTAGCTGCTGATGAAATAATACCGTCGTATAGTCTGATAAAAATCAGTATTGCTTGCTAGAAGCAGGACGGGTATTTAATTGATGGAATGGCGAACAGTGCAGTTCCTGATCAGACTGTGCGGATGCACAGGCTGATCTCGATCTACACTAATCGCAAATAAAACCACAAGGCACATTTCTTCAGCCACAGCCATATATGTATGTATAGTTGTATACGCAATAAGAATATCACAACAAACAATCCCCAGTGAACCACTGCAGCTGCGTAGTCCTGAGCATTTCAATTTCTTCAGGGTGACGGTGGGGTGGTGTCCCGCAACATTGCAGCTGCTGCTGGCATGGGCCTTGTCTAATTTTACCAGCCAAACTGCAACAAAATGTCAATATATAGTCAAGCGATCCGTGATAATCGCTGAACACGCCTACCAGGAAAACAATACATTGCAAGTTCGGTTTTATTCATGCAAGAGAAAACATCCACATCATAGATAGTACACTTATACAGACTTGCATATTGGTGTTTACAGTAATTTGGTAATATGTTCGGATTTGTTTATATTTTGACAAGCATGTAATTGGGGATGGGGTGGTGAGTTTGTCCTCTCATTTTCAACACTGGAACACCTCTGCCGCACCCACTCCCCCACGGTACATGCATACATGATTGAAATGGTGCCGCCTTGGAACGGTCACAACTAATTATGTGTCCATCGCTTTCAATCTGGCGACTCACTGTTTGTCTTGTTCTGCTATCCTAATGGCTTTGAGGGGAAAGGTGTGGTGTGACAGCAGTCGTTTTCGATTGTGCTCATATTTAAGGGTGGGAATTGGCTCGAACACCTTCCATACCCGGGATATATAGCCCAGTAAAGAAGCAGGCCAATGGTCGTCGGTCTGGTTTATATTTCCGAATTTTGATAAATGTTGTATTTAAAATTCAGGCTCCAAAAATGTGCGTCAAATATAGGACAATCTATGCAGGTATGGTAACCTATAATTTGAGGCCTCCTATAGCACCCATCAGCTTATATGTGTGTGATATAGTATGGCTGGGTATCTATTAGAGATGATTGAGGGGAACCCATACTAGTTTACGTGTATTGTGCGTTTTGAGTGGCATACGGACTGGTCAAATGAAATTAAGTGGCGAGTGTACTATCTGATTCACTAATGTCTAGCAAGTGTGCTCTACGTAATTAACTTATAGTTACATGCAGTCCTAATCCTACCTAATCACTATCGAGAAGAGAAGAGAAGAAGAAAGTGATTTCTGACGGTATGGTATTTGACGTGCCACCCTTACCCTATGTTAGTGTGCTGCATCAGAATGCTATATTAACCTATCATGATAACCGTGATTGCTGATTTTGTGTTGTTAATTGGGTTTTATATATATATTTGTTTTTGTTATTTACTAGCATTATTTAATTTTAGTTTAGTTTTGAGTCACTTACCACACCGTCAGATTTTGGCCAAAATAGACTAATAAACATTCAATCGTTTGATTTTTGTCTATATTGGAGTAATGCAGATTGTCAATATCGACATAAAAAGCAATTACTCCTGGTGGAGGAAACCTCCAGTTCCCCCAGTAGCTCCGGAGTCCCCTGTAGTAAAGCTAAACAAAAAGCCTCTAAAGGAGGCGATTTGGCACAACTCCACTCAATCAGCTGACTACCTCACCCCACTGACTCACACAATCACTTAGCCCAATTCCATTGAATTAGTGGACCACATCAATCCATCCATACACCCGCCAACCACACACCCCATCACTTAGCACAGCCCAATTAGGTCAATCACACACACACACGTACGCACGCACGCACGCACGCACACACACACACACGTACATACACATATACATATGTACACACACACATATATACCCATACACACACATACATATGGGCCGCGCCATACGAAAACCGGGCTTAATGACAACGTCATGAAAATCGGTAAACGACGTCGGCAAAACGACATTTGCAGCGTCGCTGTAAAAGTTCACATTTTGCCCTCCCATTTACGTTTACTGGTGTCAGTTAACATTAAGTGTGAACAGAAAACGGAAAATTATAACTTACTGAAACTTTCACTAATATGAGACGCAATGCCTTGCACCTTAGTACACATATTATGACGTCATGACTTGACGTCACGTACTTGTGACGTCACTGAACGTGAATACATGTTTGACGTTATGGCCATGGTGTCGTGACAAAATATTATAGCAAGGATACTTGCACGAGTTCCTCGCAGCATCAATGACTTAGAAATTTGCTTCAGGCGCTGTGCATTGTCGCCTAACTGTCGTTCTTTGACATTGTCACTCTTTTTCGTCGGTTATCCTTATGAATTTAAAATAGTGAACGCATAATTTAACTGGCTACATATCAGCGAAGTATTCGCTTACACTGCACCTTGAATCCTAAATAATCTTAAATATGAACAACCTATTGTATGCCAACGATATTACCATCTATTTTCTTGGTAAATGGAGACACTTTTGAACAATTCTATCCAGTACTTAGCGAATGATATGCCATTTAATGACACTCATTTTATCATAAACTGAGGTTGACACGCATCTATATAATAACATATATATCCAGGGTTTGTATTGAATTTGGCAAAACAAATGCATCAAAATCTCTCTAATAGATTCAGAATCAGTGAGTTCAATGCAGCTCCTTCATTGTTTGTGTATAAGCAATACATAATGCACAAAACACACTGTGAGGTCGGTGGAGCTTTCGAAAAGTCTTGAAATTAATTGGAAATTTGATGGTCATAAACTTGCTTTTCGCACGATTTGTAGTATCAAATCATCAGCTTATCACTTGACTGCATAATAATGCATGTCTGAATCAGACGATGGTAATGCGATCCTCAAGAAAGACACATGGCAACAATTATAAAGTATTACGCTACCAAATCTGCCCGACGTCGTGTTTTGTTAAAAAGTTAATGTTATAAGCAGACTATAGTATACTTCCTCCTTTAAAATATGTCGTCGCATACGAAATGTTAAATAATGTCGCTATTATTCCCAAAAATGATTTCAGACAGCAGCAAGCAACAGGGAAAAGCCAACACTCTGCCTTATTTGAAAATTATTCATACGGAATTACGTTACTTGGGCCGCAATCCAAAACATGACGTTACAATAATAGCAACTGCAATAAATATTATTTGGCTGACATGCGATAAAAGATGAAAAATCTATAGGACTTATCCGGGTATTTCATCAATACCCCTTGTATACGCCGTTGATAAAAACGTCGTAATTTCAACGTCAGTGATCTAAAACGTCATATAAGTTTTTACCACGCGTCATAAAAAATACTTCTAAAATGAAAAATAATTGGGATACATTGATCATTTTGGCGGCATATGGCTTTTAAAAGATGTACAATTCAGAATACGCTAAAAGTAAAAACTGAAAATGTTGTCAGTAAGCCCGGTTTTCGCATGGCGCGGCTCATATATAGATATGCATACACGCACCCACACACACACACATACATATACACATACATATATATATATACATATATATACACACATATATATACGTACAACCTCAAAGACCCCTCGGCATCACTGCGTTCCATTGTTCTGTAAAGTGATGGGAAATGGACAAGCATGGTTAGTGACAAAATGGGTCCCCTCAGTCAGTTTCAGGGGTCCATTAATTGTCAGTTGCCACTGGTCATGTCGTTTGCGCCTACGAGTCATATTGCCCTGTCAATATTGTCAATGGTTGGCCACTGTTATTGGTGTTATTATTAAAAGTAGATTTAGGAAGATGTGAATAAAAAATATGGTAAATGATTTGTGCAGATTTGCACGTATGGTTATCCCCACCCGCTAAAATACCGACCCCCGCATGTAAGCAGTCACTACTTTATAAGTTAATAGATAGAGCACTATGTGTCCTGTGGTGAACAGACCGTATCGTTCGTTTGCCAGCGGGGGTCCCCGATTGGGCATTCCCTACCTGAAAGATCCCTTGGGTTAGTACCAGTCAAGCCCACCCGCCCGGACATTTCATAACGCTATAGATTTCGTAACTGCTCTACTTTAGACCTGATCACGAGCAGACTGTAATGCGCAATGCTGTTAACTTAATGCGTGCTCCTCATGGGAGGCCGGACGTTAATAGTTGTTAGCTGATTATACGCTTAATTGTGTATATACAATTTTGTATATGCTTGGAGCTGACTACGGGTTGGCAATATGTTCGTTAGGGTGCACTCTGTGCCTGCCTCGGGAGAAGAACCCGCCAAATATATTGGAACTCGGGTAATTCGGACAATCCCCGTTTAATTTATACATTGCCAGCATTTCGCCACACCCCGCATTATACTTTATGATTGTATTATGTTTGATATGATTTTATATTTATCTCATTATGTTGTTAGTAATGGTCAGTCAGTGTGGGGTACTGCTCCCCAACACGTCAAATAAGTACATCTACCTCATTGGGTGATCCCAGAGCATGGATTCACAACCTGGCGACCAGTGTATCCACAGACCTGCCTGCACAGTCGCAGTCCGATCAGGGCATACGCCGTTCACCATGTAATCACCGTAAGTCGATGGCTCACACGCAAACATACATTTACGATATAACATATGTACAGCCTATCGTGATATTACTTAATTATATCTGGACGAAGCCTACATGGTCCAATGTAACCTCTGTCACTTAGTTGGACCACTTCGTTGACTGTATACCCTCTGCCATCCCCAGTTACTACCTATATATCTTGATATTTAGGTTATCAATTTTAATTTAAAACTATATTGTTGTTTTTGGAGCAGCGGTATTTACATTTTACCCCAGTATCATGTTTCCTTTATGTACTCTAATAAAGCTAGGTGTATTTCGGCTTCACATTCCTTGGGGGGGGGGGGGGGGGAGACTATACGATAATGTGAAGGTGTAATGTTGTGTTTAAGGCAATACGCTTTTAGATCTTCTCGCGCTGTTTGATGGGCGGGGCAATTGGGTAATAAGAAATAATGCCAAGGATCTTCAATTTTGTCCTCGTCACAATTTTTTCTTCATTTTATCTTCACTACTATTATCATGGTGGTATAGATTAGATTTTATGCCATTTCTGCCTAGCCTTAGTCTGGATATAATTATGTCTGCTCTCCTATCTTTACTATACAATTTACATTTTGTAGGGATGGTGGGGCACATTGCTTGAAAAATATGTCCACCATTTTTGCCTAAGTGTTCATTATTCCACCTTGTTTGCCACTTTGACCTACATTTTTGTTTGATGAGAGAATATATTTCATGATGTGTGGGTAATGTTGCTTCATTGTTTCCTATTAAATGCGCTGTGCCTGCAGCCCTATCAGCGTCTTCTTTACCGGGTATTCCAATATGGGAAGGGACCCAATCTGTGATTATCAGCTTTCCTTTAGATATTGTATAGCTTATTAATGTTTTGATGTGATGTATTTTGTCAGGTCTTGTTTTAGAAGTACCTGAGTTGATTGCTTGGACGGAGCTTAGTGAATCAGTTAAGATGACTGTATCCTTATAATTATATAATGTTAGGTTATAAATGAGGGCCTTTTCGATTGCTATTAATTCTGATGTGAATACTGTTAGTGTGGAAGTCAACTTGCACTGTTCTACGTAATTTAAATGTGATATCACGAAAGCTGCGGATGTGATGCCTTGTTCGATATTTTTGATACAGTCCGTGTAAATTTGTAGGCTATCTTTCCATTTTCTGTTTATGTGGTATGTTGCTAGTTTTAGGTTAAGAATTGGTTAGATCTGATTGAGCAGTTATTTCGAAAGGATAGTAAGGTATATGGGTCTGATATTGCTGCATTTCACAATCATTCAGTCCATATTCTATTTGGGCATTCATAGCGTAACATGTTTGTAATTTCCTACCTTTGGATTTTGCTTTTTTAGCTCGACTATTCGAAGAATACGAAGAAGAGTTAGAGCTTACGTTGTCACCCGGCGTCGGCGTCGGCGTCGGCGTCACCGTCACGCCTTGGTTAAGGTTTTTAGTCAAGCTTGTATATGCAATACTACTGGCCCTACACCCACCATACTTGGACAACTTCATCTCCTAGTGATGTACATCAATAACCCCTGATCTATATTTGACATTAACCTACATTTCCTCTTGAATTACTTAGTTAATTCCCCTTGGTTAAGGTTTTTAGTCAAGCTTGTAGATGTAATACTCCTGGCCCTACACCAACCATACTTGGACAAATTCATCTCCTAGTCATGTACATCAACAACCCCTGACCTATATTTGACCTTGGCCTACATTTAACCTTGAATTACTTAGTTAATTCCCCTTGGTTAAGGTTTTTAGTCAACCTTGGTTAAGGTTTTTAGTCAAGCTTGTAGATGGAATACTATTGTGCATACAGACACCATACTTGGATAAATGTTTCTCATAGGGATGTACATCAATAACCCCTGACCTATATTTTACCTTCACCAACATTTAACCTTGAATTACTTACTTATTTCCACTTGGTTAAGGTTTATACTCAAACTTGGTTAATGTTTATAGTCAAGCTTATATATGAAATACTCCTGGGCCTACAGCAACCATACTTGGAGAATTTCCTCTCCTAGTGATGTACATCAATAATCCCTGACCTACATTTGACCTTGGCATACTTTTATCCTTGGATTACTTACTTATTTCCCCTTTGTTAAGGTTTTTAATCAAGCTTGTATATGGAATACTCCTGGGCCTACAGCAACCATACTATGGAAAACTTCATCTCCTAGTGATGTACATCAATAACCACTGACCTATATCTGACATTGACCTATATTTAACCTTGAATTACTTACTTAATTTCCCTTGGTTAAGGTTTTTAGTCAACCTTGGTTAAGGTTTTTATGCAGGCCGCGGCCACCTTGTTTGTCAAGCTATGTGTACATCGACAACCCTCGTAGTCGAGCTATGCTGTTCTCCTACAGCTCTTGTTTAATTTTGTTTGCTTCTTTATCGTTATCTTTGTTTTTATACTTTTGATTATTTTCTTTTATGGTTGCTTCTTTTTTAAGTCTTATTCTGTTATTATCCGCCAATGTCGTATTTGTTCGTTAACTGGCAGGTTTACACCATGTGGCTGGGTGCGCGCCCAATATTTGATTAGATTCCCTTCACGCCTCAGTTCTAATGGTTCTACTACGGTTTCTACCTCGACTGCAGTGGCTCTAGTTGATTCATATGCACCTGTTGCCACTTTGAGGGCCGCTTTTTCAATTAGTTCTAGTTTATCTAAGTGTTCCACTGCAGCTTCTTTATACAGCATGCTGCCATAGTCCATTTTGATAATATAAGAGCTTTGTACAACAATAGAATGGATAGTTTATCCGCTCCATATGACGTACCTGATACTAGTTTCATTAAGTTGAGATCTTTTCTACAACGTTGGACTATGTTATTTATATGTGTTCCCCCAGGTAAGTCGATCGTCCAAATACATACCCATGAATTTTACACATTTTGTGTATGGTATTGCTTGATTGTTTACCATTAAATCTTTAATTTAATAATTCCAAATTGTTATTTTATCTAGTGCTGTCTGTATTACCACCAGGGCTACTCACAGATCTGTATGCTCTTTCCAGATCGCGCAGTCGTCGGAAAATTGTGATAGGCCTGGTTTAGTGTTTGTATTCATACTGTTTAATTCTGTATATAATGTATCTATCATGACATTACATAGTGTTGGGCTTACGACACTAACCTGGGGGCTGCCATTATCAATACTTTGAAATTCTGAATGCTCTGTGCCTATTATTACTCTAATGTTTCTGCCCGTCAGAAAGTTATCTAACCATAGCAACATTCTGTTGTTTCTGCCCTTCCCGATTAGTTGTTATATTACTCCCTTTGTCCACATTAGGTCAAAGGCTTTTTCTAAGTCTAGAAATACAGCTACGACTAGTTTATTTTCCATTTGTGCTGTTTTAATAATTGTTTCTAATCGAGCTAGTTGATCCATCGTGGATCTATGATTTCTAAATCCTGACTGGGTTGGGCCAATTTTCTGATTGATGTTTTTGCCTGATGGCCACCATAGTTTCCATTAATTTACATATTACTGATGTTAGTGAAATGGGTCTGTAGGAGGCTGGTAGAGTTGCATCCTTGTTTGGTTTGAGTATTGGGATAATGGTAGCCTCTTTCCAAGCATCAGGCAGGGATCGAGCCTTCGGCCCAGGATTTATTTATTAGCAGGAGCAGTT
Source organism: Conchocele bisecta (assembly GCA_029237695.1). Taxonomy (NCBI): domain Eukaryota; kingdom Metazoa; phylum Mollusca; class Bivalvia; order Lucinida; family Thyasiridae; genus Conchocele; species Conchocele bisecta. Next base: position 212,651,102 of record CM055265.1, read on the forward strand.
ATTGTTCCATTGATTCATGTGGTGATTGTTTAAGTGAGTCAATGTTCACGTGTTTCACAGTGGATTTTGTTGCAAGATTATATCTAGATTGGGTCAAAAACGCTCCAATTGCGGAGTTGACTAGCATTTTCCACTTTGGCTTTTTGTTTTAGGGTTTGCATATTGGACAACCCATAAGTTAAATGCACCACGCACACTCTTTATATTATTAATGGCACCTTGTCTCATCTGTAGGTTATTCATAATAGTGTTGTCACTGCTGAGGGCGGAATACAACAGTCTTATGAACTGTCATACCTTTTGCAATTCAGTTATAACCGGCAGCGATCCAAGTGGAAGAAGTTGGCTGCTGGTCACAGTTCGTTGTGGTAGAGACGGAAATCTCCGTAAGCAACTCTGGTGAAGTAATTGGAGAGAGTCGGTATTGCAGTATTTAAAAGTATGACTTCCAGGTCTTATAGCAGTCTCGGCATAAAGAGACCAAAAGTCAACGGCTGAAACTCACGACATACAACAACTACAACAAGAAATGACAAAAAGTTATCACATATTTCACTAACATTTCAGGGAGACAGAATGTCACAATGTCAGGAAAAAACATTCTAAGTCTGAAACAGGTATGTTATCATTCGGTAGCCTCAACACCGTTCTATTAACATTTAAATTTGTCTTTCCCAGTCGGAATTATCCCCCTTGTATTTTCCATAATTTTGCACTACTAGTAGTAGTATTAGTAATTTGGAAACTCATCATGTCACAGGGCCAGAAATATGTGCACCAGCCAGGGACTCTAAACTGTGACCTCTGGTTTACCGTACCATCGCTCTAACCGACAGCTAATCAGGCACGAATACACACCTCCCATTATTGAGTTGCGTACCGTAACATACTTCCTCGCCAATTTGAAATTCGTCCCCGAATTCCATATTTTTGGCAATTTGAGCAATATTTATTACTCACAGCCCGACGTTGGGCACCAAATGTCACAGGGCGGGAAAATTGTGCACCGGCCCGTAGCTCTAACCTTTGACAACTGATTTACCGAACCATCACTAGTCTCTAACCGACTGAGCTAGCACAAATACACACCTTCTCCCCATAGCGAGTTATATAGAATAAATGTACCTGGCTTCTCATGGTGTACGTGGCTTCGCACACACCAATAGCTTACATATTTTATTATTCATACGGTCTTATGAAGACGCATGTTTTCAGAAAGTCAAATATGTTTACACGAGTTAGAAAACTGTAACATGTCAAACAAGTAACATATCGAGGTGTATGAATCCAGGTACACTGTGCGAAGCCAGGTACACTTACTCTACTGTGACAATCATGACACATGGTTGCTGATATACATGTATTAAAGGAATTCAGGATTTTCGTCAACTGGCCGTTTCATTACTCAGGCAATATAGAGGTAAAATGGCTGGTTGTTCTGTCAACTGAGTGATAATTGTCCCAATTTTGTCAATTAGGTGATCAAATTTCAAACAATATTTGTCACACCTGCACTAGTTGGCTTGCTGGTCAATGCTCCTAGACCACATTCTTGACCACTTTAATTTGTCCACTGACCAATTAAGCTAATCAGGGACAACTGGCAAATCTTAATTATGCACTCACACCTTTATCCAAACTCTTATTGGGCCTAAATAACTGATTGACAGAATGGCATCTAGTAGCAGGGGCTCTGATCAGACTGCCCACCCTGATCTGGGACTACGCTGGTAGCAAATGTTACTATGTCCGTTTTCTCAGTCACGGTCCCAAATATTGGGTGCCTCCCCTCCCCAGATATTCGCCCTGTATTGACCGACCACATGACATGATTACAGTTCATGCGACGGTCCGAGGTGTTGAAGCTGTACCGTGACATCCATCGTTGTATCCGCCGCATCCCCGACCCAAACCACCGCGCTGAGATGGCCACCTGGGCGCGGCATGACTTCAAGAGACACAGCACCCTCACCGACGAGGTATCCAGTAGACTGGTCCTCAGGCTCTACATGCTGAAGACACACCACTTAAATCTAGAGTCCCACACGCCAGGTTATAATGTTTTTGTCTATTCTTTAGATATGACATTTTTTATGCAAAATAAACATTCATTCACCATTACGCGAAATATTAATTTGCATTATTATACTTTGTATATCAAACGTATATTTCCGAGCATTTTTCCTTAAAATGTTAACAGGAATTACTATTTATTCTCCGTGTTTATATTTTGATGTGCAATGATCATACTTTATAATCTGTTGATACAATTATTTTTTCATGCGACGCATTTAATTTGTATAAATAATTAAAAAATGTCCTGTATCATTTGCATTTAAAAATAGCCTGATAGCACCGCTAGTCACTATTAGTAAAATAAAGATTACTAAATGATTATACCTGTATTGTGGGCACTCGTAATTTTTAGGTCGAGAAGAATAGTTAGAGCTTATGTAGTCACCCCAGCGTCACCGTCACGCCTTGGTTAAGGTTTTTAGTCAAGCTTGTATATGAAATACTCCTGGCCCTACACCGTCCATACTTGCACAACTTCATCTCCTAGTGATGTACATAAACAACCCCTGACCTATATTTGACCTTGACCTACATTTAACCTTGAATTATTTGGTAATTCCCCTTGGTTAAGGTTTTTAGTCAACCTTGGTTAAGGTTTTTAGTCAAGCTTGTACATGGAATACTATTGTGCATACAGACACCATACTTGGACAACCTTTTCTCATAGGGAATTACATCAATAACCGCTGATCTATATTTGACCTTTGCCTACATTTCCTCTTGAATTACTTAGTTAATTCCCCTTGGTTAAGGTTTTCCTACCTTTGGATTTTGCTTTTTTAGCTCGACTATTCGAAGAATACGAAGAAGAGTTAGAGCTTACGTTGTCACCCCGGCGTCGGCGTCGGCGTCACCGTCACGCCTTGGTTAAGGTTTTTAGTCAAGCTTGTAGATGGAATACTCCTTTAGTCAAGCTTGTACATGGAATACCATTGTGCATACAGATACCATACTTGGATAATATTTTCTCATAGGGATGTACATCAATAACCCCTGATCTATATTTTACCTTGACCTACATTTCCTCTTGAATGACTTAGTTAATTCCCCTTGGTTAAGGTTTTTAGTCAAGCTTCTAGATGGAATACTATTGTGCATACAGACACCATACTTGGATACATTTTTCTCATAGGAATGTACATCAATGTATCCAAGTATGGTGTCTGACCTATATTTTACCTTCACTGACATTTAACCTTGAATTACTTAGTTATTTCCCCTAGGTTAAGATTTGTACTCAAACTTCGTTATGGTTTATAGTCAAGCTTGTATATGGAATACTCCTGGGCATACAGCAACCATACTTGTACAACTTCATATCCTAGTGATGTACATCAATAATCCCTGACCTATATTTGACCTTGACCTACTTTTACCCTTGGATTACTTAGTTATTTCCCCTTGGTTAAGGTTTTTAGTCAAGCTTGGTTAAGGTTTTTAGCTCGACTATTCGAAGAATAAGTAGAGCTTATGTTGTCACCCCGGCGTCGGCGTCACCGTCACGCCTTGGTTAAGGTTTTTTGTCAACCTTGTATATGGAATACTACTGGCCCTACACCCACCATAGTTAATTCCCTTGGTTAAGGTTTTTAGTCAACCTTGGTTGTTTTTAGTCAAGCTTGTACATGGAATACTATTGTGCATACAGACACCATAATTGGACAATCTTTTCTCATAGGGATGTACATCAATAACCCCTGGTCTATATTTGACCTTGACCTACATTTCCTCTTCAATTACTTAGTTAATTCTCCTTGGTTAAGGTTTTTAGTCAACCTTGTAGATGGAATACTCCTGGCCCTACACCCACCATACTTGGACAACTTCATCTCCTAGGGATGTACATCAATAACCTTTGATCTATATTTGACCTTGACCTACATTTAACCTTGAATTAATTATTTAATTCCCCTTGGTTAAGGTTTTTAGTCAAGCTTGTATATGGAATACTCCTGGTCCTACACCCACCATACTTGGACAACTTCATCTCCTAGGGATGTACATCAGTAACCCCTGATCTATATTTGACCTTGACCTACATTTCCTCTTGAATTACTTAGTTTATTCTCTTTGGTTAAGGTTTTTAGTCAACCTTGTAGATGGAATACTCCTGGCCCTACACCAACCATACTTGGACAACTTTATCTCCTAGTGATGTACATCAACAACCCCTGACCTATATTTGACCTTGACCTACATTTAACCTTGAATTACCTACTTAATTCCCATTGGTTAAGTTTTTTAGTCAACCTTGGTTAAGGTTTTTAGTCAAGCTTGTACATGGAATACTATTGTGCATACATACACCATACTTGAACAACCTTTTCTCCTAGTGATGTACATCAATAACCCCTGATCTATATTTGACCTTCACCTACATTTCCTCTTGAATTACTTAGTTAGTTCCCCTTGGTTAAGGTTTTTAGTCAACCTTGGTTAAGGTTTTTAGTCAAGCTTGTACATGGAATACTATTGTGCATGCATACACCATACTTGGACAACCTTTTCTCATAGGGATGTACGTCAATAACCCCTGATCTATATTTGACCTTGACCTACATTTCCTCTTCAATTACTTAGTTAATTCTCCTTGGTTAAGGTTTTTAGTCAACCTTGTAGATGGGATACTCCTGGCCCTACACCCACCATACTTGGACAACTTCATCTCCTAGGGATGTACATCAATAAACCTTGATCTATATTTGACCTTGACCTACATTTAACCTTGAATTAATTAGTTAATCCCCCTTGGTTAAGGTTTTTAGTCAACCTTGGTTAAGGTTTTTATGCAGGCCGCAGCCACCTTGTTTGTCAAGCTATGTGTACATCGACAACCCTAGTATTCGAGCTATGCTGTTCTCCTACAGCTCTTGTTATGCAGGCCGCGGCCACCTTGTTTGTCAAGCTACGTATACATCGACAACCCTCATAGTCGAGCTATGCTGTTCTCCTACAGCTCTTGTTAAATTTTTAAAACTGGTGGCATAGTTACACAATTATACACTAAAATATTTACTTCCTGTAAAGAGCATTTTATGCCTACTACCCACCTTTAATTCATGTCAGAAGAATATTGTTAGATCACCACTTGAACCTGAATATTATGTTTATTTCTCAATAAATCTATATGTTGTTACCAATCATTTGAACCGTCTCAAAGAGACAGTTCAAATGAGTGGTCACAACATATTCAAGAACATTTGTGGATTTTTTTTTATACCCATAAAGGTGTTTTCAGCATGTACTGAACTAGTTGTGGACACTTAACTCTGCCAAAACTCGCGTATCTTGCGTATCAGACTACAAGTTGCTAACACATAACTCTGCAAACACTTGTATCATCTGTAGCCATGGTAACATACTACAATGATACAGTTTTGGAGAGTTACATGTACGTGTCCGCAACAACCATTAACCATATCACAGTTGTGCCATTTGGCTTATAGAAGTCATATACCATACATGTACTTTAAACAAAATCATAAGCCTAAAAGCATATTCCAGAATGAGATCTAAATGTAAATATTATAAAATACTAGATTTGTTGAAAGATTCTGCTAAAAATATGTCATTTGTCATTTGCGTGGGTGAATATGTGATGGTGTGAAGTGACATACCATTTAGTCACTTTCAGTTGTAATTCGTTGTGGCGAGATTCATGTCCTGATACTTATCACAGATCTATTTATATTTTGTAAGATCCTTTTGTATATTATTAATTTAAAAAATGGATGGATGCCTTGTACAGGCGGCGATCCGAATGATGGTAACGAAAGGTCGGATGTCATTGCGGGAGCTGGAGCAGGCGATGGGGAACGCCCAGTGGTGAGTTGGAACACAACGATTTCCCCCATTCCATCATTACACAATAGGTGATTGAACCTTCCCCTATTCCGCCATAATGGGGGTCCCAACTGGTCTGGCTTAGTATACTACTATAGCCAGGCCAGTTTTACTTGTCTATGGGGGTCATTTCAATTGCCCGAGGTGGCATTGGCACACACATTTACAGAGTCCAGTCACAGGTTGAAGTAACGTACCGCGGTCTATTAATAACCTGCGGCTTTCTCTGGTTGAGCCTGGAGGTTGAGCCTGTATTATGTTGAGATTTGACTAATGAACCTGTTGATAGATGTAGTACACTGTAGAAAATGAACTTGTGATGTATTAATATTGTATGAGAATTAATGCTTTCCTGTGGCTGTGACTGGAGAAATGGGTTATGCGACCATCGTAGCCCCAAATCAGCTGGTTCATGCTGATCAGGGCCTGCACTGTTCGACATTCAGTCAATGAAACACCAGTAGTGCTTCTAACTGATAGATAGTTTTGATCCTCATCAAGCTGAAGGATTGCGCTGGAAGATCAGATATTTGAATATCCACATGTTATAAGCCCAATTTCTCCAGTCACAGCCACATTTGTATTTTACTTACATTAAAACCATTGAGCCAGCTCCCACTGCTGATTAAACCTGCTGTTTTCATTGCAGATCGTCTCCATACAAAGTCCTTCACATAAACTGAACCGTAGAAACAACCTACCCTGACCTGTTGTATGTAAATGTTGGATGTGACCATTTGTCTACCCTGGACAATACTAGTTATACCGCCGTTATGAGAAGTGGACAGTGATGGTGACAGCTATGACCTAGCAACACGACAATGATGTACAACTGCATGTGTGTCGTTATCTCTGCTGGTCCGTGGTGGCAGCTGCCAGTGACAGTTGCTGATGCTGATTATTGCTGACGGTGACCAGTAGCAAGTTGCTGCAACTGTACAGGTGCATATCAGGTAATTACATCCATCAGGTACAACAGACATTGTGACATTTCTATTAACCCTTACACAGCTACTCACAACAATTTTTGTCTGCTGTTGCTTTTATATCTTGCCTTGTTTCTCAATAAAACATGGTTTGACAGCACTTCAGAATCATTTCCAATGGAAATGATTCTGAAGTGCTGTCAAAGCATGTTGTAAATTATTCCAAAGTGCTGTCAAAGCATGTTTTTGATGATAAAAATGGAAAATAGAAAATAAACAGCAGACGACAAAAACATTAAGATAGCGGTGTAAGGGCTAACTAATCCTTACAATGCTGAATTCAAGTTTGTCTTCTGCAGTTTGTTTAATATTTTCCATTTTTCTCAGCAAACACATCCTGTTAACAAACCATGTTTTAATTAAGAAAGAAGGCAAATGTTAAACAACAACAGACAACAATTTTCATTTCCCACATTGTAAAGGTTAACTGTCAGTTTCTAAACCCATTGACCCGGCCTTAAATGACCTTAGCTGTTGATAGGCCGTTAAACCCCAACAAACAAACAAACTGTCAGTTTCTGTATTAATGTGATCTGCCATGCCACTAGAAGCGGCTACAATCGAGGTGTTGACTACAGTAGCTCCTGATCAGCATCGAATTTTGATGTCTGCTGTTTATGTGTTATTATCCATTTATATATTCCCATTTGGAATAACAGGACATATTAGGCCAGAAAAAAGTACTTTGGTTTTCAGATATCGCCGAGTCTGAAAAAATACCTGCGTGTCTGAGCTTTGTACATCATGGACGAAGTAAAACATCGTAAAGTCACAGCATAATCGGTCAGTAACACTACTATGCAAAAATATGTTGCATCTGACGAATGTCGGACGAAAATATGCTGTTTGATTTTCTATTCTAAAGAGGTTATGGTCTCTTTATTAACCCTTTTAACACCACAGACCTGTATAGTGGTACATGTATTGGTGTAGATCCAGATGAGCCGGCATATTTTTAAGAACAAAAACATATATACTGAAAGGATAAAGAAACGCAGGGTAAACATTTGAGGTGATTTAAAGTGATGTGTTTGCTGTTGTATAAAATATTTTATATGAGTATTAAAAAAACATTACCAAAATTGCATTAGGTTTTGACCGATAATTCATTGGTAATTGAATCACAATTGACGGTACCCCCCAATATCGCACAGTTAAATCCACTGTTTTGTCAGTATCTCGTATGCCCCCCTCACTCATCTGTCACAGCCCTGATTCTCTTGTGCATGGAATTCATCAGTGCATTTATCCTTCTTATTGGGATATTGTTCCACTCTTCCAACAATGCAGTCCTTAGTTGGTCGAGATTAGAAGGGGTATTCCGACACCCCCTTATCCTCCTGTCAAGTTCGTCCCACAGATGTTCAATTGGGGACAAATCGGGACTGTACGCTGGCCAGTCGAGTGGGTTAATGTTATGGTCAGCGAGAAAGTCTTGACAAACTCTGGCTACATGGGGCGGGGCATTATCATGCTGGAAAATTAGTTGACGCTGTTGCACAAATGGAACAACAACCGGGCGGAGGATTTCATCCCTATATCTTACGGCGGTTAAATTCCCGGCTACCACAATCAACGGTGACTTTACCCCGTGAGATATCCCTCCCCAGACCATAACCGAGCCACCCCCAAACCTATCCCTCTCAAGAATGCAAGCGTCGGCAAAGCGTTCCCCACGACGTCGGTATACACGACGTCGACCGTCCGGACGAAAAAGAGTGAACCGGGACTCATCTGTGAAAAAGACTTGTCTCCATTGCCTCATTGGAAATCGTCTGGGAGCATGTGCCGCCAACCAAGCCATACGACGCGCGCGACGTGCACGAGTGAGAGGCAGACCAACGTAGGGACGACGTGCTCGCAGACCAACCTCGCGCAATCGATTTCTTACAGTTTTGGGGTGAATGTGGCGATTATGATTGCCTACCGTGTTAATAGCGGTTTCTGTGGCAATTACGTAGGTGGGCGAGACGAATAGCCCTGTCTTGACGTCGCGACGTTGCGCGCGGACGTCCCTATCTCGGTCGGTCGGCAACCCTTCCGGTCTCTCTCAGACGACGGACAAGACGTGGTGGTGGAAACATTCACACCGAACTGCATAGCAACCTGCTGTTGCATTTGACCTTGCATTAGCAATGCAATAGCCTGACCCCTCTGAGCTTCCGTCAGACGTACCATTATTGTGAGAGCTATAAATTCAGTGTAAATAGCGGAAAACGATGTGTATACCTCAAGCGTATCAAGTGGTATGACAAAATGTTTTGACGAACTTGATCATCATCATGCTGCATGTGTTTTTGGCTTTTTATCACTTTCTCTATGTGGTACGGTGCATTACACGGTTGAGTAACTTTAGGCACCGGTTTGGGTGCACAGTGACCAAGATAGTCGCCTGACCGGTTTTCATAATTTTAGGCCAAGCATTTAAATAATTATTGCGTATATTGTTACCCTGCGTTTCTTTATCCTTTCAGTATATATGAACCACATGTTAAATTGACATGCAAAATGCACATATATTTTCTCACTGGTCACTTTCCACAAACTCCGTGTCTGAGAACCAACTTGCTTTGTTATGGCCTTATATATTCACCTTGTACAAGCGGGAGGTAGGTATAATTTGGCCACGCAATAACTCAAGTTCTACTTGACGGTTCTTAACCAAATTCGCTATACAAGTTTATCACAAAAAAGGAAAAAAAAATCTTGATTTTCAAAATTTCCATATAAGTTGCCTCCCTTTGTCGGGCGGGCACAGCTTGTCCACGCAATAACTAGAGTACTACTTGACGGATTGTCACCAAATTTGGTATACATGTTTATCACGGAAAGCCAAAGAAGCCTATTGATTTTCAAAACTTTCCGATGACTTATCTCCCCTTGGCGGCCATTTTTATTTTTCGCACTCTGTATCCTTGTCCACGCAATAACTCAAGTTCTACTTCACCGCTCGTAAACAAATTCGGTATACATGTTTATCACGGCAAGACGAAGAAGCCTATTGATTTTGAAAAATTTCTGATGACATCTCCCCTTGGCAGCCATTTTTAATTTTCGCACTCTGTATCCTTGTCCACGCAATAACTCAAGTTCTACTTCACTGATCGAAACCAAATTCAGTATACATGTTTATCATGGCAAGACAAAGAAGCCTATTGATTTTGAAAAATTTCTGATACTTATCTCCCCTTGACAGCCATTTTTTAATTTTCGCACTGTATCCTTGTCCACGCAATAACTCGAGTTCGATTTCACCGATCGCAACCAAATTCAGTATGCATGTTTATCATGGCAAGACAAAGAAGCCGATGGCTTATCTCCCCTTGGCGGCCCTTTTTTCTTTTCACGCTCTTTATCCTTGTCCAAGCCATTATCATTGAAGCCAAGTGTATCTATATATGACCTACTACCTTAAAGGTACATGCCCGCTCAGTAGGCACAAAATGTTCTTTATAGGAATTAAATAAGTGTATAATTGTGTCACTATTCAACCAGTTCTAAAAATTACAAGTGCACGCTATTAATATGCAAATGAGGGATGATATTTTTTAATTATTTATACTACAGTGGAAGATCAATCTCTCGAACCGGCAACGGACTCAAATAAAAGTTCGAGTCAGGCGTGGTTCGAGGGAAAGAAAATAAATACTAGTCACTAAGTCCACGATTTCATTCCATTTAGGAATGACACCATTGATTGATGTTTGTATGGCCTTCTGGAGGAAATATCAAGTAAACAACTATAATGAACTAATTATTTCATTTCAATATGTACATATATGCATACGTAAATAAATAAACTGTTAATTAAACTGAATATTACAAACCGTCTCGTCTTTGTTTTGTTTTTTTCATATCGAAACCGGAAGTTGTCGTGAGCAACATTCCCATTGTAAACGTGTTTATTTTACTATCCTATAATTAAGCTTGACAACCATTTTTATTGTGGTGAATGTTTTTTTATCACGGATCATTTGCATACACAAGCAGTAAAGTGTTTGCAAAAGATCGGCGTAAAATAACATTCAATAAACGAAAGTAGACGGGTGCGAAACATCATATCCAAAGAAAGTGTCTATAAATAGCACACTGGTTTATTAAATATACAAAATGTACAAATAAAATTTAAACGAAATTGCACAAAACGCAAAAAGAATAAGTGAATCACTCATAATTCACTGATGTGACAGTTAACATTCAATTGAATATTTAAAGGCAAATTTTGTTCAAATTAATTAATTATCGTGGTCATCTTGACGTGGAATTAACACTGTTTAATTTTTAAATTCGTGATTTAATGTCCCCACCTGTCAAGCGAAACAAATCAAACAGACCGCCAATATTCACACCTCGTCAGGCAAACAGATCAGCTGGCGACAGACTTACCTGTTCGAGCTATCAATAGCATTTTACGTTGATTGACTGACCAAGGGACCGTGACTTCGGTTCGAGAGTTCGACTTTGTCGTAGTTCGAGTTTTAGGTAGAAGATTATATGATTTATATAGGGAAATTTGTCGGGACCACAGGACGAGTTCGAGTTTTCCGGAGTGTTCGACAGAGACCGGTTCGAGAGATCGATATTCCACTGTAATTAAATGCGCCACCTGAAAAAAAATATTCAACATATTATCAAGTATGATCATTGTACATCAAAAAATAAAATACAGAGAATAAATAGTAAGAGATTTTCGAAATCTAGATTGGGTTGCACGTAGCAGTTTGTACAGTTTGTACAGTTTGTACAGTGTGTACAGTTTGTACAGTTTGTACAGTTTGTAGTGTATTTGTAGTACAGTTTGTACTGTGTACATTGTGTACAGTTTGTACAGTTTGTACAGTGTATACAGTTTGTACAGTTTGTACAGTTTGTGCAGTTTGTACAGTTTGTACAGTTTGTACAGTGTGTACAGTTTGTACAGTTTGTACAGTTTGTACTTGTTTACACACTCCTTTAGGTGTTTTGTTAATATGCTTTTCCAACAGTCATGGTCGTGAACATAACCCTTGAAAAATAACACAGAAGTGTAGTGTGTCTTATTTTCATGTTAATTTCAACTAAAAATAGTTTCTTCCATTAATATTAGATCAGATGTTTTGCTATCCGGATCCAGATCCTGTAATGCTAGACGATATTATTCAAACAAAAACGGATATGGAAATGTGTATTCATTTATTCTCGCCCACCAGGTGACCTGAGACAAGGATATCCGTAGTCACGCGCGGGCTGAATGGTAATGACATTGAACATTAGTTTAATAATAATTTGTAAACGATCCATTGAACTGGTATTAGCATCCAATTCTTGGGTTAAAACAAAGTTTTGACGTTTTGTTGACATGGCGAGCACGTTGGACATATCAAAAGTCGCATAAATTCACGAATACAAAGTTGGGTATTATTCTCGGTCAGACAAATATTTTGAGATTCGCAAATATGTTCTATATAGGGGCGAGAAAAAGTATCCGTCATATGCACTGGTGAGAGAGAAGGATATTCCACCCTCGTGATCAGAATATGTTGTCAGAAACTCGGCAAAGCCTCTGACGACATATTCTGACATTTGGGTGGAATATCCTTGCCCCACACCAGTGCATATGATGGATATTCTTAATATAATCTCACTGTTTCTGAAGGAAACCCTGTTCTCGGTCACGTAGATATTACTGATGAGTTTGCATTTAGGGGTGGCATGATTCTAGCATAAAGATCAACTTCTGTGCATATATGTAGGACATTCTAACATGTATTAATTATTATGTGGGCATATTGCGTCACTTTTGAGGTTCCATATGTCCTTCCATCCGCCCGTGTAAATTTACGTCAAAACATTTATAAAGAGTTATTCCAACATGTAATATCGTCAATATTACGATAAATCATTGCTTCAGTACTTGGACACTTGAAACACCTGAACATTTTTCACACACCCGCGCCACCATTAACACGACCTTCACATTTGTCACCTTCCAACTATCACTGAAACACTTAGCCATTTTGTTACGTCGAAAAGTTTGTACGAGTTTCGCAAACATGTAATATCTTCAATATTACATGAAGGATTGCTTTAATATTTGGACAGTTCATTCACCTGAATATATGTGATGCAATCACATCACCAATGACATGACATTTGTGACCTTCAAAATGGTGCTGAAACAATTAGCCATTTTCTTACGTCAAAAAGTGTGTAGGACAGTCTCAAATGACTTTGAAATTTGTGTAAATTAAAAAAATTCATTTTTGACACACAATTTCTAGTTAGAGTCCAGTATGCCATGGGGGCATATCAATGTTTTACAAACATAATTTCTAGTTGTGCATAAGAAACATAATTTCTAGTTGTGTATACATTGAGGTTCCAAATAAATCAATTTATTTATTATTATTTCCAGATTTCGAATGTGCACCATTAGTGGAGTTAGTGGAGTATCAATGTGTGGGTTTCAATCACAATGCAACCTATAATTTTTATTTCCAAAAAGTGTCTCATTTTCCAAACACAACATTGCCGTATTTATCTTTAACGGTGTGATAGAATAGCACTGAAACAAATATGATTGCGACATCTGTCATTCGAAAATAAGCTTTACTTGAAGTTGAACTGGTTTACTCTATTAACCCCAGTTAATTCGAAAGTTTCAACAAAGCCGTGTAGACACAGGTGAGCCAACTCGTAACGAGCCAACTCATAATGTCATCAGAATCTGCTCTATGTGTAAGTATTTTTAGATTTTATAATAAATACTTGTAATTTTCTCATTCCGTGTGTGGGTGGAGGTGGGGGGGCATGTCCCCTGCCTCCTCGTTCTTGGCTTCTTAGTTATGGCCTTGATGATGTGTCAGGAACTTTATATATTTTTTTCGCCTTCCATAATGCAAATTTTCTATTTATATTATCACAATACACATTATTGTATTTGATCAAAATCCGTGTGGGTGGCAGGTGGGAGCACGCGATGGGTAATTTAACGATCGGGGTTCATCCTTACCGGAATCCCGACTGGAGACCTGGTTTGGCCCTCACATACGTCTTTGGCAATTTTGTATGTGACAGTTGAATCTGGTTATACCCCTTATGTGAGTATTACGAGTATTCGTAATCCTATTTTAGGGGAAGGGGCCAAGTGACTTTGGTGTGGTATGGACCTGGCACCAGGTCAGGTTATTCATAACAGATACTTCATAAATTAAATGAGTTAAACGCCAGTAATCACACGTTGTGCATGTGTGGATGCGTCAATCCATCCATCCGTCTGTGCATGTCCATGACCAACTGCACAGTTAATCCACCGAGAATTTGACATTCCGAAGATTCCTGTGGATAGGATTTTAAATTTCTAAAAGTTTGTCCATACTGCTATTTTTTTATTGACAATGCTGCTACAACCTATGACGATTAAGACTTTCATCTCTAAGTAACTGAAATGAACTGTTTCATGTTAAGTTTGAGACTTTCATTATGCAGAAAAGGGATAGATACACTGTTTGCAGGGCCATAACCAGAGGTAAAAAACAGACGAGGCGAACCAAGTCCCAATATGGGGTCAGGGAACATTCTGTCCGCCACCTCCCCGGGGATTTGTTTATTTATTAACAACAACAAAAAATCGGCAAAATAAGTGATGAGGCGACCTCCTCATCTGCCTCAATCCTGGTTACGGTACTGAGAGGTCTCTAGTGTTGAAAGTGGTAAACACAGATTTGAGTTGAGAACTTGACTGAGCAAAGGACGACACTAATTAATTCCTGTATAAATGTTTAATTCTCCGCTGTGGGGCAGGTGGGTGTGGGGTGTACACAGCAAATTAGATTAAAAACAAAATTTGTTGAGGTAAGAATTTGACAGTCAAATAATTATTTGTGATGTAATATTAGATGTCCATCGGCTGTACAGGCAAATTCTTAATTAGACACAGATTTATTTCTTGGAGACATGGATTAAATAGTTTTGATTTACGTAATTAGTAATTACCTAGTGGGAAGGACACAATGCTAGGTTCATACGTATGTAGGATGTGTGTGGGTCTCCAGTCATACAACAAGTACAACACATATATATGTGTGGCAATCTGACGACACCACAAGATCATTATTGATCATTTGTCTAATTATGTATAAATTCCTTTTTTACTGACAATTATATTGTAGTGTGAAATTATACGCAGAATTTTAGATACAGATATTAAGTCCTTGAATATAATAAGAAGAAAGAGTTTGGTGCTTACACATGCACATACACATACACATACACATACACATGCACATACACATACACATACACATACACATGCACATACACATACACATACACATGCACATGCACATGCACATACACATACACATACACATTACAGGTGGAACAGTGTCACTAATACGATATCATTCGTAATAATTCCAGCACAAAAATATTTACACAATTCCCTAACATTTGATTGGTCCGTAGCAAGTCTCTGTCCAGAATTTATATCCCAGTAAACTCCCACGCCAAACTACTTTCCGTAACCGTCAGGCGCAGTTAAAATAATTCTTAAGAAAACGGAAAATAAACACATTTTCTTGAAGAATTTATTTCAAATGCTGGAATTATAAGGAATGAATGGCCTTTTTTGTGGGATTTATCGGGGATATAAACTTGGAAAAGTCGCGGGAATACTGGACGAGGCCTTCCGGCCTTTGTCCAATATTCCCGCGACTTTTCCAAGTTTATACCCCGATAAATTCCACAAAAAGGCCATTCATTCTTATAGTAATGCGTGTATACATATACAGGGTCTGATCTAGAGGGGGGGGGAGAGGGGGTCTAAACAATTAATCAAATTACTGCTGTCTTGACAGCTTGGCAAACATTTAAAATCACCGCAATATCTTGCTTACACGAATCCCAACATTGACAACTGTTATGTACATCGAAAATAAAACTTTTATATATATATAATATATATATTGCATGTATCCCATTGATATAAAACTCAGGCCATAAAAAAGTACTTGGTTCTCAGACACGTGGATTGTGGAATGTGACACGGGAGGGCAGATTTTTAAAAAAACATGTGTCTTTTTGTTTCAGATGTTTGTCTCTGATTGTTTCAAGTCGCCAAATGCATATACATGCATGTTCTATAAAGTTACTATAACATCTTTTGAAGTGAAACACCACCAGATTTTCGTCAAACTTGATTGGATTTAACATATTGTTGCATGGAAACCAAAGAACTTTTTTTATGGCCTTATACATATATATCGTATACATGTATATACATACCAAGTTTCAGGTCTGTAGCTATTACGGTTTAAAAGTTTTACGAGTTACTAGACAAAATAAGTCGAAAAAGGGGAGATAATCTATGACCCCGGGGTCGAATAAAAAATAAAAATAAACTTTGCGGATCTACTCATCATAACGAAGCTACATACCAAGTTTCAGGTGTGTAGCTAGTACTGTTTAAAAGTTTTACGACTTACAAGGTTGGAGACGGGCGGGACGGATGGACGAACGGGACGGACGGATAAGGGTAAAACTAAATACCCCCTCCACTATCGTGGTGGGGCATAATAATAAGTGAACTAGGGTGATGGACAACATGCATTAAAGATAATGCCGTTTCTCGAATTTTACCTTTTTTGAAATCTTCGTTTTCGTAAGCCATGCTCGTATATAGTCATGAAATTGATAAAAATGGCGGCCATTTTGAAAATGTCAGCCATCTCGAAACTAAAAAGATGTTTAGGCCCATACAGTTATATTGTCTTAAATCATGGCAATCAATTCTTTCCTGCGAGCTTCATGATGTTTGTCTAGGATGCCAATTATATTTCAATCACAAAATCCCCCGCTTCCCAGAATCGTAACGTCATCTCACATGTTTTAACGTCAAATTGACGATGCAGTCCATTGAAATGTGCCATTGGGTTGTATCATTAAAAACGATATTGTCCAAAAAGATATCAAATCAAAATTTTCAATGTAGCTTCCTGACTTATTGATGTTATTTTCCAATTTGTGTGTGGGCCGATTTTTGGCCTTATTGCCCTTTGTCCTTTGGTTTACATGTTTATCACGTCAAGATGAGTTATCTCCCCTTGTTGACTGGCCTTGCATATGCAGCCTATGCTCAATAAATGTAAATCCATCAATTCAAATTTCTAGACGATCCTAAATTTGCACTTACGAACATCTTAGTCGTACGAAGTTTAGTGAAACGGGCCCCTGGTCTGTCAAATGCGAATTGAAACAGAGGTCCCTAAATGACATACATGTTGCTCTTTCTGGGATGTTAAACCCATTCATTTTCACTTTCCTCGGCCTTGCCTGATACCAAGGTGCATGATCACGTGGTTATAACAACAACAACAGTAGCTAAAAGTGTTGAAATCTTGCCCACTCCAAAGTAAATATTATTTCATATTTTCCTTAATATGAAACGGATTTTGATGAAATATGGCGCAGCAAACGCGTCTTCATGAGCTGCATTTGGTCGTCCAGAGAGTTCGGCAAAGACTTACGTTGTTTTTGCGAAGAATCGATTTCCGTGTCTACTGACACGGAAATCGATTCTTCGCAAAAGCAACAGAAGTTTGGGTCAAAGTACAGAGACGACAAAATGCAGCTTAACAAGACGCGTTTGATGCACCATATTTCATCAAAATCCGTTGACATAATAAGGACAATATAAAAGAATACGTACTTTGAATCGGATGGATTCTGGAAGTTTCAGTACTTGTTGTTGTTGTTAGTACCACGTGATCATACACCTTGGATACACTTGATATCAAAAGACACTAGGCTGGTATTCTCTATTTATCATAGCAGTAGGTGCTATGTTTGCTGGGTCTGCTTGTACAGTGGGACTATTTAACCACTGGATAAGTAGACATCATCTGAGGCATGAGTGATCTCCCTTTCTCCAGAAACGTTTTGCAAGCAATCTTCACATAACCTCTTAAAAGATATTCATCAAAAAGATATGTTGTAACTTCACCAGTCACAGTATGTTGTATGCCTTTCATAATCTAATCAACATGGTATCAATGAGGCTTAAAATGTTTACAAATTTTGCGATAATTTCTGTACATGTATGACATCAACAGCGACGAAATGTTCAGAGCAAATGAAATGTGGATTAGAATTCCACATGTTCTATGAAAATGAATAAATGTATTTTTATGTTTTAGAATTTTTATTGCAAATATATTATGAGGGGCATTCAAAAAGTTAGATACAGAGGCTGTATCTTTTGTATTTATTCATCATTTATCATGATGTCTTGCCTCGATTTTAATACAGGTGTGTCAAAGGTGTTCGATAGGTTTCTTGAAAAGTTAGACAATACACACGTTACTATAATATGTATTTATTTTCTAATAATTTATAGTGATAAGGAACTTACTTGTGCCATTGTTTACATTCATTGCGATGCAAGAATATTAACAGCAGCATGTATGGGAGCAAAGAGTATAATCAGTATAATGTAATCACTTTGTAACAATGTTTCTTGTGCTTCCAGTTGTATTATAAAGCTGATCACTGACATATAATTCTTATGTAAAGGATTATGTGAAGGATAAATGCAATGTGGTCTCGTATTTCAACTACAAATAGGAATTAGTGGAATTATATTTTAACCATGGTATAGACTAGCCATAAGTAGCCATACAAAATGACAAGCTTACCAAACATGCTTCAAAACCAAATTAAATTTGAGACATGTCCTGTGATTTTGTACATGTGCTGTATCTCATGAAAAATATTTACGATATTTTCCGTCAATGACATCGAAAGTCAACGAAATGTTCATAGCAAATGCAGAATAGAATTCCGCATTTGCTATGAACATTTTGTCATCTTTCGACGTAATTTACAGAAATTATCACAGTTTCTGTAAATATATTTCTTGAAAAAATCGCCCATGTTCTTAGGTACAAAATCACATGGCGTGTGTCATATGTGAGTTGATGAGGTAGACAGTTGTACATTTGTATATAGGACCTACCGTAGTTGTTGCCTGTTGTGAGACGATTTTTGTCAAGCCTGCAATGACATCCTAGTGTGTGTGTGCATCACTCCGTGCGTTCGTCCGAAATCTGCGTTAAAGTTTTTAAATACCTTATATCTGCAGTCCTAAGTCACATTGTCTTGAAACTTCAAATGCTTATTAGTCATCATCCATATATTCATTCTGTGTCCCACTCATGCGGCCCCTGTGCCCCAAGGTCAAGGAAGATGACTTAGAAGTTTGGGTTAAAGTTTTTGTCCAAATTTGCGTTAAAAGTTTTCAGATACCTACTATCTCTATAACCGCAAGTCAGAATTGCTTGAAACTTTGTATGCGTTATTATTATAAAATCTGCGTTAAAGTTTTTACATACCTTCTATCTCCACAATTGTTACTACAATTTACTTCAAACAAACTTCCAATACTTCCTTTTCATCATCAATATTTTCATTCTATAGCCTGCTCATGTGGTCCACATGCCCAAACTCAAGGTCAAATGACTTTGAAATTTGTGTTAAAGTTTTTACATACCTTATATCTCCACAACACTTACTCCGATTTATTTCAGACTTCAAATAATTCTTTATTATCATCCATATTTTCATTATATAGCCCACCCATGTGGCCCACATGCCCAAGATCAAGGTCAAATGACAAATTTGCTTTAAAGCTTTTACATACCTTATATCTCCACAAACCATGTACTTTAACAATGTCTTGATCAGATTGTATGACCGATCATATGGGCCCATGTACTGTAACAATGGCTTGATCAGGTGTTTTGTATTGAGCCGATTCTATTCGGGGCCCAATATACTGTAAAACACTGGCTGGTAATCAGTCTGTATGACGAATCATACGGGGCCCATGTACTGTAAACAATGGCTTGGATTCAGTTTGTTTGTATGAAGATCAGACGGGCCCATGTACTGTAACAACCTGGCGTTGAGTCAGTTTGTATGGACCGATTCATTAGGGGCCCATGCAACTGTAACAATGGCTTGTTGATCAGTAATTTGTATGACCGATCATACCGGGCCCCATGGCACTGGTAACAATGGCTTGATCAGTGTTGTATGACCGATCATACGGGCCCATGTACTGTAGCACTGGCTTGATCAGTTTGTATGACCGATCATTGACCGATCATACGGGCCCATGCACTGTAACAATGGCTTGATCAGTGTGTATGACCGATCATACGGGCCCATGTACTGTAGCACTGGCTTGATCAGTTTGTATGACCGATCATATGGGCCCATGTACTGTAACAATGGCTTGATCAGTGTGTATGACCGATCATACGGGCCCATGTACTGTAACACTGGCTTGATCAGTTTGTATGACCGATCATATGGGCCCATGTACTGTAAGAATGGCTTGATCAGTGTGTATGACTGATCATACAGGCCCATGTACTGTAACAATGGCTTTATCAGTTTGTATGACCGATCATACAGGCCCATGTACTTTAACAATGGCTTGATCAGTGTGTATGACTGATCATACAGGCCCATGTACTGTAACTCTGGCTTGATCAGTTTGTATGACCGTTCATACGGGCCCATGTACTTTAACAATGGCTTGATGATCAGATTTACTAACAAGGTGCATGATCACTTGGTTACAACAACAACAACAATTACTGAAACTTCCAGTAGCGCCTCCGATTCAAAGTACGTATTCTGTTATATTGTCCTTATTATACCCCCACAATGAGTTGTGGCGGGGGTATACTGGAGTCAGGTTGTCCGTCCGTCCGTCCTCCGTCCGTCCGAGCTTACAAATGGATACATATGTGGCTAGGAGAACAATAGGTTATGTAATATTATATTGTTCCATGATTTTATGTGGCTAAAAATGGGTTTATGTGGCTACAGAACAATACGGATGAACAAAAGAAAAGGTTAGGGTTAGCCACATAAGTATCCATTTGTAGGAACGTCCGTCCGTCCGACCGCCGCCCGCCCGCCCGCCCGCCACCCGCCCGCCCGTCAGAGAAATATTGTTATAACTTAAATTTCCTTCATCTAAAATGCTTAATATTTCACACATGCATTCCTGTAAGGCTCTGCTACCATGATGTGCCAAATCCACGACCGTCCAACCCCCGCTGATCCCAAGGTCAAGGTCAAATACTTAAATCACTTTACAAAACTTAACATCAGAGAAATAATGTTATAACTTCTATTTCCTTCATCCAAAATGCTTAATATTTCACACATGCATTCCTGTAAGACTCTACTACCATGCTGTGCCAAATCCATGACCGTCCAACCCCCGCTGATCCCAAGGTCAAGGTCAAATACTTAGTCTCTTTACAAAACTTAACATCAGAGAAATATGTTATAACTTCTATTTCCTTCATTGAAAATTCTTAATATTTCACTCATGCATTCCTCTAAGGTTGTACTATCATGCTGTGACAAATCTACGACCGTCCAACCCCCACTGATCCCAAGGTCAAGGTGACATAGTTAGTCTCTTTACAAAACTTAACATCAGAGAAATATGTTATAACTTCTATTTCTTTCATCAAAAATTCTTAATATTTCATGCATGCATTCCTCTAAGGCTCTACTATCATGCTGTGATAAATCCTCGCCGGTCTCGAGGTCAAGGTCACATACTTAGTCTCTTTACAAAACTTAACATCAGAGAAATCGGTTATAACTTCTATTTCCTTGACTTAACATCAGAGAAATCGGTTATAACTTCTATTTCCTTGACTACATCAGAGAAATTGGTTATAACTTCTATTTCCTTCCTCTGATCTGCTTCAAATTTCACACACACATTGCTCCAATGGACGTCTACCACCCTGTGACAAATTCACGTTCGTGCCGCCCCCGCTAAGCCCAGAGTCAAGGTCACAAGCCCACACACTTGGAATTTTTCTTTACATATTTAGGGGTACCTGGGCCCACGCGGGGGGTATTCCGTATGCCTCGCTTACTGACCAATCTTGTTATGTAACAGATTTTAATGAAATATGGCGCATCTTGTTAAGCTGCTTTTGGTGGTCTCAGTACTTTGGTCCAAACTTCTGTCGTTTTTGCGAAGAATCAATTTCCGTGTTTACTGTCAATACTGACACAGAAATCAATTCTTCGCCAAAATGACATAAGTATGTGCCGAATTCCCAGACCACCAAATGCTGGCCATATTTCATCAAAATCTGTTGTATATTAAGGACAATTTCAAATAATATTTACTTTCGAGTGGGCTCGTTTTCAAGACTTTCAGACATTGTTGTTGTGGTAATCACGTGATCATGCACCTTGACTATGTCAACAAATAGTGTAAGGCAGAGTTCCAGACACGGCATGTATTGATTATTTTACACAATTGTTATACCCCCGCAACGAGTTGTGGGGGGTGTATACTGGAGTCCGTCCATGCATCCGTCTGTCACTAAACTTAACATCAGAGAAATATGTTATAACTTCTATTTCCTTCATCGAAAATTCTTAATATTTTACGCATGCATTTCTCTAATGCTTTACTATCATGCTGTGACAAATCCATGACCGTCCGACCCCTGCTGATCCCAAGGTCACATACTTAGTCTGTTTACAAAACTTAACATTAGAGAAATATGTTATAACTTCTATTTCAATCATCGAAAATTCTTAATATTTCATAAGGCTCTACTGTCATGCTGTGTACGACAGTCCAATACCCACTGAACCCATTGTCAAGGTCACATACTTAGTCTCTTTACAAAACTTAATATCAGAGAAATATGTTATAACTTCTATTTCCTTCATCGAAAATTCTTATTCTTATTGTTTCACCCATGCATTGCTCTAAGGCTCTACAATCATGCTATGACAAATCCATAACCGTCCGATCCCTGGTGATCCCAAGGTCAATGTCACATACTTAGTCTTCATACTGACAAATCTATTTTTATTTGAATAAGCATTATTTTCAAATGTGGGAGTACAAAATATGTTCAATATATACAATGGTGTCGGCTAATTATTTGCATTACCATCTCCATATTCAGTCAAACTTTCCTGAATATTCAACGCAGTTCAAAGACGTTTGTGCAGGTAAAATGTCATAACGTTCTGACGTCAGTAAGTGACGTAAATTGTGTGATGCATGACATCACATGCGTGTTTGCAACGTCACATTTGTTTCGGCTAATGCTGCGCATCTGGTAGTGTAAACAAAATGGCGAGCAGCATACTGGATCAGCATAGCAAAATTGGTATTAAACTTGAAGCAGAACTATCCAGTGACATCATGGCAGGTTAGTTTCTTCGTTTAACAGTTAATTTAGTAAATAAGACAGCTATTCCATCAGTAGGGTCAGAGAATTTTACACATTTTAACTATATTCGGAATAACTTTTTACCAAACTAACGGAATGTGATAAAATTGTGCCACAGTGTAGCAATTCATTGGCTTGTTTATTCCAAAATCCACATTTTATTATGACGTACGCATGGCTAACTTTGACGTGAATTGCGCATTAGACGATGCGCAGAATTAGCCGAAATTTCTAACTGAGGAGTAAGAATGCTTTAATAAAGTTGAAAATTCACATGCATGTTCACCTTTGTTTTACACTGTATTTCCATAGGTATGGCCGCTGCACGCCTACTCTCATCTACCTCTGTGCCGGGCCCAGACTATGGCTCCAGCGCGGACAACGTTGGTGCAATCATCCGTGAGCACGGGGAGCTGGCTGATACATTACAACAACAACAGGCTGCCCTTCATGCACAACAACAATGCACGGCAGCAGCATGGACGAGGAATAAACAGGAGATAGAGACTCAATTTTCTGAACTCCATGAGCTTCTAGTGCGTAGGGAGGTGGATGTATTACTGAATATAGATGAAACTTACGAGGATGAAGACAAAAGTTTAGCTGAAAGTGTCATTAATACAGATAAAGACATAGCAGCAGTGCACAGCCAACTTGAGTCCCTAGCAGAGGTGAAGTCCTGGGATATCCACACTGATAATTACACAATGGCTATGGATGCCTTTAGAGAAACATTTGCGAAACTACAAAGCAATACAAGTGGAAGGGATGAAGTTGTGCGAAGAGAACAAATACCAGATTTTGTTTTAAATCCTAATGTTAAATCTGTGTTAGAGGATGCTTTATTTATATCTACTGAATCAAATAGTGCTGATACTAATACTGAAGCAACTGATGGAATTGTGTCTGGTACGGGCGAGGTGGAAACTGGCAATGATGTGATTGCTGAACTCAACCTGGACGAGGCACTGAATGCACTAGGTGGTACGGTGTTGGAGCAGGCTGACGACACTGGCGGTGTGCTGGCGTGTGCATACGATGAGCCTGAGACCGGCCTGCCCTCAAGATCAACTTCTCCGCCGCCCATGCTGGACCCTGCAGACGACCCCCCTCCCTACTGGCAGGCTATTGGCCTGTCCGGTCCCATGCCGACCCCCGACACACTCCATGTACACTTGCCCGGCAGTGCAGACGTCGACCCTGTCCCCAGCGCCATCAGGCTACACCCCAGTGAGCTAGTCCCCTGGCACTCATTCCCACTGTCACGTCAGGGGGACACGCGCAATCCCCAGGCTGTGGCCATGGTGTGGCAGTATGCCCGCCTCTGTGTTGCAGACAGGGGCAACAATAAACTGAAGTTCTTCACTGGCTCAGGTGAGAAGATAACGGACATGACCTTGCCTGGAGACATATACGATGTGGCCTTTATAGATGGCGACCTCAATTCATGCTGCTATGTGTTGTTACTACCTCGGACCAACGTCCTCATGTTTGTGTCTCTCCTAGGTGGCCACACACTCAAGGTGAAGCAGAAAGTGAGTATCTGCCAGCACTATACCGCAATTTGTAAAGGCACCAAGATTGGGTACCTGGTCGGGGCCAATGGTGCCCCGACTTCCAGCACCAAGTCACACGTTGACATTCTCACATATTCTGGGATAGTGAGTCGTCGTTTTACCCGTGCACCAAATGGACGGCCTTTGGGTCGCCCGAAGTCCATTGAAGTGTTTATGGACAGGATTATTGTCAGTGATACCGAGCTGAAGATAGTTGCTGTGTATCTGGACGACGGCACGGCAGTTGGCGAGTATTCTGGTACTGCGGCTTCTCCGCTCTCGTCCCCCGTCGATCTCACATTAGACCATGAAGGAAATGTTATGATTCTCGACAACGATTTGAGAAGAATTCATGTGATGAACAGTCACTGTGAAAATGTGCAGGTAATTCAAATCCCGAGAGGAAGATCATCTGGTGGAACACGGTTGATAGCATTTGACAAAGTCTCGAAACGTTTGGCTATAGCACGACGGTCCCCCAGAGATGTGGCTATCTTCGATGTGATGGAACAATACGAATCAGTAGATCTCCCAAGTTACTCTGAACCACCAAGACCTTTGTTAGAAGGGGCCGAATCTCTGCCACTGGTTGACGGAATGTTGCCGAGCACAATAGAGCGTATAGGTGTAGGCAGACAGCGGCGACAGGTCTTTCATTTGTGAGACAAGACATTTATTATATCTACTACTGTCTGTTTCACGAAACTTGCCCTAATTTTACTATAGGAATGAATGGTCTTTTTGTGGAATTTATCGGGGTATAAACTTGGAAAAGTCGCGGGAATACTGGACGAAGGCCGGAAGGCCTCGTCCAGTATTCCCGTGACTTTTCCAAGTTTATATCCCCGATAAATTCAACAAAAAGGCCATTCATTCCTTATAATTCCAGCATTTGAAATAAATTCATCAAGAAAATGTGTTTATTTTCCGTTTTCTTACAAATTATTTTAACTGTGTCTCACGGTTACGGAAAGTACTTCGGCATGGGAGTATACTGGGATATACATTTTGGACAGAGACTTGCTACGGACCAATCAAATGTTAGGGAATTGTGTAAATATTTTTGTGCTGGAATTATGTACATGTACAAAACTTATGTCCCTCTGTCTAGCAAGTTACAGATCTCGGGGCTGTTTCACTAAACTTTGTACGACTAAAATGTTTGTAAGTGCAAAATTAAGTCTGTAAATTTCACCTTAACAATGTTTTCTTGTAAACAATTATTGGATTTACATTTATTGAGCATAGGCTGGTTTATTTTCTATTTTCCATTTTTATCATCAAAAACATGCTTTGACAGCACTAGATACCGGTACAGTAAAATCGCGATGGCTCGTAATGACGGGCTCGCTCGAAATAGCATCTCGACCCCGATAATTTTCCCTATATGTTTAAAGGCCCTGAACGGCTCAGTATTACAATTTTCCGATTTTTTCAAACACAAAAACATGTTTGGCAACTGATTTAGTACTCAAAACTAACATATACTGCCTAATAGATACATCTCAAGTCTTGAGATTTACATCTTAATCGCAATATGAAGACAACAAAAACTTGTTTTGTGTACCACTCAGTGCAAAATGTCAATATTGACAATTTCATTTCCGTAACCTAACGGCTTCGGCTCGGAAGCGAGTCGATAAACTCTGGCTATCGGAATTCATCGGCCCCGAATCGGGGAGTTGAGAAGTTGACCCGAGCGTCTATCGGAAAATCGATCGGGCTTTGAAAAACACACCTGCTGTTTGTTTATCAACAACTATTGATATTTTCATCGACTACAAACTCATTTTTTGTACCAAAATGAATGCAAACAGTTTCAAAGTGTGTGTAAATAGAAACCTGTTGGATTTATGTGTGGGAAAACCCAATAGGAGGCCAAATTCGGCAGCTTGAGCCGTATAGGGGCTTTAATGTAATTTTACATGCGATGGCTCAAAATGCGATCCCTCGAAACATTTTTCAAGTCCCGCGGACTCATTTCTCGCTATTTTGCTATACGATGACTCGAAAGTCATGTCAAAGTTTGTGTTTGGCTAATTTTCACACTTCCGGGTCCGACTTATTACGATCAAAGGCCGAGCCGCTCTCTACCTGTCTATGAAATGTTTCTTTTCAAGTCCAGTTAATTGCCTGAAGTGGTGCAATTTGATCGTTAACATTGTTGATTGCGATCAACGATATACGGCGATTTATTAAATATTCTGGGCTTCGGCAACTCGGCGCATTTAATAGAGTCTGTCGTAAGTCATTGGTCGTTTTTCATGGTAACTCACGGGTTATACTCAAGTAACCCGAGTATCACAGGAACAACCAGAGTTGTTGCTCGGGTTCAAGTCGAGTTGGAACGCTAGTAACCCACGTTCTAGTGGTCCTCGTGTTATTCGTGTGGCTACCCGGGAGTTACAACGAAAAATGCCCATTAATAAAACCGCACTTCCTAGTTAGGCACAGATGACTGGTCGTGACAAAAAGGATCAGTGCAGCATTAAATCGGCCTGCACATTCAGTTCAGGACCTGAAATGTTCCCCGACAGCTATTCATGATGAATACTATAGTGAAATTTGGCATTTCGAGCCATCGCGATTTCACTGTAATTTACAACATGCTTTTGACAGCACTTCAGAATCATTTCCATTGGAAATGATTCTGAAGTGCTGTCAAACCATGTTTTTATTGAGAAACAAGGCAAGATATAAAAGCAACAGCAGACGACAATTGTTGTGTGTAGCGGTCTAAGTGTTAATTGTGTGCACATATTTAGGACTGTATTGATGATAGTTGATTCCATGAACAGGTGAATGATTACAAAAAATTATCAGGATCTACACTTGTGATACATTTCCTTTTTATCACTTAGTAGCCTATTTATGTGTCTGTCGTACATAAAAGTAACTTTTAGCAGTGTCTTACCCAATCTAGGATTACTATGCATTGACTATTAGGCATCAAGTACCCACCAGGGGGCCGTTTCACTAAACTTTGTACGACTAAAATGTTTGTAAGGCAAAATTATGTAAATTATGTAAATTTCACATTAACAATGTTTTCTTGTAAACAATTATTGGATTTACATTTATTGAGCATATTCTGCATATGTAGCATATGCTCAATACATGTAAATCCATCAATTGAAATTTCCAGACGATCCTAAATTTGCACTTACGAACATTTTAGTCGTACAAAGTTTAATGAAACGGGGGCCCTGTACTGCTATATACAGTGTAGCAAAATGCAGCCTATGCTCAATAAATGTAAATCCAATAATTGTTTACAAGAAAACATTGCTAATGTGAAATTTCCAGACGATCATAATTTTGCACTTACGAACATTTTAATCTTACAAAGTTTAGTGAAACGGCCCCCTGGTGTATTTTCAGTGTAACTTAAGTACAACTCAGAAATGTTGTATTCACAAGCCTATATTGATTTTGTAGATTACCACGTTACCATATGTTCCATTTTGATGTGGGTGGCAGGTGTAAGCATGCGGTGGGTAATTTAACGATGGGTGTTCATCCTTACCGGAATCCCGACTGGAGACCTGGTTTGGCCCTCAAGTACGTATTTTTATGCCACCGGGTTTCGAAGAAACGGGTGGCATATAGTGTTTGGACCGTCCGTCTGTCCGTCCGTCCGTCCGTCCGTCCGTCACACTTTTCGGTTAACCACTTTGTCACAGTTTCTCAAATATACTGCAGGTGGCATCCGCGTTCGACAGACGCATTTCTTGTTTTTGTATGCGACAGTTGAATGTGGTTATACCCATTATGTGAGTATTATGATTAATCGTAATCCTATTACTTTTAAGGGAAAGGGCCAAGTTACATTGGTGTGGTATGGACCTTGCACCAGGTCAGGTAATTCTAATTTCGGGGCTGAATATATATTGTTCATGCCCGCAGTCTCGGTAGAGCTTGAGGCATATAGTGTTTGGACTGTGTGTCCGGCACATTACGAAGTTCGCCGGAGTTTCGAAATTCAGTTATAACTTCTATATCCCTTGAAGGATTATTTACATATTTCAACACAGTATACCTGTCCATCCATGCTGCCCTTAATATGACCCTTTGACCTTGACAACTTTGAACTTTTTCCCACATTAAGAAGTTCGCCGGAGTTTCTCAATTCTGTCATAATTATTATATCCCTTGAAGGATCACTTCAATAGTTCAATACCGCGGTACATCATACTTGTTGACGAATGCCACACATCCATGCTGCCCTTAATATGACCATGACAATTTTGAACTTTTTCACACATTAATAAGTTTGCCAGAGTTTCTCAATTCTGTCATAACTTCTATATCCCACCAGCTTTAAGCCTGCTATGCCTTAGTAAATTGGGCACATCACTTAGTCATATACTAGTACTGTAATCCTTGGACAGTTAGCAAATATTTTAATCATGTATGCCATTCCTGTGCATAGAAGTAGTCTTGTATTATTGTACCTAGAGCATTTGCTAGTGATTCCCGTTTCACTAAACTTTGTACGACTAAGATTTTCGTAAGTGCAAATTTAAGATCATCTAAATATTTCAATTGATGGATTTACATTTATTGAGCATAGGCTGCATATGCAGCCTATGCTCAATAAATGTAAATCCAATAATTGTTTACAAGAAAACATTGCTATTAATGTGAAATTTGCTAGTGTTTCCCTTTAAAATTATTCAGACTTGCCATTGTCAGTGCATTATGCCATATCGGGTGCTAACATATTTATACAATATGATCAACTTTTATCCCAGGGTTTTATCATTTCTGTCTCATATCAAATTATAGCGGTCACAATTCCAATGTCCACATCATCTGTCTGTTTCGCGAAGGCTGCCCAAATTTTACGACTACAGGGATCCTCCAGATTATCGGACAAAAATGGCAGTTTTTTAACGATATTTTTCTTAAAATAGCAGCTACTGGCATAAACTTTTCACAGAACAATCGTCGGTTCTTGCTTTCTCAACGCATGTAAACTATTTAGCAAACTGTGCCATCTTTCTCGCTTAAAATTGGGTCAGATCTTCAGTCGTAAGATTGTCCCAAAATTAACATCGACAATCAGTTATCCGGACAAACATATAGACTAATCGTCTTATATAACTTCTATTCTCACGTTGAAATCATAATGTTATCGCGTGTAAACCAGTGTAAACAGCATTGTGTATTTCTGCAGAAAAATCAGTCACCCTTCGTTTCTTGGAAAACACCGTATTTATAGAATGTATTGTATTTATAGAACAATGACGTAATTGGGCGCACTCGATTGAGCCCCAGCATTTTGTCGTTGTAAACAACTTCTGCACAGAGTTGGGAATGTGTTCAGCAAATGTTACTAAAATGTTTACCATGCCGACATATTATTCACACTGGCATGGAAAAAGCATGCACCTGCATGACTTAGATGCATTCGTTGCAAAATCGGATCAAAAGAATGCGCTTAATTAAGGTATTTTCATTTGTCCGATAAACTGATTGTCCGGATAATTGGTATGACCCCTGGATACAAACCATGCAAAAACCACATCTTTTTTGATAATTCTTTTTATTTCATGAATTTGGTCAAATATTGATTTTATTGCGAAAAAACAATTTCCCCATGTTAAATACCCACAGAGTTTCGAATTTCGGAAATACTTGACCGATTTTCAAAATTTAACTTTCGTTTTCTTAGTTAGATCATTTCCAAGCTATCTAGCTAGTTTTCAAAGTCAAATTCAAAAAGATTTCGTCGTTTTTACTCGTACCACTACTCTTCCACCTCATTTTCCCCCATGTTATTGTTAAATTCCCGTAGAGAAATCAATTTTTCATAATAAAATCCATATTTGACCAAATTTCTCGAAATAAAAAGAAGGCTCACTCTTAAATTTTATATACAATTTAATATTATCAAAAAAAACTTTGCATTGTTTATATACCCGTACAATTTGGGCTGGTTTCATGAAACAGACAGTAGGCATCAACAAATCATCCCCTCATTGAGGACAGGATATAGCGATGGTCCATGTATGTATTCATGTATGTACGTACGTCAGTAACTCTGTCTGTTTTCACTATATCTCTTCAATCCCTTCTCAGATTTTGATAAAATTTGGCCACAATTTGTGTCTAGGATGATGCTTTGTTACACATAACCCCTACTGCCAAGGTCAAGGTCACTTATTTGTCGTGTTCACCTTATTTGAAACATGTATCAAGGTGTATGATCACGCGGTACTAACAACAACAACACGTACTGAAACATCCAGAATCCATCTGTATCAAAGTATGTATTCTTTTATAGTGTTCTTATTACGTAACAGATTTTGATGAAATATGGTGCATCAAACGTGTCTTGTTAAGCTGCATTTATGGTGGTCTCTGTACATTGGCCCAAACTTATGTCGTTTTTGCGAAGAATCGATTTCCGTGTCTACTGACACGGAAATCGATTCTTCGTAAAAAAGGACATAAGTCTGTGCTGAACTCCCTGGACGACCAAATGCAGCTCATGAAGACGCGTTTGCTGCGCCATATTTCATGAAAATCCGTTTCATATTAAGGAAAATTTCAAATAATACTTACTTTGGAGTGGGCAAGATTTCAACACTTTCAGCCTCTGTTGTTGTTGTTGTTATAACTACGTGATCATGCACCTTGTGTATTGAACCACTTCGACAATTTTAATAATATTTGGAATGGCGCTTTGTTTCGCATATACCCCACGTCTATATGCAGTGGTTAGTTCTATATGAAATAATGCATTTTGGAAAAAATAAATGATTACTCCCTCAAAGTATACTTTGCTAGATAAGTATACTTTGCAATTTTGATGAAATCGGCTACTGGTTTTGCTTACATGCTATGCTTCCTGATATGTTAGTTGTTGCAAACCTTCATTAGTAGCATCATGCTACTCAGAGCTCCAGATAAGGTGCGTATTGGCGTATTTTACGCAATTATTTCAGCTAAATACACATTGATTATCAAAAGAGAGAGTACAAAATACGCACAGCAATGTGAAAATACGCATTGATTTTCAAATTGAGTAGTGAAAATACTGTCATAAATTTGAAACTTCACTTAGATGAGCTGCAAAAAGCAAACAGTGTTTGCTTTTTGCAGCTCGATTAAGTGAATGTTTAAATTTGTTATTTTTTTATCATTTGTTCGCCAAAAAGCAATGAAAAGAAAATCAATAACCCATGTGTAAAAGTAAAATACGCAATGATTTTGAAATCAGGGGGTATAGTACGCTTTAGACACAAAGCTTATTTGGAGCTCTGCTACTGATGAAGGTTTGTAAACACTAACATAAATACTGGCATAGTCACTAGCATCCTCATATAGCTTTATACCACCCTGTGTTATTTGGTTGACATCGACCTACTGTTGTTGTGGGATCAGACACTTCCCGGCGATCGCCTTCTATAGCTTCACTGCTTCCCTGTTAGTGCGTGCTAGTAGACATGTTAATTACTTCTAGGACTAGTTTATTACAGCTTATTAAATATTTTACATTTTCATGTGTTTGTTCCTCTGCCATTTCCATTAGCATGTAACATTTCCTCGATGCAAGTTTATGCGACCCTGATTTGAAGTGTTTCGTTTTTAGCTCGACTATTCAAAGAATAGTTAGAGCTTATGTAGTCTTGGTTAAGGTTTTTAGTCAAGCTTGTATATGGAATACTCCTGGCCCTACACCCACCATACTTGGACAACTTCATCTCCTAGTGATGTACATCAACAACCCCTGACCTAATTTGACATTGACCTACATTTAACCTTGAATTACTTACTTAATTCCCCTTGGTTAAGGTTTTTAGTCAACCTTGGTTAAGGTTTTTAGTCATGCTTGTAGATGGAATACTATTGTGCATACATACATACATACATACACCATACTTGGACAACCTTTTCTCATAGGAATTTACATCAATAACCCCTGATCTATATTTGACCTTGACCTACATTTCCTCTTGAATTACTTACTTAATTCCCCTTGGTTAAGGTTTTTAGTCAACCTTGGTTAAGGTTTTTAGTCAAGCTTGTAGATGGAATACTATTATGCATACAGACACCATACTTGGACAACATTTTCTCATAGGGATGTACATCAATAACCCCTGATCTATATTTGACCTTGACCTACATTTCCTCTTGAATTACTTACTTAATTCCCCTTGGTTAAGGTTTTTAGTCAACCTTGGTTAAGGTTTTTTGTCAAGCTTGTAGATGGAATACTATTGTGCATACAGACACCATACTTGGATAACTTTTTCTCATAGGGATGTACATCAATAACCCCTGACCTATATTTTGCCTTGACCTACATTTAACCTTGAATTACTTAGTTATTTCCCCTTGGTTAAGGTTTGTACTCAAACTTGCTTAAGGTTTATAGTCAAGCTTGTATATGGAATACTCCTGTGCCTACAGCAACCATACTTGGACAACTTCATCTCCTAGTGATGTACATCAATAATCCCTGACCTATATTTTACCTTGACCTACTTTTACCCTTGGATTACTTAGTTATTTCCCTTTGGTTAAGGTTTTTAGTGAAGCTTGTCTATGGAATACTCCTGGGCCTACAGCAACCATACTTGGAAAACTTCATCTCCTAGTGATGTACATCAATAACCCCTGACCTATATCTGACATTGACCTACATTTAACCTTGAATTACTTAGTTAATTTCCCTTGGTTAAGGTTTTTAGTCAACCTTGGTTAAGGTTTTTATGCGGGCCGTGGCCACCTTCTTTGTCAAGCTATGTGTACATCGACAACCCTCGTAGTCGAGCTATGCTGTTCTCCTACAGCTCTTGTTATAATGAATGGTCATAACATATACAGTGGAACCTCTCTAACGAACCTCTCCACGTTGGGAGGTCCCCAGGGTGTTCGGTTTAGAGAGGTTCCACTATAAAACAGACAGACAACTCTTCCAAGACATGCGTGGCTGTTTTGCGATCACGAACAGACATACTCAGCAGAGATAAATGGCAACGAAACCGATTACAATTAAGTAGAACTAACTTTTAGCTGTGTCTGGTTTAGAAGGGTTCGACTGTCCTTCCATTTAACCCACAGTGTTTGGTAGCGTTGATGAGAGCCTTATAGCCAGACGACAAAATTGGTGGGTGGCAGGTGGGAGTATGTAATGGGTAATTTAACGATCATCCTTACTGAAATTCTGACTGGATACCTGGTTTGGCCCTCACATACGTCTTAGGCATTTTGTATGTGACAGTTGAATCTGGTTGAATGTGAGTATTACGATTATTCGTAATCCTATTTTAGGGGAAGGGGCCAAGGGACTTTGGTGTGGTATGGACCTGGCGCCAGGTCGGGTTATTGTGGGATTCCTCCGGTTTAGAGGGGTTCGACTTTACTTCCATTTAACCCATAGTGTTTGGTGGCCATGATAAGCTCCTTATAGCCAGAACACAAAATGTAGCTGTGACTGGAGAAATGGGGCTTATGGGATTTATGTACAGGGAAGCTCCTGATCAAATAGCACACTCCTGCAGTCTGACAATAATCTATTGGCAGAATGGCTGATGGTGCAGGCCCTGCTCAGATGGTCTGGATGTGCAAGCTGAACAGGATCTACACTGGTCACAAAGCCCATAAGCCATGTTTCTCCAGTCACAATGGGTGGGAGCATGCAATGGGTAATTTAACGATCAACATTCATTTCTTACCGGAATCCTGGCCGTAGAACTGGTTTGACCCTCAGGTACGTCTTTGACTTTCTCGTATGTGAGAGTTGAATCTGGTTATACCCCTTATAAGAGTAATCGTACCGGTATTACTTTTAGGGGAAGGGGCCAAGTGTCCTTGGTGTGGTATGGACGTGGCACCAGGTCGGGTTATTCCAATTTCAGGGCTGAATATATATTTATTTCGATGTAAATATTGTGTTTAGATTTTGGGATTTTGCAGCAGGTTAAATGCGGGATCGAATCCGTTGGCCCGGCCTTAAATGACCTTAGCTGTTGATAGGCCGTTAAACACCAATAAACAAACAAAACAACAAACACATTGACAAATGCATTCATTCTACTGATCCATTTATTTGGAACAGGGACCCGTTTCACTAAACTTTATACGACTAAAATGTTTGTAAGTGAAAATTTAGGATCGTCTGGAAATCTCAATTGATGGATTTACATTTATTGAGCAAAGGCTGCATATGCATCCTATGCTCAATAAATGTTAATCAAATAATTGTTTACAAGAAAGCGTTGTTAATGAGAAATTTACAGTCTTATCATAATTTTGCACTTACGATCATTTTAGTCGTACAAAGTTTAGTGAAACGGGCCCCAGGTGTTGCAACCTTTAAAAATCAGTCAAATTAAGAATTCCATAGAAACTACAGGCACATGCTAATGTCATGTATTCTAGTAGCTGTGGCAAAAAATATTTACCTGTTAATATACAACTAGTCTGTAAAAAATATTTAGTCTCATTTTTTCCTCAAAATTACAACATGGTGTAGGAAAAATGTGATTAAATACATTTTAGAGACCTGTATGTGAAGGAAAATGTTGTTATCAAAACTGAACTGTACTGTGGGTGTGAACAGATCAGGCCCGTTTCACAAAACTTCTTGCAAATAAAATGTTCGTAAGTGCAAATTTAAGATCGTCTGTAAATTTCAATTTATGGATTTACATTTATTGAGCATAGGCTGCATATGCAGCCTATGCTCAATAAATGTAAATCCATAAATTGTTTACAAGAAAACAGTGCTAATGTTAAATTTACAGATTATCATAATTTTGCACTTACAAACATTTTAGTCGTACAACGTTTAGTGAAACGGCCCGCTGTTGGAAGTGGAATATAAATGCAAACTTGTGTATTGGTAGTATTTAATCAACAAGAAAATAACATAAACATATAAGATTGCATACATAATACATTATTCAGTATCTAATTTGACCCGTCTAACAATATATACATGTATTGTGTTCAGTTAATTCACAATCCAAAAGCATTACAGATTAAGAAGTGGGTGACAGGTGGGAGCAAGTGACGGGTAATTGTGGTTCATCCTTACCGGAGATCAGTAGTCTGTTTCACCAACATGGCAAAGTATACTTATCTAGCAAAGTATACTTTGAGGGAGAAATTTACAATTTTAGGATAAATTTATTAATTTTTATTATACTGAATTTATTACATTATCACAGCCAAATTGGCTGTGATAATGTAATATATTCAGTATAATAATTCTGCATAGTTTTAATCATCAAATATATGCAGTTGTTAGTTCTATATGAAATAATGCATTTAAGGAAAAATAAATGATTACTCCCTCAAAATATACTTTGCTAGAAAAGTATACTTTGCAATTTTGATGAAATCGGCTACTGGTTTGGCCCTCACATACGTCTTTGGCATTTGTGTATGTGACAGTTGAATCTGGTTATACTCCTTATGTGAGTATTACGATTATTCGTAGCCCTATTACTATTAGGGGAAGGGTTGGTGTGATATGGACCTGGCACCAGGTCGGGTTATTATTTTTTCGATGTAAATGTTCTGTTCTGATTTTGGGATTTTCCCCCCAATGCAGCAGGTTGAATACGGGATCGAACCTGTTGGCCCTGCCTTAAATTACCTTAGCTGTTAATAGGCCGTTAAACACCAGTAAACAAACAAACATATTAAGAAAATGTTGATTAAATGTGGCTGTGACTGGAGAAATTGGGCGTGTGGGTTTTGCGACCAGTGTAGATCCCATTGCATCAATGAACATCCAGTATGCTTTTAAAAAACAATATAGATCATTGTCGGGCTACAGGAGTGTGTGATTTGATCAGGAGCTACATTGATCACAAAACCCTTAAGCTCCATTTCTCCAGTGAAAGCCACAAATACAGATGTTAAAGGTATATATCTACAATGTATGTCTAATTCATCACTGTAATCTGTACTTAAGGAATAAAAGCATGGGCTGTTGTGATTACTAGGGTGTATAATACATTTGGTTTGTTTAAAGTGTGTGGAGTCCAAGGACTCCACGCACTTTAAACAGACCAAATGTATTATTCACCCCAGTAAATGCAACAGCCCATGGTTTTATTACTTATATAAATTACACTGTGTTTACTGATAGTTTCAAAACTGTAAATAACCAAATACGGTTTAAAATTAACAATAACCTCGTTTTACATCAATTTGTCGCAATTCCTGGAACAGCGACTTTGCAAACTTTAACCAATCAACAACATCGTGCGATGTCACGTGTCTAATGTATTGTATTGGGATGTAAACGCAATACGTCGAATGGACGTTTGCATTATGAATTTATAGAAGAGGTAAATATATTTGTTTAAATTGTGTAACAAAACAATGTAAATTGTAAATTATAGGAAACAGGCATGTAAAAAGACATACCGATAGTCAACTATAAATATTAAATAATATAAATGTTTTACATCAAAATTGGATATATGTCTGAAAGTACCCGTCAACATGATCATATCGTGTGTCATGTGTGTTATTTTCTGACAGTTATAAAATATTTATCCCGTCAACACAGTGCGTATGTGTCGTGAAACACGGTGCCGTGAAACATTTTTGATATCCTGTCAATACGACCGAATCACTGCGTATTAATATGTGCGGTGGCTGTGGTTATTTTTATTGCATTTTGAAGCTATTTGACGGGATAAATAGAATAGTAGGTTAGTGCCGTGAATGGGAAACATATCTGGTGCGGCACGGAAACGGGATGTGCTCGGCAGAGCCTCGCCCCATTCCGTTTCCTAAGCCTTGTCAGATATGTATTCCCATTCACGGCACTAACCTACTATTCTCTATTTGCCAGACCATTGTAACAGTAAAATAATTAGGCATCTAAATCTTACAAGCAGGATTTGCGACTGATGATGTCACGAAAAATGGTTGTAAAATTAAATTTTATCAGAAAACGAACATTCTAGAATATGATGAGATAGAATTAGCTGTTTTCTGTGAAAATGAAATGAGATGTGATTTACTATGTCAGACTGTCACGCCAAACTTGTGAAGTAGAAGTAATTCAGGTATATCACAATATTATAACCATGTTATGTACAAAGGCGTGCATATTGCATTGCTCTTGAGGTTTTGTACGTCCGTTCGTATGTCCGTCCGTGTACATTTACGTCAGAATGTTTGGAAGAGTTTCTCCAACATGTAATATCTTCATTTTACATGAAGGATTACTTCAATACTTGGACACTTGAATCACCAGAAAAATGTTCACACACTCACTCCAACATGAACATGACCTTGACCTTTGTCACCTTCGAAATTTCACTGAAACACTTAGCCATTTTGTTATGTCAAGTTGTAAGAGTTTCTCCAACATGTAATATCTTTAATATTACACAAAGTATTGCTTTAATACTTCGACACTTGAATCACCTGAACATTTGTCACAATCTCACGCCACCATTAACACGACACTGATCTTCGTCACCTTCGAAATGTCGCTCAAACACTTAGCCATTTTGTTACGTCAAGTTTGTAAGAATTTCTCCAACATGTAATTTCATCAATATTACACGAAGGATTTCTTCAATACTTGGACACTTGAATCACCTGAACATTTGTCACACACTCGCGCCACCATTAACACGACCTTGACCTCTTTTTACCATCACAAGGTTGCTGAAGCACTTAGCCATTTTTTACAGTCAAGTATGCCAAGGGGTCATATCCATGTTTAAAACATACTGTCTAGTTATATGATAGTAATGAGAATGGAGATATGGGGTTATTGAATTGATGACCAGTGTAACTCCTGATCAAATAGCACTCATGTTGCCCGATAATGATCTACATGTATACAGCCACATTTCTGTAACAGTTGGCCTGTGATGAAATAAGCACACATATGCTGCTCATGTACACACCCTTCAATTTATACCATTCTGTAGCATTGTAATTACACATATGGCTGGCACTGGAGAAATCACGCCAGTGTAGATCCAGATCAGCTTGTGTATCCACACAGTCTCCTCAGGATCATAGGCGCGTTTCACTAAACTTTGTACGACTAAAATGTTTGTAAGTGCAAAATTATGATAGTCTGTAAATTACACATTAACAATGTTTTCTTGTAAACAGTTATTGGATTTACATTTATTGAGCATATGCTGCATATGCAGCATATGCTCAATACATGAAAATCCATCATTTGAAATTTCCAGACGATCCAAAATTTGCACTTATGAACATTTTCAAACATTCCATCAATGACACACCCTGTTTTGCAACCAGTTTGCCCTTCCATCGATGAAATATGTATCATGCTTCTGAGAAGCAATCGTTAACAGGCTACATAGGAGTGTGCTACTCTGATCACAAAAACCATAAGCCCCGTTTCACGAGTCACTGCCATATATATGTGGCTGTCACTGGAGAAATGGGGTTTATGGCCAGTGACCAGTAGCCAATTTCACCAATATTGCTAAGCATACTTATCAATATCTAGCTAAGTATACTTTGAGGGAGTAATCATTTATTTTTCCAGAAATGCATTATTTCATATAGAACTAACCACTGCATACCTATATTTGATGATTAAAACTATGCAGAATTATTATACTGAATTTATTAAATAGAAAATTTCACCCTCAAAGTGTACTCGGCAAGATAAGTATACTTTGCAGTGTTGGTGAAATAGGCTACAGTGCAGTTACTGATAATTTAGCACACTACTGCAGCCACATAATTCATATATACTCGTATTAAAAGCATGATGAGCATTTCAGTCCACAAATGGTATACAGTGTAGCCCGTGATCAGACTGATCTGGGTCTGAACATAATCAGTCCCATTCTCCCGGTCACAGTCACATATCTTGGTTTACTTGGTCTACTTCCGCAGAAATGTTCACTAATTCCAAAAAAAATCAATTGTTCTTTACCCTTTGTTTCGTCTTCTGTGTCCTATACTTCGGTCTTTTCTGTTAGTGTCTCTAGATTTGCTTGAATGTTTTCTGTTCTTGTCCTTTCTGTTTTTCCGTTTGTCTTTAGATTTAGATTTATTTGAGTCTTTTCTCTTTTTATTATTGTCATGGCTATTAGTTTG
Source organism: Conchocele bisecta (assembly GCA_029237695.1). Classification (NCBI taxonomy): domain Eukaryota; kingdom Metazoa; phylum Mollusca; class Bivalvia; order Lucinida; family Thyasiridae; genus Conchocele; species Conchocele bisecta. The sequence goes on from CM055265.1 coordinate 212,690,924, forward strand.
CACATGTTGAGGCGTTCTGTCATGGCCTGTATCTACAACAATATCATGTGTGTGGTCTGTATTTAATGGTCTATTGTTTGTTTGATCTTTCTTGTTGACCGCTGTCTCTGAGGTGATATCTGGATTGTGAGCTATCTCATTCCTGTACCTATCATTAATAGTATTCTTGTCTATTCTGTTTGTGTTTTTATTATTTGTGTTTCGTGTGTTCGTGCCGACGGTGAGCCGTGTGTCGGGTTTGTTGTTGCGGCAGATGGAGACGTCACAGTATTGCCACTTATAGTTGCGTTTCGTTGTGTAGCACCATGGCCGTCCGCGTCGCTGACCCGCCGGATTACGGCAGTAGTTGTGGTCACCTACAACAGAGGGTAGTGGTCAGTCACAGGTGGATTTGATTTAATTTAATGGTGTTTAACGGATTGTGAACAGCTAAGGTCATTTTAGGCCATGTTAACGGGTCGAATCCAATATTTCCCCTGTTGTGGAAAAGCGGTTGGGGGTAATCCGAAAATCAGAACTAAAGGATAGGAAGTACGGCTTGTTTGATATGGTCTCATAAGTCACATACAACTGGCCCTTTCAATAGGGCGTCACTATAATAATCAAACTTTACTTTACTTTGTGATTCATCATGGTGCAGCTGTATGTTGTCTGTGATCCACTGCATGGACCAAGTTACACCAACTTGTTTGGTTACCCAAATTCTGAGCCACCTGTCTGATTTTCATGAGAAATTTTGAGTCGCCTCATGAACATTGTGAGCCACATAATAACTGAGCCACCTGCGTATGACATGATGGGAACAGTAGCCCACCAAAATTGCTAAGCATACTTATCTAGCTAAGTATACTTTGAGGGAGAAATCATTTATTTTTCCCAAAATGCATTATTTCATGTAGAACTAAACACAGGCATTCGGCGTGTTTCGGCTTTCATCGGTATAACTATATATATATGAACAAGGCTTCTAACTTTGGTCGGACACGACCTCGTATCATAACAAAATAACATGTTTAAAATTGTAATTTGCTATGCGTTCTATGTATTTCTGCAGGATATCGATAATTCTCAAATTATCATGAACTTGCCACTACAATATTGATGTTAGAGCCTGAAAAACATTATTTCATTTGTTATGATGCGAGGTTGTGTCCGACCGAGGAAAATGAGTTCTAATTCGATATTATTTGCATAAATATGTTTTACTATATTATTTTAGCAAGATAAGTATACTTTGCAATTTTGGTGAAATCGGCTACCGAGCCACCAGTAAACTGCGACCTGACTGTGACTACCCTACCTAGGCCATCCTGGTCCTGTGAGCCGGTGTCCTTGTATGGGTATGGCAGGAGCGGGTGCGAGTGTGGGTACTGCGACGACCACTTCTGGCAGGTGATACCGTCGATCGTGTGGTCCAGGGAGCCACGGTAGTCCCGCCCGTCCGGGTGCTGCCCTTTGACGCATTTCCCTGGAAGGTAGTTATAGCATGTAATTATCTCTGAGGATCTAATCTATAAATATAAACCGTCCCATTGGTGAGAAAAATCATTTATCTGCTATTGGTTACTTGCATTTGCATTTCTGAATCCGAAGCAAAATTGCTGTAGTACGTATTTCGATCAACATAACATGTGATGCTCAAACTACCACTGGTGATTGCACTGTGAAGTGATGCTCAAACTACCACTGGTGATAGCACGTGAAGTGATGCTCAAACTACCTGTGATAGCACTGTGAAGTGATGCTCAAACTACCACTGGTGATTGCACTGTGAAGTGATGCTCAAACTACCACTGGTGATTGCACTGTGAAGTGATGCTCAAACTACCACTGGTGATTGCACTGTGAAGTGATGCTCAAACTACCAAAACTACCACTGGTGATTGCACTGTGAAGTGATGCTCAAACTACCACTGATTGCACTGAGGTGCCAAATTACCACTGGTGATTGCACTGTGAAGTGATGCTCAAACTACCAAAACTACCACTGGTGATTGCACTGTGAAGTGATGCTCAAACTACCAAAACTACCACTGGTGATTGCACTGTGAAGTGATGCTCAAACTACCAAAACTACCACTGGTGATTGCACTGTGAAGTGATGCTCAAACTACCGCCGGTGATTGCACTGTGAAGATGAAATCAAAACTCCATAACACAAGGTGAGTGGCACTGTGAATTAATTGTTCAAACTAAAATCACCTGGTGAATTGCAACCGTGAAGTGATGTTCAAATTACCACTGGTGATAGCACTGTGAAGTGATGCTCAAACTACCACTGGTGATAGCACTGTGAAGTGATGCTTAAACTACCACTGGTGATTGCACTGTGAAATGATGCTCAAATTACCACTGGTGATAGCACTGTGAAGTGATGCTCAAATTACCACTGGTGATTGCACTGACGTGATGCTCAAATTACCACTGGTGATTGCACTGAAGTGATGCTGAAACTACCACTGGTGATTGCACTGTGAAGTGATGCTCAAACTACCACTGGTGATAGCAGTGTGAAGTGATTCTCAAACTACCACTGGTGATTGCACTGTGCAGTGATGCTCAAATTACCACTGGTGATTGCACTGTGAAATGATGCTCAAATTAGCACTGGTGATAGCAGTGTGAAGTGATGCTCAAATTATCACTGGTGATAGCAGTGTGAAGTGATGCTCAAATTACCACTGGTGATAGCAGTGTGAAGTGATTCTCAAATTAGCACTGGTGATAGCAGTGTGAAGTGATGCTCAAATTAGCACTGGTGATTGCACTGTGAAGTGATGCTCAAACTACCACTGGTATGATGCTCAAATTAGCACTGGTGATTGCACTGTGAAGTGATGCTCAAACTACCACTGGTGATAGCACTGTGAAGTGATGCTCAAATTAGCACTGATGATAGCACTGTGAAGTGATGCTCATATTACCACTAGTGATAGCACTGTGAAGTGATGCTCAAATTACCACTGGTGATTGCACTGTGAAGTGATGCTCAAATTACCACTAGTGATTGCACTGTGAAGTGATGCTCAAATTAGCACTGTTGATAGCACTGTGAAGTGATGCTCATATTACCGGTGGTGATTGCACTGTGAAGTGATGCTCAAATTACCACTGGTGATTGCACTGTGAAGTGATGCTCAAATTACCACTGGTGATTGCACTGTGAAGTGATGTTCAAACTACCACTGGTGATTGCACTGTGAAGTGATGTTCAAACTACCACTGGTGATTGCACTGTGAAGTGATGCTGTGAAGTGATGTTCAAATTACCACTGGTGATTGCACTGTGAAGTGATGTTCAAACTACCACTGGTTATAGCACTGTGAAGAAATTACTATTGGTGATTGCACTGTGAAATGATGCTCAAACTACCACTGGTGATTGCACTGTGAAGTGATGCTGTGAAGTGATGTTCAAATTACCACTGGTGATTGCACTGTGAAGTGATGCGCAAACTACCACTGGTTATAGCACTGTGAAGAAATTACCATTGGTGATTGCACTGTGAAATGATGCTCAAACTACCACTGGTGATTGCACTGTGAAGTGATGTTCAAACTACCACTGGTTATAGCACTGTGAAGAAATTACCATTGGTGATTGCACTGTGAAATGATGCTCAAACTACCACTGGTGATTGCACTGTGAAGTGATGCTGTGAAGTGATGTTCAAATTACCACTGGTGATTGCACTGTGAAGTGATGCGCATACTACCACTGGTTATAGCACTGTGAAGAAATTACCATTGGTGATTGCACTGTGAAATGATGCTCAAACTACCACTGGTGATTGCACTGTGAAGTGATGCTGTGAAGTGATGTTCAAATTACCACTGGTGATAGCACTGTGAAGTGTTGCTCAAATTACTGCTGGTGATTGCACTTTGAAGTGATGCTCAAATTACCACTGGTGAGTGCACTGTGAAGTGATGCTCAAACTACCACTGGTGATTGCACTGTGAAGTGATGCTCAAACTATCACTGGTGATAGCACTGTGAACTGATGCTCAAATTACCACTGGTGATTGCACTGTGTGATTGCACTGTGAAGTGATGCGCAAACTACCACTGGTTATAGCACTGTGAAGAAATTACCATTGGTGATTGCACTGTAAAATGATGCTCAAACTACCACTGGTGATTGCACTGTGAAGTGATGCTGTGAAGTGATGTTCAAATTACCACTGGTGATAGCACTGTGAAGTGTTGCTCAAATTACTGCTGGTGATTGCACTTTGAAGTGATGCTCAAATTACCACTGGTGAGTGCACTGTGAAGTGATGCTCAAACTACCACTGGTGATTGCACTGTGAAGTGATGCTCAAACTACTACTGGTGATAGCACTGTGAACTGATGCTCAAATTACCACTGGTGATTGCACTGTGTGATTGCACTGTGAAGTGATGCTCAAACTACCACTGGTGATTGCACTGTGAAGTGATGCTCAAACTACCACTGGTGAATGCACTGTGAAGTGATGCTCAAACTACCACTGGTGATTGCACTGTGAAGTGATGCTCAAACTACCACTGGTGAATGCAATGTTAAGTGATGCTCAAACTACCACTGGTGATTGCACTGTGAAGTGATGTTCAAACTACCACTGGTTATAGCACTGTGAAGAAATTACCATTGGTGATTGCACTGTGAAATGATGCTCAAACTACCACTGGTGATTGCACTGTGAAGTGATGCTGTGAAGTGATGTTCAAATTACCACTGGTTATAGCACTGTGAAGTGGTGCGCAAACTACCACTGGTGATAGCACTATGAAGAAATTACCATTGGTGATTGCACTGTGAAATGATGCTCAAACTACCACTGGTGATTGCACTGTGAAGTGATGCTCAAATTACCACTCGTGATTGCACTATGAAGTGATGTTCAAATTACCACTGGTGATAGCACTGTGAAGTGTTGCTCAAATTACTGCTGGTGATTGCACTTTGAAGTGATGCTCAAATTACCACTGGTGAGTGCACTGTGAAGTGATGCTCAAACTACCACTGGTGATAGCACGTGAGTGATGTCAAATACCACTGGGATTGCACTGTGAAGTGATGCTCAAACTACACTGGTGTGACTGTATGTGAGCAAATTACCAGGTGATTGCACTGTGAAGTGATGCTCAAACTACCACTGGTGATTGCACTGTGAAGTGATGCTCAAACTACCACTGGTGATTGCACTGTGAAGTGATGCTCAAACTACCACTGTGTGCACTGATTGCTCAAATACACTGGTGAATGCAATGTTAAGTGATGCTCAAACTACCACTGGTGATTGCACTGTGAAGTGATGCTCAAACTACCACTGGTGATAGCACTGTGAAGTGATGCTCAAACTACCACTGGTGATTGCACTGTGAAGTGATGCTCAAACTACCACTGGTGATTGCACTGTGAAGTGATGCTCAAACTACCACTGGTGATAGCACTGTGAAGTGATGCTCAAATTACCACTGGTGATTGCACTGTGTGATTGCACTGTGAAGTGATGCTCAAACTACCACTGGTGATTGCACTGTGAAGTGATGCTCAAATTACCACTGGTGATAGCACTGTGAAGTGATGCTCAATCTGAAATTGCCACTGTGATTGCACTGTGAAGTGATTGCCAAACTACACTGGTGATGCACTGTGAGTGGCTCAAACTACCACTGGTGATTGCACTGTGAAGTGATGCTCAAACTACCACGGTAATGCATGTTAAGATGAAACACACTGTGATTCACTGGATGATGCAAACTACCCTGGTGATAGCACTGTGAAGTGATGCTCAAACACCAGGTTGATTGCACTGTGAAGTGATGCCACACATGTGATTGCACTGTGAAGTGATGCTCAAACTACCACTGGTGATTAGCACTGTGAAGTGATGCTCAAATTCCATGGTGATTGCCACTGTGTGATTGCACGTGAAGTGGTCAAACACCTGTGATTGCACTGTGAAGTGATGTCTCCACAGATTGCACGTGTATTGCACGTGAAGTGATTGCTCAAATTACACTGTGATTGCAGTGAATATGCTCAAATTACCACTGGTGATTGCACTGGTATTGCACTGTGAAGTGATGCTCAAACTACCACTGGTGATTGCACTGTGAAGTGGCAAATTACCATGTGATGCAGAAGTATGCTCAAACTACCACTGGTGATTGCACTGTGAAGTGATGCTCAAACTACCACTGGTGATAGCACTGTGAAGTGATGCTCAAACTACCACTGATGATTGCACTGTGAAGTGATGCTCAAATTACTGGTGATGCACTGTGAGTGACTCAAACTACCACTGATGATTGCACTGTGAAGTGATGCTCAAACTACCACTGATGATTGCACTGTGAAGTGATGCTCAAATTACCATTGGTGATTGCACTGTGAAGTGATGCTCAATTTTATTTTTTTTATCTTATATTTAAGGGTAGGAATTGGCTCGAGGACCTTCCAAACCAGGGCATTTGAACCCAAAAGGTGTCGGGCCACTTTAACCTAGCTAGTTCATCCTATGGCCCATTGCTCGAATTACCGCTGATAGAGATTAAATAGTTTTAACTGAGCATGTGACTATCTTATCAAATACCATGATTATAAAAATAATTTAAAAGTTTTGTCTTGTAAATGACCTCTGACAGTTAATAGGTAGGTCTATGATAAATGTAATACTACTATTACACACCATTAACAAATTAAGGTACTGAACACTTTTTAAAGTTATTAACTCATTTTTGGAAAGACAATGTAACATATACAGTGTATGCTTATCTGGTGCATAGTTTTCTATGGCATTTCTACAAACAACGTGTTCTATACTACCAGGGGCCCGTTTCACTTTAGTTTAAACTTTGTACCACTAAAATGTTTGTAAGTGCAAATTTAGGATCGTCTGAAAACATTTATTGAACATAGGCTGCATATTGTTTACAAGAAAACAATGTTAATGATAAATTCACAGACTATAATAATTTTGCACTTACGAACATTTTAGTCATACAGTGAAACCTCTCTAAACCGGACACCCTGGGAGGTCTCCATGGTGTCCGGTTTAGAGAGGTTCCACTGTAAATCTGGCATATGACCACTCCAATATAGCCGATCATGTTTTGCGATCGCGAACAGACAGCACCATCAGAGTTAAATGATAATGAAACACATCAGAATTACTAACATACATGTCTACATAGTGTCCGGTTTAGAGAGTTTCACTGTACCAAGTTAAATTGGGCCCCATGTGTTTAGACTGGTCTCCAGGCAGAGATTGTAGCGCAAATGTCGCTGTGACTGGAGAAATGGGGCTTTTGGGTTTTGCGACCAGTGTAGATCCATATCAGCCTGTGCTACTGCATAGTCTTTGGCAGGGCTTCTAAAATTTCAGAATGCCAATCGGTCCAGCATAATGCGTGTTTCATTGATGGAATGGCAAACAGTGCAGAGACTGCACTGTTTGCCATTCCATCAATGAAACACGCATTATGCTTCTAACAAGCAATATAGAGTACTATTTGATCAGGAGCTACACCGGTCATAAATCCCATGAGCCCCATTTCTCCGATCACAGACAAAAATACACGTCATAGTTGATTGTGTGTAACATATAACATACTTATTAAATCTGATGAACAACGTGCACAGGTGTTCGGTAGGTAAAATAAGAGTTATTATCACTCGTGTTACATAATTCACAGAGAGAAGCCCCATAGAAACCGACAGATGCAGATGGCTGAGGCAGATTGGCAGATAACGTCCTATTCCACTTAATTACAGACGTCTGATGACTGAATCATAGAAAGATCAGGAGCCGATTTCATCAACATTGCAAAGTATACTTTTCTAGCAAAGTATACTTTGAGGGAGAAATTTTCAATTTAAGGATAAATTTATTATTTTTTATTATACTGCAAATTCAGTATAATAATTCTGCATACTTTTAATCATCAAATGTATGCAGTTGTTAGTTCTATATGAAATAATGCATTTTGGGAAAAATGAATGATTACTCCCTCAAAGTATACTTTGCTAGATAAGTATACTTTGCAATTTTGATGAAATCGGCTACATAACTATTCCTAAAGTCGAACGTTGATCTACGAATGTTGTACTTCGCCATCATTTATCATACTTAGATGTTGCACAGACTGTTTAGTTTTCCACTTCAGAAAAAAGGGCACATTTAGCGCGTACAACTTTGAAAAACAGCACATTTTGCTCGAACCAATATCTTTAATATTTGAAAATTACATCATGTTGGTTGGATAATGATAATGCATGTAATTGTGTCTGATAAATCTTTAATTTATAATGTAATCTTTTTTATTTATTTATTTTTTTTTTTGGGTGGGGGGTGGGGGGCGGGGTGGAGTTGTAGCATGGTGCCACCACATTTGGACATGGCACTACAATAATGCATGACACGGCGACATTCTAACATATTCTGGGGTGGGGTGGGGGGGAGGGGAGGCACTACTGTTAGTGTGATATGGTTTAAGTGACTCGCCCCTCCAGCAACTTTCATGAACTCTTACTTGTTCAATTACAGACCATTACATTATCAGAAAAGAGGAAATTTGTAAAAAAATAAGAAGAAAGGAGATAACCTCATCAAACAGTGCAAATCCTGATGAGCATGAGCCAATTCATCTGAATATATACAGTTTGGCACCATGCATCTGAGGTGTGTAGTGTTACATGTGTTAACACTGTTCTCATAAGAAATAACCCCACTGTTTTCATGTCGCGTCACATGTAGGATACATGACAGTTCGTGTAACTTACTGCGAGACCGCCGTTCACATATAAAGGCGTAGGCGTGTTGTGGCATCTGGTGGGTGGAGCCAAGCCACACCCCCTGCCAACGGACACGCCCTTTTTTGCTGTTATACACGAGGGCCATGGACGAGTAGCTAGAGGGCTGACCCTTGGTCCATTTTGTATAGTCCATCTTCTCTGGCGTCTTACTATCACCTGTCATGTGAAACAGAATGTGGTGTAACGTATACAGAGGTCACCATATGTCGGTACACCTGGGGACCGTTTCACTAAACTTTGTACCACTAAAATGTTCGTAAGTGCAAATTTAGGATCGTCTGAAAAATTCAATTGATGGATTTACATTTATTGAGCATAGACTGGATATGCTCAATAAATGTAAATCCAATAATTGTTTACAAGAAAACATTGTTAATGTGAAATGTACAGACTATCGTATAATTTTGCACTTACGAACATTTTAGACGTACGAAGTTTAGTGAAACAGGCTCCCGGACATTATCAAGGTGCGCGTCTTCGTGAGCTGCATTTGGTGGTCTAGGGAGTTTGGCACAGACTTATGTCGTTTGGACGACAGAAGTTTGGGCGAAAATACAGAGACCACAAAATACAGCTTAAAAAAGACGCGTTTGATGCGCCATAATTCATAAAAATCCGTTACGTAATAAGGACACTAAAAGAATACGTACTTTGAATCGATACTTCTTGTTGTTGTTGTTAGTACCACGTGATCATACACATTGACTCTTTCAGTGCTCAAAGTTGTTATTGTTGTTGAACAGACGTCAAACCCCAATCATTCAATTTAGATACAACATATTTGTCTGTTTTTATGTGATAAGAATATTATCTTGCGCATTATGGTGTGTACAAAAAGTATCGGAGCTACAGACAAGATGTTAATAAAGATCCCCAAGTGTGTCTTGCTGCCCCGTAATGAGGCTGATCTGGCCAATTATCAGAAGAAATAAAACAGACACCAGAAAATAGATGTGCTTTTGCCAGAATCAAGATCATGTACTTCAAGTATGTTCGAAATGGTTGGGGCCGAGCATAACATTTTTGAATATTCCATTTTATGTTTGAGACCCGTGTTTTATTGGGGCCGTATTGTAGTCCTGCATTTATCATGTTTGTTTGTTACATTCACATTGTTCAAGCCTTCACAAAACGTGTTTCTGTCAACAGACCATGATTTAAATCATATCCACAGGCACTTTATGGTATGAAAGACAACCTGCTGCGATACCCAAATTATATAATATCAGTAAATTTGGGTATCACGGCGGGTTGTCGTTCATACCAAACTCTGCCTGTGATCATATATTGTGTTTTTAACGTGGTCGAGTATTACATATACTTATACACATTAGCTGCATTGCGTCCGTAACCGTACTAACCGTTATACCAGGCGAAGGTGCCATTGGAGAGCCGACCCCCAGTGCGCCAGTACTTCACGGTCGGGAACTTGGACTTGAGCCTCCGTTTGATGTATTTGTCCTCCTTCTTCGTCTCGATGTGCAGCAGGTGAGAGTTCATCGCCTCGCAGTGCCGCGCCGCCCCCGAAAATTGCTCCCGCTGGTCGCTCTCAAACTTGTAGCAACTCCGACCCTTCTTCGTCCACCCGCTAGGACAAACTAAAACAATATATTTACCAGGTAACACGCGTTGAAATGGCCTAACACATACTGACTGATAACAAATTCCTACATTCACTAGATATGCCATGCTCTCAGATGTATAACTCCACCCCGCGTTCGTCCACTCACTAGTACAAAGAAAATACAGGTATTTATTTTTAGTTTGTCATAAAGGGTGGACGAACAAACGTATATATTGTGGTTTTTGACTGGTGACCGCTTTCACAATATTGCAATCCGAGTTACTTTGATTGACTTTGTAACCATCAAATATTCTCACTGGAAACTGATCATTACACTTGATCATTATGAGTAATTTGCGAACTTTGCAGATCCATATAAGATCTGTAGCCGATTTCACCAACATTGCAAAGTATACTTTTCTAGCAAAGTATACTTTGAGGGAGTGATCATTTATTTTTCCTGAAATGCATTATTTCATATAGAACTAACGACTGCATATATTTGATGATTAAGAGTATGCAGAATTATTATAAAATGGCTGTGATAATGTAATAACTTCAGTATAATACAAATTAATAAATTTATCCTAAAATTGAAAATTTCTCACTCAAGGTATACTTTGCTAGAAAAGTATACTTTGCAATTTTGGTGAAATAGGATACTGGGTATGGGAAATCAGTGGTTGCACTGACATGATGCACCCAATATGATCAGCATCGGTGGACTACTGTCTGTTTCACAAAGCCTGCACAAATTGTACGGTGGTATAAACTGTGGAAAAAACAATATTTTTTTTCGATAATATTAAATTATAAAAAAAAAAATACATACGCAAACATTTCTACGGAGCCCCACAGCGGATGTAGAATTCTTTTTTTTATTAATTCGTTCCCACGAAACAACAATTCGTTCCCTCAATTTAATAATTCGTTCCGATGAAATAACAATTCCTTCCAGTCCTGAATAACAGTGTCATGAAGCAACGTAATCAGGTCCAAACGTCTTTTAAAAAAAAAATACACACGCATTTTTTACCATATAACAAAATGGAATATACCAGGCTAGTGTCCGTTGATATCACGTATCCAAGTATTGCCTGACGAACGTGATAAAAGACACGAGCGTGATATTTCCTGTGCATGCTGGAAGGCCTGGTCTACATACATGTGACATTATCGTCCTCCCTGTACGTGCAGCCGTACATGTTGCGGATCTGTGCGATGTCCAGGGTACTCAGTTCGTTCCGCTGACCAATACGGAACTTCAGCCGCCGACCCACCCCGATCACCTGTGCACGGATGTGGATTATATAATTGAATAGTGGCAATGCCTCACTGACTGCCAATGAATTTCATACCACATGAGACATGATGAACATTCATATGGAAGCGTGGGGTGCCAATACTAAAATATATTTATTATAGGAATGAATGGCCTTTTTGTGGAATTTATCGGGGTATAAACTTGGAAAAGTCGCAGGAATACTGGACGAAGGCCGGAAGGCCTCGTCCAGTATTCCCGCGACTTTTCCAAGTTTATATCCCCGATAAATTCCACAAAAAGGCCATTCATTCCTTATAATTCCAGCATTTGACATAAATTCATCAAGAAAATGTGTTTATTTTCCGTTTTCTTAAGAATTAGTTTAACTGCGCCTCACGGTTACGGAAAGTAGTTCGGCATATGGGAGTTTACTGGGATATAAATTTTGGACAGAGACTTGCGACGGACCAATCAAATGTTAGGGAATTGTGTAAATATTTTTGTGCTGGAATTATCTCCTAATTAAGACTTACTATCTCCTAATTAGGACTTATTATCGCATAATTAGGACTTACTATCTCATAATTAGGAGTTATAATACAGATAGTAAGTCCTAATTAGGAGATAGTAAGTCCTAATTAGGATATACTAACTCCTAATTAGGGGATAGTATCTATAATTAGGAGTTACACATATTTTAGCACTGGCACCAGGACGTTTCCATACATTCATCATACGTGGGTTTGTATATGTAAACTACGAAGGGCTCAGCGAAACATGGAGCTCTTAATGGACTCTTGTGCCTCTAAGCCGGTCAAATATTGCATGCACTCCACTGTTGGTTGAAACAGAACATGAATTTACGGGCCAGCTCTCACACCTTTTATGGCCTATGATTTAGGAACGAGAACTAATATGACAGAAATACAATCGGGTTTAATGCATTCTAAAAGTATTTGTCAACAGTTAGCCAAATTGTACGACATGTTAATAGGAATATTGGCTATTCTCTCATCATACCAAGTATTTCAGGTTTGACAAATTTACCATATTAATTCTTCTTGTAACACATTTAATATATTAATATTTCATACTAAAAATACATATACAACATCTGGTGCCACAAACGGTGAATGTGTGCTGAACTACACCATGTATAGCGAGAAAAGACAGCAGTGCGGGGCACAAGTCGGGTATTTATGTACACATTCTATTCATATGATGAATCATATACATTGTGTATATATAACTATAGTATTGTTTCCCTATTGCTTGCATCTGTGGCCCCGGCAGACAATGTGTACGATACCAGCTTAGGCGTAAATCAGTAATTCCACTCTTCACCGTTCAGTCGTAGAGCAATGATTTGGTAAGGGCCCCTTTTGTCAGCCGACGGCCCATTTATACGGAGCCCCGCAGCGGACGTAGGATTCTTTTTTTTATTAATTCGTTCCCACAAAATAACAATTTGTTCCCTCAATTTAACAATTCGTTCCCACAAATGAACAATTCTTTCCCCCAATTTAACAATTCGTTCCCACGAAATAACAATTCGTTCCCGTGGGAACAATTCGTGGGAACGAAAAGTTATATCCTGGGAACGAATTGTTAATTCGAGGGAACGAATTGTTAAATTGAGGGAACGAATTGTCATTTCGTGGGAACGAATTGTTCATTCGAGGGAACGAATTTGTTATTTCGTGGGAACGAATTAATAAAAAAAAATCCATGTCCCCTGCGTATCTATCCGTACATTTATGTATAGACCTACAACGTTCTCCTCCGTGTACCTTTATAGTGGGGTCGCCGAGGTTGGTGAACGCCTGCTCGCTGTAGTGCATCACACTCTCGTAGTCATACGGGAATCCCCGAGATGAGACGAGAGTCGTGTTGGCCTTCTCGAAGTCGGGCAAGTAACGGGGTGACACGTTCTCTTCCAGTATCTTGACGTACTTGTCCCGGTCCGGCCGCGCCTGTAGGAGAACACAGTGGGGACGTTGGATATACTGTCTGCGGATGTACTCCGGTATCAAACTAGAAACCAAATGGTTTGATTGATCGAGATTGAGCTGTGCTCAGTCTCGGCCAATCCAACTGCCTGGTTTAGTACTTCATTCTCACACTGTGCTCCGTAGCATATTTCACAAAATTTGCAAAGTATACTTATCTTGCTAAGTACACTTTGAGGGAGAAATTTTCAATTTAAGCATCTGAGCATATAATACACTACAAAATGTGTTGTTATATGAATTTCATATGAAACTTGCATATGCAAATGATATAAAGTGAGCCGATATGCAATTCATTTGCAAATCGTATGAACTTCATATGCAAATGATTCATATGAACTACATATGAAAAGTCTTTGTATGCAATTCATATACACATCATATGAATTTAATATCGGCTCTTTTCATATGAATTTCATATGCAATTCATATGTTTCTCCTATTTTTTACATATGAACATCATATTAATTTTTTTCACATGAATTGCATATGTGGAAAATTTTGCTGTGTGCTCTGTTCTGTTGTTCGAAATCAGGTAGTTTGAGTGGTTGAGGCTGAGCTGTGGTCGGTTTCGGCAGATTCAACTGCTAGTTGCGAACGGTAACTTGCAATCTACTCCCGTACGGTCCGTAGACTCTGGCTACGGACGGTACGGAAGTAAATTGCAAGAGTAAGCAATGGTAACTTTTTGCAATTTACTCCCGTACCGTCCGTAGCCAGAGTCTACGGACGGTACGGGAGTAGATTGCAAGAGTTACCGTTCGCAACTAATTAAACTGCCTGCTTTAGCAGTCCATTCCCTAGAGCAATGTATTCCACGGTGTCAGTCGCTTACTGTGTCCATGCCTTCTCCTTTGACACTTTCCATCCCCAAGCTCAAACTCAGGAAGTTGTGTTGGTTGAGGCTGAGCTGTGGTCGGTTTCGGCAGATTCAACTGCTAGTTGCGAACGGTAACTCTTGCAATCTACTCCCGTACCGTCTACGGACGGTACGGGAGTAGATTGCAAGAGTTACCGTTCGCAACTAATTAAACTGTCTGCTTTAGCAGTCCATTCCCTAGAGCAGTGTATTCCACGGTGTCAGTCGCTTACTGTGTCCCTGCCCTCTCCTTTCCATTCCCAAGCTCAAACTCAGTGAATCAAACTGTCTGAATATTAGAGTATTAGGTCCTCATGCTAGAATTTTCGGCCAATCCACAAGCCAAATTATCTCACCTGCTTACCACAGTTTCTGATAGCATGTACTTTACCCCAACGCATGTTTTTGCGAATGTGATCAAATACAGGTTACCTTTCGTACCAGAATCCTAGGGTGTGGGCCTAGGGTGTGGGCGAGTGACCATACCGGTGTGTGGCCGAGTGACAACCAGATTACCTGTTCGTGCCAGAAGCCCAGGGTGTGGGATATCTCGTGGACGGCGGTGCCCAGTCTCTCACAGCCCCGCCCGATCGACAACTTCTGTTCCCCGCCCACTCGCCCCACGTTCGACCAGCAGCTGTAATCATCAAAATACACGGTCATTCTCTCAGGTCACAGGACATGACAACACGAGATATATATGTAATGTTTGGCTGACATAATTGCGATAAATGTAACAATCAAGTGTAAAAAATAACTTGCCAGCATACTGCATACTGCACTATTGAACGAGCATGTGGAATGAGGGCTGAGACACTACATTGAAGGGGTCAGTGGGAAAGGATGTTAGCGGGATTAGAAATCACCCCCAGTCCTTTTTCGACAACCCTCTACACTGATGTGTCACATCTTTATCAAATCTTATCGGTAGCTTCCTCACTTTGATTGATAGCTATCGTGTGTCATTCGAGTGTCACTGAACTACACGTCGTGTCGTTTACTCAAAGGCAGTGCTAGAAATGCGAACAACATTTTTGCACGATTCGGTAATCAAGCCAGTTTTATAAAACCACTGCCAAGGGAAATGTATGGAAGCGTCCTGGTGCCAATGCTAACATATATTTATCTGCTCATTAGGAGATACTAACTCCTGTAGGATAGTATCTCCTAATTAGGAGCTAGTATAAGTCCTACTTAGGAGATATTAACTCCCAATTAGGATATAGTATATCCTAATTGGGAGTTATTATCTCCTAATTATGACTTACCATCTCCTAATTAGGACTTAATATCTCCTAATTAGGGGTTAGTATTATTTAACATTTTTAGCATTGACACAGATAGTAAGTCCTGATTAGGAGATAAAACATATTTTAACATTGGCACCAGGACGCTTCGAATGTGTATATCTGGATTGAAATATATTATAACGACGTACCATACTATACTTATGTAGCTAATGGTGAGGTAATGTACGAACTGCCGAGACTAGCAGGTACCAGCGGGTCGTTATGTCGGCGAGATATTTACCGGCTGTGGGTTTCACAGGTGGAAGACTCGGACATAGGACCCAATACTTGGCTCATTTGGAAAACGTTACCCCACCCACCCATTTCCATACACAATACCTTACAGCCTCTTCAGGTTGGAAAACGTTACCCCACCCACCCAGTTCCATACACTATACCTTACAGCCTATTCAGGCTGTAAGGTATAGTGTATGGAACTGGGTGGTGGGGTAACGTTTTCCAAACGTTACCCCACCCACCCAGTTCCATACACTATACCTTACAGCCTATTCAGGCTGTAAGGTATAGTGTATGGAACTGGGTGGGTGGGGTAACGTTTTCCAAATGAGCCAAGTATTTGGTCCTAGGTTCGCGTCTTCCACCTGTGGTGGGTTTCGTACAAACGACTACCCACAGTGGTAACAGCTGAGCCTACTCACTGTGAATATCGTAATCATTTATGTGGCTGTGACTGGAGAAATGGTGCTTATGGGATTTGTGACCAGTGTAGCTCCTGGTGGAATAGCACACGCATGTAGCCTGATAGTGGTCTATATTGCTTCTTATAAGCATGACGGATGGATTGCAGAACAGGGTAGATCCTGACCAGACTGTGCGGATGCACAGACTGGTTTGGATCTACACTAGTCGCAAAATCCATAAGCTCCATTTCTCCAGTCACAACCACATATTATTTTAAAATTAATTTTGTTCGCCGCAAGTAAACAGTTTTTTTTCTTCTCTCGATCAATAACGTTGTACGTTTTGATGTGAGATTTGTTGTGAGACAAGACCTGACACAAGAAAGAGCGATTATATCAGTGTGCGCTTCGTAATTGCATATAGCTGGATGATAGCGGTTTATACAGTTTTATACTTTAGTAGAATCATCACACACATTCTTTCCTGGTCCCTGTTCTGACGGAGCCCGGCAGGGGACATGGATGTTTTTTATTAATTCGTTCCCACGAAATAACAATTTGTTCCCTCAATTTAACAATTCGTTCCCTCGAATTAACAATTAACAATTCGTTCCCACGATATAACAATTTTGTTCCCACGAAATAACAATTGTTATATCGTGGGAACGAATTGTTATTTCTTGGTAACGAATTGTTAAATTGAGGGAACGAATTGTTATTTAATGGGAACGAATTGTTAATTCGTGGGAACGAGTTGTTAAATTGAGGGAACGAATTGTTATTTCGTGGGAACGAATTGTTATTTCGTGGGGAACGAATTGTTATTTCGTGGGAACGAATTGTTATTTCGTGGGGAACGAATTGTTATTTAGTGGGAACGAATTGTTATTTCGTGGGGAACGAATTGTTATTTCGTGGGAACGAATTGTTATTTCGTGGGAACGAATTAATACAAAATAATTCTACGTCCCCTGCGGGGCTCCGTACATTCTGACCATGAGCTGCAGATGGTCTTTACGACGTGACAGCGACCAGTCTATATCCTGATCAGAATATACACCAGGGGCCCGTATCATTAAACTTCGTACGACTAAAATGTTCGTAAGTGCAAATTTAGGATCGTCTGAAAATTTCAATTGATGGATTTACATTTTGCTCAATAAATGTAAATCCAATAATTGTTTACAAGAAAACGTTGTTAATGTGTAATTTACAGACTATCATAATTTTGCACTTTCCAACATTTTAGTCGTACGAAGTTTAGTGAAACGGGCCCCTGAACAGTTAGATGCAAGTTGATTTCATCCATCTACACTATGCTCAATAAATGTAAATCCATGAATTGTTTACAAGAAAACATTGTTAATTTGAAATTTACAGACTATCATAATTTTGCACTCACGAACATTTTAGTCGTACGAAGTTTAGTGAAACGGCCACCTGGAATATTTACCTACCAGTAGGATTGGATCAGGGACCATACATACATATTCTTCATCCCAGATTGGATACATTACACGGTATTAACTAACGGAGTATTGGATTAATGCGTTCCTTTGATGCGTTAATACTGGGAGATTAACACCACACTATTGCTATCATTGAAGACACACGGGACAATTCTTTTAAACAAAACAGCCAACCCGACTCGCGGTGGTATCAGGCTATTTTCATATGCAAATGAGGCATGACATTTTTTTAATTGCAAAGAAATGAGTCACATGAAAACAGAATATTTTCGACAGATTATAAAGTATGAGCATTGCACATCAACAATAAATACAGATAATAAATAGTAATGTCCGTTAGCATTTTAAGGAATATCGCCCCTGATATCAGTGTGAAAATTTACGTTTGATATAAAATGTATAATAATGCCAATCGATACGTAGGGTAATGGTGAATTAATGTTTCTTTTGCCAGAAAATGTCTCAGATGATGTCTCTGATATAAAGAACAGTTTGTGCCTACTGAATGGGCATGTACCTTTAATATGGTTTGGTAATCTTATGTCGATTATTTTAACAAATATTTAGGGGGTGGTCCTGGGTCCGCGACGTTAGCCTGTGATCTATAATAGGTTTTTATGCCCCTCACACGCCAATTTAACTACAGTAATTTCGCCTCCGATATGTTATCTACGGCTACAATTTGATACATTCAAAAAATGTGAGTAACCGAAGTGCATACCCAAACCTGTTGCATGGAGGTAACATTTTAGTAAACTGTATATTTTATACCTGTAAACAAGTAATCTTTGATGTAGAACTAGTAAATTGCCAAAAATAATAGAACGGGGAAATCGTTTTCCCATTGAAACCATATGTTCTCTAGTTGTTGTTCAACATTCAACATTCAACATAATGAAATGACGCTTTAAAATTTACAAGATATACATGTAAATGTCAGATAAACACATTGACACGGTAAAATCACCAATTTCTGCATGTGTATGTTCTTTATTAATAATTTATTGATACAGCTTTGACAGTTTTATATCGCTAACATAGCAAACAAGCCGGATAACCGATTGCAAAAATCACTCTTCCATGCGTTACATTAAAATATGGGGTTAAATTGCTACCCTCGCGAGAGGTGAGCAGGGTAGCAATTGTGTTTCTAACACCAATTGTGGGGAGATTGTTCAGGTTTTGCGGTTTGCTACTTAATGACACTGTCCGTGACTAGGTGGTTGCGGTTTGGGCTCGTCAATCGCACCACGTGATATCGCTGACCAATCCAGACTTACCCGGGCTCGCTAATGAACCGGATGTAGTCCTCGTCTTTCAGTTTCTTGCTCCGAAAGCGGATGCAGGTTTTATTCTCTATCTGACGCATCGCCAACTTGATATATTTCTTTGCCTTTGGTACTGCAAGTCATGATATAAACTTTGGTAAGCATGTATTATTGGAATGAATGGCCTTTTTGTGAAATGTATCGGGGTATAAACTTGGAAAAGTCGCGGGAATACTGGACGAAGGCCGGAAGCCCTCGTCCAGTATTCCCGCGACTTTTCCAAGTTTATATCCCCAATAAATTCAACAAAAATGCCATTCTTTCCTTATAAGTCCAGCATTTGAAATAAATTCATCAAGAAAATGTGTTTATTTTCCGTTTTCTTAAGAATTATTTTAACTACGCCTCACGGTTACGGAAAGTAGTTCGGCGTGGGAGTTTACTGGGATATAAATTTTGGACAGAGACTTGCTACGGGCCAATCAAATGTTAGGGAATTGTGTAAATATTTTTGTGCTGGAATTATAACTGAACAGACGCCTGCATGTATACATACACTTTCAACAGCACATGCCTGTATAGCTGTATTGGCAAAACGCGTAGATCTGATTTTCATATTTTCTAGAGCAAAAAAAACACCCCTTTTTCGTCTGAAAATAAGTTTGTGACGGTTGGATTGGTTGCACAATTAGCATATCAAAATCGATTCCAGGGGCCCGTTTCACTAAACTTCGTACGACTAAAATGTTCGTAAGTGCAAAATTATGATCAAATGTGCTCACCTGTGTGGGCAATAACTACCATATGGAAACCAACCCATCAACACCGCAATAGCTTCTAGTAGCATCCATCGAGTTCTCAATCTCATTCTGTGAACTTATCTTGCCAAATCGACTTGCTAAATTTTGGGGTCTTGGGGTCGTACGAGAATGGTGTTCGTACGAAGGTTCATGAATTTAATTTACACCGTTACGGAGTTAACTGAGGCTACCGTATTTTAGAAACATTTAAAGTTGAGTACTTATAAATAGACCCCCTAATTATTATTATTAGTTGTCCGAACAAATATGCATTTTGTTTGCACTTGTGAACCAGGGCCAATGGGATAATATCCCACCCAGTGTGAACTAAATTTCATGGAATTTAGTAAAATATGTTCCGTTTTACTAAAATGCTTACGATAAAAATGTTCGTACGAAGATTTTATTAATTTGCTTCTCACATGAATGTGGTCAGCTAATGTCAGGCTGCACATACATGCACAATGACACATCAGCGTAAACTTGTTCTAAAATTAAATGTTGCACTTACGTAATCATTAGTCTTACGAAGTTTAGTGAAACTGCCCCTGGTCACTGAACGCGCGCATCGAATAGACTGTCTACTGACAACATATACAGTCGAATAGACTGTCTACTGACAAGTACACAGTCGAACCAGTCTACTGACAAGTACACAGTCGAACCAGTCTACTGACAAGTACACAGTCGAACCAGTCTACTGACAAGTACACAGTCGAACCAGTCTACTGACAAGTACACCAGTCGAACCAGTCTACTGACAAGTACAGTTCGAACCAGTCTACTGACAAGTACACAGTCGAACCAGTCTACTGACAAGTATACAGTCGAACCAGTCTACTGACAAGTATACAGATCGAATAGACTGTCTACTGACAAAATATACAGTCGAACCACCCCGCACGGCCACCGCTCTACAACAACACCCTCTCTGTAACAGCCGCTATTTTATATCCCAAATGGATATTTTTATCTCTATATCGATCCTTTAGACTGCTGAGCACGAACATTGTCGTCTGATGTTCCTTTAGCATTCTTTCTCAATAAAAACATGTTTTGACAGCACTTTAGAATCATTTCCATTGGAAATGATTCTAAAATGCTGTCAAAATATGGATTTGATGATAATTATCGAAGAAAATAAATAAACATGAGACGACAAAATTTAATTCAGCATAAACCTCCCTACAACAGCCACCTCTCTACAACAGCCAGTTTTGCGTCTTCCCATGGGTGGCTGTTGTAGAGAGGTTGCACTGTATGTTGCATACCTGTATAGAGACACGTAACGTACTTGCACATAGCGTTTGAAAGTCTGAATACAGCCACTGTATACTTGCAAAGGGCTGGCGGCTGAGATTTGTCATTCTGCACGCTTCGACAGTTGCATACATACGTTGGAACGTCTCCAAACCGGACACCCTGTGGACGTCCCCAGGGTGTCCGGTTTGGAGAGGTTCCACTGTAAATCAGACATGTGAGCGCTTCATGACACATTCTATCATGAAAGTCATTGTAATCAGAGAAAAATAACAGCGAAAGACATCAAAGGTAAACATCTATATTTTCCCGAGTGTCCGGTTTAGAGGGGTAAGGGTATACATGTAATCCATTTACTGGCGGTAGTAAGCATGTAACATATGGAGGGCGAATAGCGTAGGGCCTGATCAGACTGCGCGCATGCGCAGGCTGATCAGATCTGGGTCTATGCTGATCGCATGTATACGTCGTAAAGAAGATTTTCTTAAAGGTACATGCCAGCTCAGTAGGCACAAAATGTTCTTTATAGAAATTAAATAAGTGTATAATTGTGTCACTATTCCACCAGTTCTAAAAATTACCAGTGCCCGGTTTTCATATATAATCATTTAGTAATATTTATTTTACTGATAGTGACTCGCGGTGGTATCAGGCTATTTCCATATGCAAATGAGGCATGATATTTTTAATTAGTTATACTAATGAAATGTGTCACCTGAAAAAATAATATTTTCGACAGATTAAAAAGTATGATCATTGCACATCAACAATAAATACAGAGCATAAATAGTATTGTCCGTTAACATTTTAAGGAAACACGGTTGACGCCCCTGATATCAGTGTGGAAATTTACATCTGATATAAAATGAATAATAATGTCAATCAATACGAGGGGTACTGGTGAATGAATGTTTATTTTGCCAGAAAATGTCTCAGATCATGTCGCTGATATAAAGAACATTGTGTGCCTACTAACAAGGTGTATGCTCATGTGGTACTAACAACAACAACAACAAGTACTGAAACTTCCAGAATCCATCTGATTCAAAGTACTTATTCTTTTATATTGTCCTTATTACGTAAGGGATTTTGATGAAATATGGCGCATCAAACGCGTCTTGTTATGCTGCATTTGATGGTCTTTGTATTTTCGCCCAAACTTCTGTCGTGTTTGCGAAGAATCGATTTCCGTGTCTACCGACACGGAAATCGATTCTTCGCAAAAACGACAGAAGTCTGTGCCGAACTCCCTGGACCACCAAAATGCAGCTCATGAACACGCGTTTGCTGCGCCATATTTCATCAAAATCCGTTGCATAGTAAGGAAAATATCAAATAATACTTACTTTGGAGTGGGCGACATTGTTGTTGTTGTAACCACGTGATCATGCACCTTGACTAAGTGGGCATGTAGCTTTAAACCGAATGCCCATTGTCGTTTGAATACTTGGATAGAACGACGTTGTACTTACAAATATCTTTCGCAAATACGAAAGGTACGATAGCACCGGGCCACAGTCTGTTCCTTGCCCGGCTTGTGGCCCGCTTGTGCCGCCTGTAGCCGAACGAATCGGAACCATATATGGCGTCAGCCGCGTCACTGTCGAGCACGATGTCGCCATTGTAAAATATAGAGCCGCCTGTAAAATAGAACAGGTGGAAGACTCGCACATAGGACCAAGTAAATGGCCCATTCGAAAAACGTTACCCCTCTCAAATATTTATGTTATACGGAGCCCTGCAGGGGATGTATAATTCTTTTTATTACACTCTTGCGAGTTATTTGCATGGGTTTCGTTGTGAGAGAAAATCCGTAATCAACTCCTTACAAATAATACACCGTGAAGAGAACACCCGTAATTGCGCGCCTGTTTTCTTGGAAACCACGAGCTATACCATGCACAATGTTTACTTTTTATTACAGCCAAAATAAAAATATTTGAAAATTGGAAAGGGTTTCGACTAATCTAGAATGTTAATGTGATTGAACACATTCCAAACATGCAGTCAAATATATCTGGTTCATAGAAACAGCTGCATAATATTTGACGTCACACAACGTAACGTCAACACGCAGGAAAACTCGTCATTGTGTAACTATTCATGCGCACATCACAATTCATTGTTTTTAATCTCAAAAATAGACTAAATGTGCAAAAAATCCGCCGTGGAAGTGTAATAAATTGGATATCCCATCGTACATGTTCGAATAGCGGAATTAATACACTCATGTCCGTCGGCATCCGTGCAAGCAACTCGTTCGCTACGCTCACTGGTTGCTTACGCGGAAGCCGACGCACAATCGTGTATTATTTTCCGCTATTCAAAATGTACGATGGAATATCCTCTATTTTATTAATTCGTTCCCACGAAATAACAATTCGTTCCCTCAATTTAACAATTCGTTTCCACGAATTAACAATTTGTTCCCTCAATTTAACCATTCGTTCACACGAAATAACAATTCGTTCCCACGGGAACGAATTGTTAATTCATGGGAACGAATTGTTCTATCGTGGGAACCAATTGTTAATTCTAGGGAACGTATTGTGAACTTGAGGGAACGAATTGTTAATTCGAGTGAACGAATTGTTAAATTGAGGGAACGAATTGTTATTTCGTGGGAACGAATTAATTAAAAAAATACATGTCCACTGCGGGGCTCTGTACTGTTAGACTGTACAGCAAACAATAGCAAACACACTAATATAGCAAACACACTAATATAGCAAACACACTAATATAGCAAACACACTAATATAACAAACACACTAATATAGCAAACACACTAATATAGTAAACACACTAATATAGCAAACACACTAATATAGCAATACACTAATATATCAAACACACTAATATAGCAAACACACTAATATAATATAACAGACATTAGGTGGGTGGGGTAACTTTTTCCGAATGAGCCGTTTACTGGGTCGTAGGTTCGAGTCTTCTACCCGAGTAGCAGCTATTGCTAGAATACTGCTAGAAACACGGCAACAGTTACACACGGTACTAATCATAGCCTGTACACACTTATTAAACTGTCCATATTGCACACGCCGCTATTTTGAAACATTTATAATACATTGTAGCTGTATACATTTTTTGAAATCAGCTTTGAATTGATATTATTCTTGCTTTGTACCATTGACACACATGCCGTCTTATTAAAAACATAAACCACACATAACATAAACATAGCGGAAACAAACTACACATACAACATACGTGTACTCATTATAAGATTGTGTAACGATGATATTCACACACGTCCCGTCGCTAGAAATAAATAATCTTGCCAAAAATCTATTAAAATACAACTGATGAATGCAATCTACAATACAGGTACAGTTGGACACAGCTAAAACATCTATGTTGATATATATGCACGGTAGTGATGTCTACCCTAACGCATTACTGACTGTACATTCGCTAGCCACAGCTTTGAATATTGCCATTTCGATTTAACCCTTTCACATAGGCTTCTTCGTCTTGCCGTGGTAAACATGTATACCAAATTTGATTACGAGCGGTGAAGTAGAACTTGAGTTATTGCGTGGACAAGGATACAGAGTACGAAAACTAAAAATGGCCGCCAAACTGGAATGGATTTTGATATGTTAATTTTGCAACCAATGCAATCGTGACAAAATGATCATTTATGAAAAGGGGTATTTTTTGTTCTCAAAACTATGAAAATTACTTTCAAATAGTACCGAAACTGATGAGACGGCTCGTTACGAGCCGGCTCATCTGGATCTGCACTGTTTGCATAAACCGCTATAGCGGGCTTTCGGGTTTAAAGGGTTAACACTGAATGTAATTCATACACGTTTTATACATACACTTTCTCAGATTGTATTTAGGATTTCAAAAATAAATATAAAAGTTTAAATCTGTTTTCATGTCCATGACAGCGTACGGCACTATACCGCATATGAATCATTTCCATTGGAAATGATTCTAATGTGTTCTTAAACCATGTTGTTGTGGGTTTTTTTAAGAAAGAAATTAAAATATAAGACAAACATACCTGTTCCGCGGGGCAGGTTTTCCTCTGACGACGTGCATATGGAGGGCGGGCAAATATCTGTAACATACAGACGGGCTCTCTGGTATAACTGGGCGGGTATATCGTGCACAGTGCAGCCTTTCTAGGCCGGACACCCCGTGAGGTCCCCGGTGTGTCTGGTCTAGTATGGCTTCACTGTAGTTCATGCTTCTGACCACTCCAAGACAAGTGTGTGTGCTTTGTAATCACGAAGATACATTACCATCGGACATAAATGACAATAATTCTAGCACAAAAATATTTACACAATTCCCTAACATTTGATTGGCCCGTAGCAAGTATATGTCCAACATTTATATCCCAGTAAACTCCCACGCCAAACTACTTTCCGTAACCGTGAGGCGCAGTTAAAATAAGTCTTAAGAAAACGGAAGATAAACACATTTTCTTGATGAATTTATTTCAAATGCTGGAATTATAAGGAATGAATGGCCTTTTTGTGGAATTTATCGGGGATATAAACTTGGAAAAGTCGCGGGAATACTGGACGAGGCCTTCTGGCCTTCGTCCAGTATTCCCGCGACTTTTCCAAGTTTATACCCCGATAAATTCCACAAAAAAAGGCCATTCATTCCTATAGTAAAACCCATTATAATTAAGCGCATTAGTCAATGAGAGAAACTCTATAAGATAGCAATGTTTCGTTCCAATCCTCTTTACACTACTTGTATACATGCCACTGATGTAAAACAATTATTTAATATAGGAATGAATGGCCTTTTTTTGTGGAATTTATCAGGGTATAAACTTGGAAAAGTCGCGGGAATACTGGACGAAGGCTGGAAGGCCTCGTCCAGTATTCCCGCGACTTTTCCAAGTTTATATCCCCGATAAATTCCACAAAAATACCATTCATTCCTTATAATTCCAGCATTTGAAATAAATTCATCAAGAAAATGTGTTTATTTTCCGTTTTCTTAAGAATTATTTTGACTGCGCCTCACGGTTACGGAAAGTAGTTCGGCATGGGAGTTTACTGGGATATAAATTTTGGACAGAGACTTGCTACGGACCAATAAAATGTTAGGGAATTGTGTAAATATTTTTGTGCTAGAATTATTCAAATATGTTTATACCAAGCACATTAATGAGACAGGCCATGTGAGTTTGTACCTTCGGACGTCTGCGTAAGTTCATGAAGTACGTTTACAAAATTTACAATTGTGGTCCTTAGTGTTCGAAAGTAGTACATAATGAAGAAATAGTGCGAACCATTTTGCTTGTTTTGAGCTAACTGTTTGTGGTTATTGGTGAATTTCGGATTGGAATCAGTACAGGTACATGTACATTTACTCCTGCAACAAGATATTGATATTGAGAGAGTGTTCATCTTACTGTCTGTCACGTATTCATACGTCACATGATCATATCATTAGTTGATCCATTCTTGAGCGTCTGCTTTTTTAATCAAGCATGCCTTCCAGTAGCCTATTTCATCAACATTGCAAAGTATACTTTAGTAGCAAAGTATACTTTGAGGGAGAAATTTTCAATTTTTTTAAAAATTTATTAATTTTTATTATACTGAATTTATTACATTATCACAGCCATTTAATGGCTGTGATAATGTAATAAATTCAGTATAATAATTCTGCATACTTTTAATCATGAAATATATGCATTTGTTAGTTCTATGTGAAATAATGCATTTCTGGAAAAATAAATGATTACTCCCTCAAAGTATACTTTGCTAGTAAAGTATACTTTGCAATGTTGATGAAATAGGCTACAAGTCATGGGAATTTCTTACATGATTGTCAACACATTGTGTTCTCCTCATATTTTATTGTCCACGAGGTAATTCATTATGAAAATGCTAGTCTGACAGAAATATTCCATTCTATATGTATTTTAAATAAATCCAGTTGACACAGGTTTCTGTTAAAATTATATAGTGGCAATCAATGCTGGAATGTAACCTATCACAATACGAGTTGTACACTGGCCCGGTATCCACAGACCAAATACTTGGCTCATTTGGAAAACGTTACTCCATCCAACCATTTCCATACAGCTTGTAAGGTATAATGTATTTTCCAAATGAGCCAAGTCCTAGGTCCGAGTCTTCCACCTGTGCTGGTAACATATATGTGCTGGCGGCAGTCTGTTTGACTTAACAATAGAACGGCGAACGCTGTATACACTGATCAGATGGCGCTGATCATACGCTGGGTAAATAGGTCAACATTTCTCTGAAGTACGGTGTGTACGTTGGAGTTGATTGTCGCTTGTATTTAAACCATTTAAAGTGGAAAATTGGATATTTAATATATGTAAAATGGAATTACATTCAACTCATTGAATTTTTAAATCATGCGCATATTGCAATTCAACTTCCATATAACGACCCTAACATTGCTACGTTCGCCAGTATTATATTTGTTACGCTTAACACGTTCGCACCTAAGTAACTAGACTTGATTTTGATATGCTAATTTTTCGGCCAATCCAATCATCACACAATGATTTTCAGACTAGTCAATTTATGAAAAGGAGTTGCTTCTGTTCTCAAAAATATGAAAATTACTTTCAAACAGTTCATATCCAGATGAGACGGCTCGTTACGAGCCGGCTCATCTGGATCTGCACTGTTTCCATAAACCACCACAGCGGGCCTTCGGGTTCAAGGGTTAATACATTATAGAACAACATTGGTATACGTAGAAACAGGGACGTAATGTATGGTGTAGAAGTATATGGTGGAATGTTACGCTCTATGGTGGTTTAGTGTTTGTTTGTATTATAGATGAGCTGTACAAATATGGCCGAGACAACATCGACCTTTCTAGTGGGCAGTAAATCAACAACGATCGTAGTTCTGTGGCCACTCTGTTTATTGATGTGACGGGCCGCTAGTTGACAAACTGAACATTAGAAGACAATTGAAGGCGTCGGTGGAAGAAAGAGGCTAAGTCCTTTATGTACTTAGCCTCTTTCTTCCACCGACACCATCGTTTATGGTTGTGCGGATGGCAATGATAAGTCGCATTGACCATAGTTGAAATGTATTAGATGTTCATGTAAGTACGTCATTTCAAACTATGTACAGTGAAACCTCTCTAAACCGGACAGACTGGGAGGTCCCCAGGGTGTCCGGCTTAGAGAGGTTTCACTGTAGATCAAACATTTGATCGTTCTGAGCCATAGCTGTGTGCTATGTGATCACAAACAGACATCACCTGCTATAAATGACAAAGAAACTCATCAAAAATAAGACCACAGGTGTTTTATTGGTGTCCGGTTTAGAGAGGTTCCAATGTATGATAAAGACAAACCGTGCAAGCCTAAATCATACACGGGTGCCATATGATGTATTATGGCTGATGTCCCATTTGTATACAGGTGTACGGTTTAGTTGAGCAAGTTATGGAAACACGTATAATAGGGAACTCGGCAGGTTGACGCTGTCATAAAATACTTCATCTTTTCTAATTATACGTTAATTTAGGTTATAATTTCTACCAAAATACAATCCAGCTAACGCACCACAAATTGCAACAGAAGCGCGTTTTCATTTTGGAATGCCGTTTATATGCATGTACATGAATTTATAATGATCGTAATGTACTCAATGCCAAGACAAGCGTGGTATGGATAACATGATGGACAGCAAGGAATTGGCACATGCTGGCGCAAGAAGTAAAAATGTCGCATTGTTCAACAGAACATCGTAACTACATGTATGTACTTCCTGTTTTCAATATAAAATAAGATTTGTTCATTTTATTTTAGACCTGTAAGGCAATAATATAAAGGTTTGTTTAGCTATATAATAGATGTTACATGAGTGACGATTTAACCCATTCCTTTCGGAATACACCTTTACGGGTATGAAATTTATTAAATATTTTATTTTTGTTATTGTTATTTCTCAATGAAAGTATATGCTCTGACCACTCATTTCACGGTTCAAATGGTGGTTGCGACATATGTATCAGAGCGCATAGAAGGACAATATTAAGGATTAAACATAATGGCGTATCCTCAGCATGAAAGATGACCATTCATTTAATCTGTGCTTAACATATTTTCTACGGCGGTCTCATCTACATATATATTACACTAGTGTGCAATGAACATGTATTATGGTTTATAATGCACTGTACTACATGTTTTATGCGACGAATGTCCATATCATGCAATACATACGAGTATGTGTAGGCTACTAGTATGCGCAAACATACTAGTAGCACGTTTAAATTCTCTTCATTGTTTTGTGTAAGATAAAAGGAGAACACCACGGGTGACAAACACTTTTCGCGTCCAGTAAGGTATAGTGGGGTCAGCGTGTAAGTGCACACACGAACGAATACGACAGGTTCGTTCCAACCTGTCGTGTTCGTTCGTGTGTGCACTTACACGCTGACCCCACTGTAATGGTTAAAAATGAACCTCAATGCTACTACTTACTTTCGTTGAGTTGCCATGGTTCCCAGAATCGTCCTGACCTCTTTGTGACTTTCACCAATATCCGTGCGGTCGGGTCCGTCGATGTCGAGTCGCGGTCTAGTCTGTCTTTACTCCCCACCACTGGCATCGCGTGTACATCGTGTGTGAGTGCCAGCACGATTATCAGGCAAGTTTCCACACTTGCCAACCAGCTCCGTGTCCATCTATGTTCTCGAACACATGTACGTGTAATGTCCATGCCACAAGCACAGTTGATTGCCCTAGACATACAATACTCTTCCTTAAACATGGCACTAGGATTTTACTCCGGGTTTGGCGAGAATATATTAATGTTAATAACACAAATGTTAAAGTCTCATCGAAAGTTAAGTATCTTTCATAAACCAGGGGGTCTTTGTACGTCGGCTACTTTACATTGCATACAACATAGGTATTGCTGTAATAGAGATTGGAATTAGATTCAATAATCCTGTTTATTAGCATATATATCAAAAGTAAACTATTTACTTCAATAGTGTGACGCTCAAAGGCCGAGACGAAATGAAATAATATATCACAGGTAGATCGCTGTAGATAGATCACCAGAAATGGGAGATTATGAATGGACCTTGCTTTTATAGCGAGTGTGACTGGTGACATGGGGCTTACTCGATTTGTGACCAAGGTAGCTCCAGATCAAGTAGCACACTCCTGTAATAGCCTGTTAACGGTCTATATTGCTTGTTATAACCATGCCGAGTGTTTCATTGATCGAATGGCGAACAGCACAGTCTGATCTGGATATACACTGGTCGCAAAACCGATAAGTCCAATTTCTCCAGTCAGAGCAACATATAGTAGCGTAGTTATTCACTGAGGACGGCATATGTAATTACAGCTGTTGTTGTTGTTGTGATGTCAATGCGATGGTAGGACCTCTGTGTTCGACACCACAGGATCCTGACAGGCACACGGTGCACATTTCACAATCTTCGAGGGACGATGTGATTGGTCGTTTCTTTACGACTCAATTAATGATGTTAAGAAAATATCTTTAAAAGTTGGAAACAAATTGTGTTATTAAGAAACTGAAGGGGTCAGTGGAAAACGTGGAGTAAGTCCATAGGGGACTTAGCCACCTTCTTCCACCGACCCATTCAGGTATGTTGTACACAGATTTGCTCTTATTTTATTTTACCCCTATCGACACAATTTACGCAAAACATGATTTTCAATTTTTTATTCGATTTCAAGTTATATAAATAGTTCGTTCATTGTAACTGATAAGATTTTTTAGCAGACCGTGGCCGAGGGGTAACACCGTCGGACTACAACGCTGACGACCCGGGTTCGATTCAGGGTTCAGTTCCCGGGCGTCAGTATTTCTGAGATACTTTGTATTTCCTGCTCTACTAGTCCTTTCGGATGGGGACTTTAAAATGTTGTCACGTGTATCAGATTTGAAGGAGAGTCTGGGCACGTTAAAGAACCAGAGGGGACTATTCTAATAAGAGCTAGGCCCCCTGGGGCCGGTTTCCTCTGTATCCACCTCCTTCCTTTCTACCCTTCTTGGGAGACGACATGCAAGGTCATCGAGCCAGTGCCGTCGTTAAATCCAAGCATTTACATTTACTGATAGGGTTGTCTCATTATACTGTTCACTAGGATGGTCTCGTCTTTAGCCACTATGACCAATGGTCAGTTAGTGTCAATGGTCAGTACTGTCTGTTCCACGTTTAGCTGCCCACGATATTTTGGCTGTTAAACACATCAACTCTAAAACTTATTTAAATGCAAGTAATTTCTCATCAATAACAAGAACAAAAATTCACCCTCCTCATTTTCTTTATTCGATAAAGTTCCATAAAGTATTGCTTTTATTGCCAAAACAAAAACAATTTTCTTGTGGGAATTTAACATGGGGGGTGGGGGTGGGGGGGGGGGAGAGAGGTGGGTTAAACATTACATTATATTATTATTTTTTAATTTTGGAATTTAAGGACCGATTTTCGAAACATCAATATCTGCTGAAAATGGGAGCGTTCCTTTTTTGTTAATGATGAAAAAGTACTTAAATATTTTTTAGATTGAATGTGTTTAATAGCCAACGTTCGTCGGCAGCAAAACGTGGAACAGACAGTACACAACGGCAACACGCCAGTGAGTAACGTATGCAGTATAGTATGTAGTAGAGGACACGCCGGCTAGGTAACGTCAGCTAGGTAACGTCAGTATAGTATGTAGCAGAGGACACGCCGGCTAGGTAATGTCAGTGAGGAACGTATGTAGTATAGTATGTAGTAGAGGACACGCCGGCTAGGTAACGTCATTGAGTAACATATGTAGTATAGTATGTAGCAGAGGACACGCCGGCTAGGTAACGTCATTGAGTAACGTATGTAGTATAGTATGTAGCAGAGGACACGCCGGCTAGGTAACGTCCGTGAGTAACGTATGTAGTATAGTATGTAGCAGAGGACACGCCGGCTAGGTAACGTCAGTGAGTAACGTATGTAGTATAGTATGTAGTAGAGGACACGCCGGCTAGGTAACGTCAGTGAAGAACGTATGTAGTATAGTATGTAGTAGAGGACACGCCGGCTAGGTAACGTCAGTGAGTAACGTATGTAGTATAGTATGTAGTGGAGGACACGTCGGCTAGGTAACGTCAGTGAGTAACGTATGTAGTATAGTATGTAGTAGAGGACACGCCGGCTAGGTAACGTCAGTGAGTAACGTATGTAGTATAGTATGTAGTAGAGGCCACGCCGGCTAGGTAACGTCAGTGAGTAACGTATGTAGTATAGTATGTAGCACAGGACACGCCGGCTAGGTAACGTCAGTGAGGAACGTTTATGGAGGTTCTCCGTGGTTTGCCGTATGTTTGGTATGTGTTACATGATATTCTACTATGTATTAATATGTACATTTACTTGTAAATATGTTCCATTCATTACATGTACGCATGAGCTCTCATTGATGGAGGAAATAAAGAATATATATATATGTAGTACATTAGAGGACGCGCTCAGTAGCCGATTTCACCAACATTGCAAAGTATACTGTTCTAGCAAAGTACACTTTGAGGGAGCAATCATTTATTTTGCCTGAAATGCATTATTTCATATAGAACTAACTACTGTATATATTTGATGATTAAAAGTATGCAGAATTATTATATTGAATGTATTACATTATCACAGCCAAAATGGCTGTGATAATGTAATAAATTCAGTATAATAAAACTTAATAAATTTATCCTAAAATTTTAAATTTCTCCCTCAATGTATACTTTGCTAGAAAAGTATACTTTGCTAGAAAAGAATACTTTGCAATGTTGGTGAAATCGGCTACTGGGCACTGGGGAACAGAACCCCCGTCAAATTGTACGGCCTTCTATTCATTATTATTGACGTTCGTTATTGTAGGAGGGTCAACTCATTGTTGTATTGCATTATGAATGGTCGTTTATGTTATATTACGTCACTCATGTAGAGATACCTATCAGCGAATGAAGTCTGGGTTCTATTACTTAATTAGTATCACCAAACACGTTTCCCTTGGCACGTCGGGCGATATTAGTGTGAAAACCTTACACTTATAAAGAATATTGTAATGGACTGTGTAATATTTCCTTTTCAATCGAAATAATTTAATATTAAACCTTACACAGCTGAATTAAATTTTGTCGTCTGCTATTTATGATCTAGTTTCCATTTTTTCTAATCAGAAACATGGTTTGACAGCATTTCAAATGGAATTGATTCTAAAATTCTGTCAAGCCATGTTTATATTGAGAAAGGAGACAACAACTAAACAAATAGCAGACGACATTTTTTGTTTCCCGCCTTCCAAGGGTTAAACTTGTGTTATGGTGATCGAATGTTTGCAACAGTGGATCCTTATTACTCTCGGTATTCAGGGCCCGGTTGCTCAAAGCTTCTGTTAGCTTAACATACTGTTAAATCCTTAGCATTGCTAAGGATTTAACAGTCTGTTAAGCTAACAGAGGTTTTGAGCAACCGGGCCCAGACTGACCGATTTAGATAGGTTTTACTGTAATGCAAATGTACAGGCACTCACAGACAGTGCCAGTATGATTTACGCGATATAATTATTAGAGACCAGTGACCAACCCGTCCAAATTATATACCCAGTAACTTATCCGAATTTTAAAGGTACATGCCCACTCAGTAGGCACAATCTGTTCTTTATACGAATTAAATAAGTGTGTAATTGCATCAACATTCTCAAAATTATGAGTGCCCGCTATACAGATATAATCATTTAGCAATACTTATTTTACTGATAGTGACGCGCTGTGGTATCAGGCTATTTTCATATGCAAATGAGACATGATATTATTTTATTATTTATACTAATTAAATGCGTCACCTGAAAAAATAAGTTTCGACATATTATAAAGTATGATTATTGCACATCACAAAATAAATACAGACAATACATAGTAATATCCGTTAACATTTTAAGGAAACACGGTTATCGTCCCTGATATCAGTGTGGAAATGTATGTCTGATACAAAATGTATAATAATGCCAATCAATACGTGGGGTAATGGTGAATGAGTGCTTACTTTGCCAGAAAATGTATCAGATGATGTCTCTGATATAAAGAACATCTTCTGCCTACTGAGTGGGCATGTACCTTTAACCCTTTGAACCCGAAAGCCCGCTTTATAGGTTTATGCAAACAGTGCAGATCCAGATGAGCCGGCTCGTAACGAGCCGTCTCATCAGGATCTGCACTGTTTGAAAGTAATTTTCATATTTTTGAAAACAAAAACACCCCCTTTTCATAAATGGACGAATCTGAAAATCGTTTTTTGACCATTGGATTGGTCGGAACATTAGCATATCACAGTCCATTCCAGTCCCTTAGGGTTGAAAGGTTAAACCGAATTTTCTGCTGTACATTTACAGATCTTTATTCACTCTGATCATTTTAGCAGATGATATAAGAGGTAAGTATACACACATAATATAAGTACATGAGGAATGTCAAATAACAGTGCAACTATAAATAGTTTACCATTGTGAGATATTGTATCCATACTTGTATCCGTTTTTCAATAATTTCTACATATGCACTCATTCGGCTTACAGTCGGGTCAGCATGTAAGTGCACACACGAACGAACACGACAGTTGGAACCAACCTGTCATGTTCGTTCGTGTGTGCACGTACACGCTGACCCCACTGTATATCTAAGGGTGGGAACTGGCTCGAATACCTTCCATACCCGGACATATGCATCAGATAGAAGCCGTATATACAATTTGTGGTGTTTTTTATGGTGTTTTAAACTTATTGAGTATTTCCTTCAGGACTTTGCTTGCACAGTTTTGTTAACAAACCAATCTTTGATTCATTTAATAGTTTATTTAGTTTAAAAATATTACAAAATAATTTTGAGAGACATTTCTTTCTCAAGTCGCCGAAGACTAATGCGTTTTTGCAACGATAGCTCTCGTCCCCAACGACTAACCTTGGCCCGACACGTCTGTATGTCCTCCCTGTGTCACACTGATTGCTGGATAGCTCACTATTCCGTTTGCTTGTTTGTCCGCCTGTCCGATGTCTGCATAAGACGGAATAGTGTATCTCTTTCAGACCATGCGAATGATTTCACTAATAGTTTTGTAAATTTATAATTATAGCCTTACGGTTTGACCAGGCGATATATATAGAAGGAAACATGGAAATGAGATGCGTGACACGATTGTACAGACGTATATGGTTATAGAACAATGAGGCAAGACGAGTATTGTTGGACACACTTAATTGTTAACGTGACAACTTCGAGTGATAGAGCTTAATGAGTATGACTCAGGAGCTTAATGAGTATGACACATGATATTCGCTCGTGTCAATGCGATCGATGTCCGTGTATATTTATACAAACACGGACGCCCACATGTCCCGGGACTCGGACACAACACGGACAATGAGGAAGTCCGTTGTCAAGTTTCGACATTAATTGTTTCCTGCAGTTGCATGGAGATGGTAGATTGACTAATGGCAGTCCGCCAGATATCCTCATCACTGCTCTATAACCTGGCGGCGGTCCGTCAAATATCCTGGTCACCGCTCTATAACCTAGCGCCGGTCCGTCAGATATCCTGGTCACCGCTCTATGACCTAACGACGGTCCGTCAGATATACTGATCACTGCTCTATAACCTATCGGCGGTCTGTCAGATATCCTGGTCACTGCTCTATAACCAATCGGCGGTCTGTCAGATATCCTGGTCACTGCTCTATAACCTATCGGCGGTCCGTCAGATATCGCGATCACTGCTGTATAACTTGACGGCGGACCGTCAGATATCCTGGTCACTGCTCTATAACCTATCGGCGGTCCGTCAGATATCCTGATCACTGCTGTATAACTTGGCGGCGGTCCGTCAGATATCTTGGTCACTGCTCTATAACCTACCGGCGGTCCGCCAGATATACTG
The DNA here is from genome assembly GCA_029237695.1 of Conchocele bisecta. NCBI lineage: Eukaryota > Metazoa > Mollusca > Bivalvia > Lucinida > Thyasiridae > Conchocele > Conchocele bisecta. Next base: position 212,727,097 of record CM055265.1, read on the forward strand.
GTCCCTGCTGTATAACATAGCGCCGGTCCGTCAGATATCCTGATCACTGCTCTATAACCTAGTGGCGATCCGCCAGATATCCTGGCCAATGTTCTATAACCTAGCGGCGGTTCGCCATATATCCTGATCACCGCTCTATAAACTAGCGGCGGACTGCCAGATATCCTGATCATTGCCGTATAACCTGGCAGCGGTCCGCTAGATATCCTGATCACCGCTCTATAACCTAGCGGCGGTCCGTCAGATATCCTGATCACCACCCTATAACATAGCGGCGGTCCGTCAGATATCTTGATCATTGCTCTATAACCTGGCGGCGGTCCGTCAGCTATGCTGATCACCACCCTATAACCTGGCGGCGGTCCGTCAGATATCTTGATCACTGCTCTATAACCTGGCGGCGGTCCGTCAGCTATGCTGATCACCGCCCTATAACCTGGCGGCGGTCCGTCAGATATCTTGATCACCGCTCTATAACCTAGCGGCGGTCCGTCAGATATCCTGATCACCGCCCTATGACTTAGCGGCGGTCCGTCAGATATCCTGATCACCGCCCTATAACCTGGCGGCGGTCCGTCAGATATCTTGATCATTGCTCTATAACCTAGCGGCGGTCCGTCAGCTATGCTGATCACCGCCCTATAACCTAGCGGCGGTCCGTCAGATATCCTGATCACCGCCATATAACCTAGCGGCGGTCCGTCAGATATCCTGATCACTGCTGTATAACCTAGTGGCTGTCCGTCAGATATCCTGATCACTGATGTATAATCTAGCGGCGGTCCGTCAGATATCCTGATCACCGCTCTATAGCCTAGCAGCGGTCCGTCAAATATCCTGATCACCGCTCTATGACCTAGCGGCGGTTCGTCAGATATCCGGATCACCGCTGTATAACCTAGCGGCGGTCTGCCAGATATCCTGATCACCGCTCTATAACATAGCGCCGGTCCGCCAGATATCCTGATCACTGCCCTATAACCTAGCGGCGGTCCGTCAGATATCATGATCACCGCTCTATAACCTAGCGCCGGTCCGCCAGATATCCTGATCACTGCTCTATAACCTAGCGGCGGTCCGTCAGATACCCTGATCATCGCTCTATAACCTAGCGCCGGTCCGCCAGATATCCTGATCACTGCTCTATAGCCTAGCGGCGGTCCGTCAGCTATCCTGATTACCGCTATATAACTAGCGCCGGTCCGCCATATCACCTGATCACTCCTCTATAACCTGGCGGCGGTCCGCCAGATATCCTGATCACCGCTCTGTAACCTAGCGGCGGTGCGTCAGATATCATGACCACCGCTCTATAATGTAGCGGCGGTCCGTCAAATATCCTGATCACCGCCCTATAACCTAGCGGCGGTCCGCCAGATATCCTGATCACTGCCGTATAACATAGCGGCGGTCCGTCAGATATCATGACACCGCTGTATAATCTAGCGGCGGTCCGTCAGATATCATGACACCGCTGTATAATCTAGCGGCGGCCCGTCAGATATACTGATCACCGCTCTATAACCTAGCGGCGGTCCGTCAGATATCCTGATCACCGCTCTATAGCCTAGCGGCGGTACGTCAAATATCCTATCACCGCTCTATGACCTAGCGGCGCTCCGTCAGATATCCTGATCACCGCTCTATAATCTGGCGGCGGTCCGTCAGATATCCTGATCACCGCTCTATTGCCTAGCGGCGGTCCGTCAAATATACTGATCACCGCTCTATGACCTAGCGGCGGTCCGTCAAATATCCTGATCACCGCTCTATGACCTAGCGGCGGTCCGTCAAATATCCTGATCAGAGCAGTAAACCGGATATCTGATGGACGGCCACTAGGGTTGGACCGGAACAAGTTTAATTTGCGGTTGTGAACAATTGTCGTTTGATGACCGACAGGACACTGTCACCACTCCACGGTATTGTGTTTCGTGAAGTATCCGTATTTGAGCGGTAATGTGTACACGTGTGTATGTTATAACCCACAAGTTGGTATTTACAACCACCGTAACCGGACCGCCGCTATGTACTACAAGTTAACTAATTACAGTATCTGAAGTATTAGAGTAGTGTGTTGTAGTCACGTACAGTCTTGTCTAAATTATTTCATTGCAATAATTGCCCCTAATATGCATCCATGTGTAAGCTTGCATAAAATTAGTGCCCATACTGTGTTGGCACAGTTGTATATAAAATACTTATACTGATATGATAAATATGTATACGATAGTGCTACAGAAAACACATTAGTAGAGCAGTACGACTTCAATGCATTAAATAGTATATACATTTGTGTTTTCGTCTGTCCGTCCGTCCGTACGATTTGCGCTAAAGATTTTGCTTGTCGGTCCAGGCGGCGATTGGGGTATCCGTGAGCCTCTGCTCACTTGCTCTAGATTAATATGATATTTATTAAGCTCGCCGAGTATTTTTTAAGCAACTCGGCATAACCTCGTTTCGTATGAAATAATTAAACTCGTTTTATAAATATGCCTTTAATTTATTAAATAACCACCCCTATAAGATCCTCTATTTAATTAAACTTAATACAAAAATTGAATGATTTTCACTTCAACTAACAAAACGTATACCAAAGTACCCACACATAGATATATATATACTAGTAATGCCAAAAACGTTCTCTTTTTTGTTTGTTGCATTAACCAAGACCCAAACCCCCGCACCCATGTATACCCACAACACCCATACACATTATCATATAAAAACTCGTTGTTACATGTCACATATACTAAGACAAAAAAATGTTTTTACCTCTATCAATTGTTCAATCATTTTGTACACATAAATTGTAAAATTGTGTATGCACATGTATGTATTATAGGGATATGGACATTTGCCCCCCGGACATTTGCCCCCCAGTCCAAATATGGCAGGGTGGACATTTGCCCCCCAGTTGAAATGGCAGCTAGGACAATTGCCCCCCAGTCGAAATGTAGGGGCGGACATTTGCCCCCCAATGGAAATGGCAGCTAGGACATTTGCCCCCCAGTCGAAATGGCAGCTAGGACATTTGCCCCCCAGTCGAAATGTAGGGTAGGACATATTGTATGAAGTGTACCATGATACTTAATTATCAAAGACATCAAAGTAAATTGGGTGTGATTACTGATTAGCTTTAAACACTGATTACCTAATGATATCCATTCACATAATTAGCAAAAGTTGTATTGTATGAAGTGTACCATGATACTTAATTATCAAAGACATCAAAGTAAATTGGGTGTGATTACTGATTAGCTTTAAACACTGATTACCTAATGATATAAGTATAAGGATATCCATTAAGTATGCGATTGATAAATGGAACGTGAACCAGGTCACTCTAGAAGATGGTTCCCGGACCAACAACAAATGTGAGGCGTGGAACAACTCGTTCAGCCACCTTGTAGGACATAAAAATCCCGGACTCTGGCATACTATTCAGTGTATACAGAAGGATCAACTCAACGTGATCACAGAAGTGGAGCGAGTGAGACAGGGTGCCCCAACACGTAAACGTGTCCGCCGCGAGACGAGAAATCTGCAGGATAGACTTAAACAACTGTGCCAGGACTTTGATGCTGGTGAGAAGGATGTGCGCGACTTCCTTAGAGCGGTCGGACATTCCGTCCGATTCGTCTAATTGACAATGTAACTCTAAAACGTGCTACTATACTGATGTGCTATAATGTGACATTTTGTTATTTGTTCGAATTTCATAGTACTTGATCACAAACATTGATAATCATGCCAAGAGTGTGTTGACATTGACATTAATCTGTTATCTGTTTTAATTTCACGAGACATCGAAATAATGGGTATTATCATGGTTAGTTCATAGTACTTGATCACAAACATTGACAATCATGCCAAGATTGTGTTGATATTGACGTTAATCTATTATCTGTTTTACACTTGATCACAAATTTATGCTCAAATAAACTGGTTGTTTGGAAATGTGTTGTAATCTTGTCACACCTTGTCATACCTCAAATTGTTCACTAGGGGGCAAATGTCCTAACTGCCATTTCGACTGGGGGGCAAATGTCCTAGCTGCCATTTCCATTGGGGGGCAAATGTCCGCCCCTACATATTGACTGGGGGGCAAATGTCCTAGCTGCCATTTCAACTGGGGGGCAAATGTCCGCCCCTACATTTCGACTGGGGGGCAATTGTCCACCCTGCCATTTTTGGACTGGGGGGCAAATGTCCGGGGGGCAAATGTCCTACATTCGTATTATATGTAACAAAGAGAATAAAAAATTGAAATACAAAAAAAAAAGATCCTCTATTTACTGGAAGGCGTATCAATTGTAAATGTCGACAGGAAACACCATATACGAGCATCCTACTGGCCGGTATCTAGCATTGCATCCACATAAATGGTCGTAATGAGTGTTCACAATTGAGAAACATTATTGAAGGGGTCAGCGGAAGAAGGGGGCTAAGTCACTTATGGACTTAGCCCCTTTCTTCCGCTTACTCCTTCAAATTGATGTTAACGAGCGAATTTCCAAATTTTTCGTGTTTTGACTCCCCATGTTAAATTCCCATAGGAAAAACATTTTTTCGCAATAAAATCCATAAAATAATTTCAGGAGTGTGACTTTTTTGTTATTGAGTAAAAAGTACTTACTTTTAAAATATTTTTTAGATTTAATGTGTTTAATAGCCAAAGGTTCGTCGACAACAAAACGTGGAACAGACAGTAAGAGCATCAATAAGTGACAGGAAAAGTAGTCTAGCATTGTTTTACTCCATATTATGACACATTAATGAGTTATAAGAGGGAGTAAAACAAATATTTTAGCTTATTTTGTTTCCACTTACTGATGCTTCTATGTATATTTAATGTATTTATGAACCTTGGTCCGTTGATTCAACCTGTGACCTGGGACATACATATACATGTAACTGGAATCCGGGGATAGACGGTGTTCGAGCCAATTCCCACCGAACGAACGAGCAAATAACTGGCTGATTTGCTACGGCGCTGATTTGCTACGGCACTGATTTGTATATTTGTCTAGGCCAAGTATAGTTCTGAGTACATAACTCTAATTACATTTCATTATACTGCATTACATAAGAGTTGCGACGGAGTAGTCTTCCCAAATGTGCGTGTGAAGCTTTCTTTGTTTACTTTCTACTTTGTGGAGAGTGACCTAAGAATGTTGCTAATACACACTTTATTAGGTACGTTTCTGGTAATATTTTTGTGACATATTGTCGAATTGTCTCCAAACAACAAAATAGCGAAACATGAACGTCAACACCCTTCAGTTATTTTCTATATTTTAGTGTGCGAAGTGTAAATGCTATTACGTTGTGTCGCGATATAGTGCAACCTGTTGCATATAAAGGGGAAAACGTGCAGCTAGGTCAAGTATACCTCTTCCGGATAAGCTCAAAGAAACTGTCAACAAATGTCGTGAATATCGGTGTTCTGTGGTTTGGCGAATTGCAATATATTCAATAGATTTGAAATGAGTTTACCAGATTGTGGTCACAGTGGTTTGTTATTCAGTATTGGGAAATCCATGCCATCATAATCACCAGGATATCGCTCTAAATATGCACACATTTGCATGTAATAGTGTCATATATGGACGCATCCTGGTGCCAATGCTAAACAGTAATGCAGTGAACCTGAATCCAATTTAAGATACCTAGTGTACAGAAACGTCGCATTTGTTTGCAAATCTAATTATTCACTCTATGCCATGTTTGTATGTATGTTACTTGTTCTGTTCTTCATGTTTCACCATGTAATCTCCATATGGAGGAAATAAAGAGTATATATAAAGAGTATATCTCCTAATTAGGACTTACCATCTCCTAATTAGGACGTAGTATCTCCTAATTAGAACTTAGTAGCTCCTAATTAGGAGATCAATATATTTTAGCATTGGCACCAGGACTCTTCCATAGTTCGACGCAAATTAAAATGTTTCAATACGTGCATGCGATAAAGGCGTTTTAACCGTATCCGTGCGGCTGTAATACAAATGTAAACTCGTGTTCTGCATGAATGTATTCAACAAGTTTTATATCTTAATACATCAAAGTAACATTCGGATCACATACTTATGTAATGTCGGCTAAAGTTAAATAGCTTTAAGGTACATGCCCACTCAGTATGTTATAATATAGGGAGATAGATAGTTTTGTATATTCTGTAGATATGACATTTTCTGGCAAAATAAACATTCATTCACCATTACCCCACGTATCGATTGGCATTATTATACATTTTATATCGGACGTAAATTTCCACACTGATATCAGGGGCGATAACCGTGTTTCCTTAAAATGTTAACGCACATTACTATTTATTCTCTGTATTTATTGTTTGATGTGCAATGATCAAACATTATAATCTGTCGAAAATATTATTTTTTCAGGTGACGCATTTAGTATAAATAATTAAAATATATCATGCCTCAAATATATCATGCCTCATTTGCATATGAAAATAGCCTGATACCACCGCGAGTCATTATCAGTAAACTAAATATTACTAAATGATTATACATGTAATTACATTGTATCTGTATAGTGGGCATTTGTAATTTTTAGAACTAATGAAATAGTGGCACAATTATTCACTTATGTAATTCCTCTAAAGAACAGTGTGTGCCTACTGAGTGGGCATGTACCTTTAAAACACATACAAATGGTGTACCAGTTGAACGATTTATTTCATTCTTTCACAGTGTGTGGCACAATAACACATAGTCCTGGCCCTGCCATACGGGTCTCTATGGCAGGGCCTGGACTAACATCCGTGACCCAAACATGATTCAAGTCAGTGTAACTATTACTGAAGAATAAAACATGATTGTGAAATCAGAGGTTTTAAAGTTACATGCCCACTCAGTTGGCACAAAATGTTCTTTATATCAGAGACATCATCTGAGGCATTTTCTGGCAAAATAAACATTCATTCACCATTATCCCACGTAGTGATTGGCATTATTATACATTTTATATCAGACGTAACTTTCCACACTGATATCAGAAAAAAAATTCAGGTGACACATTTAATTAGCATAAATAATAAAAATAAATACCATGCCTCATTTGCATATGAAAATAGCCTGATACCAACGCGCGTCACTATCAGTAAAATAAATATTACTAAATGATTATATCTGTTAGAACTGATGGAATAGTGACACAATCATACACGTTTTTAATTACTATCAAGAACATTTTGTGCCTATTGAGTGGGTATGTACCTTTAAATATATACGTGTGGTTTTCTCTGGCGTCACAGACTGTTCAGACTAACTACGGAAGTAATGCTGCTAAATTTGATAGTGTCGGACCCGTAGTCTGGAACATAATTTCACCGAAGAAACCGAAGTCGTATTGATGAAACATACGACTGAGCTCACAACTCATGGACGCCGTCGTTACGCAGAACAAAAACAATAGAACACGTGATTCCCAACCGCGAAGTATCATTGTTAAATTACCAGGGCCCAGTTGCTCAACACCTCTGTTAGCTTAACAGACTGTTAAATCCTTAACACCAAAGGTTTAACAGTCTGTTAAGCTAACAGAGGTTTTGCTGTTAACACCGTTAAGGATTTAACAGTATGTTAAGCTAACAGAGGTTTTGAGCAACCAGGCCCAGTTTACTGCATTATTGTTTCCATCTTAAAGCCAATAGTATGTTAACAGTATAGTAGTTTGGACATTGGATTGTGACTTATCTAATAAATAACGTCACACTTACCATCTCCATTACGGAATTACTTTGCACGACCCTGTGTATGATTGCAAGTCTGACATTTGGAGTTTAGATACTATTTTGTCTGAAATATTGGCGGTCATCTTGGCTTGTTAACTAGCTCATGGATTTCTTGTGACAACTTTTGATAGTATGTGGAGTGATGGTCCAGGAAACCAGATGTGTAGTTGCGGGCTGTAACAAAACGAACGGTACGGAAGTGTTGTAGAGTTACTGCCCGCAACTACCGTATACAGTTGAACCTCTCTAAACCGAACACCAATGTAACGTATGTGATCTTATTTTGATGTGTGTCTTTGTCATTTATCTCAGATGATAATGTATATTCATGATAGCAAAGCATCCAAATATGTATTAGAATGATAAAACGCCTGATTTACAGTGGAACATCTCTAAACCGAACACCCTGGGGACATCCCAGGGTATCCGGTTTAGAGAGGTTCCACTGCATATATAGAGAGAAACCGTTTAGTTTCAGAGGTAACTGCGGACAAAGTTATCTCTCCAGGTTCCAGGCATTTGAACACAAACCGTCATTATTATATAGGCTATTGTTGGCTGAATCTGGAGCAACTTAAAGTGTTATATGTGTCATTTTGAAGATTGAATATGACTTTCACTGCGTTATTTAAAGGTACATGCCCACTCTTTAGGCACACAATGTTCTTTATATCAGAGACATCATCTACAACACATTTTCTGACAAAATAAACATTCATTCACCATTATCCCACGTAGTTATTGAAATTATTATACATTTTATATCAGAATTAAATTTCCACACTGATAGTAGGGGCGATAACTGTGTTTCCTTAAAATAATTAACAACATTACTATTTATTCTCTGTAATTATTTTTTGATGTGCAATGATCACAGTGACACTTTATAATCTGTCGAAAATATTATTTTTTTCAGGTGACGCATTTAATTAGTAAAAATAAAAAATATGCCTCATTTGCATATTAAAATAGCCTGATACCACCGCGCGTCACTATCAGTAAAATACACATTACTAAATTATTATATCTGTATAGCGGGCACTTGTAATCCGATTTTAGCAGAACTGGTGGAATAGTGACAAAATTATGCACTTATTTAATTACTATAAAGAACAGTTTGTGCCTACTGAGTGGACATGCACCTTTAATATGCCGCATTCCAACGTAAATGTAATAACCTACAACACAGCTGATGATCTAGAAACTTCGGCACCGTGATGTTTTATGTGTTACGTGGATAATGTAACGAACGTTTGTACTGTATTGTATCCACGATACATACCGTATTAACCCTAAATATTCGGACACAAGTTTCCAATAACAAAGTGTATCCAAATACATTATTATTGTGATTAGACCACTATACTACTGCCATACATACCTAAATATTGGCGCGCTCGCTCACTGTTTTGGTTTCCCCAAATAAATGGTGTCCGACTATTTAGGGTTATTACGGTATATTATTACTAGCAATACAGTAGTGTATGTTCATTAACCGATACAGTGATATTACTTTTATTTCTTGTATTTCTAAATAAAACACGTTTTGTCAGCAAATCAGTCATCCCCATACAGACGATTCCAGTGTGCTGGTGCACATGTTTTCGTTGTTGTTTGTACAGGGGAGCCTCTCTAAATCTAAACCAGACACCCTGGGAGGCCCGCAAAACCGGTATATGTGGTTTGCGATCATGAACAGACGTTATTAACGGTGAGAGATGACAATAAACAGACACAATTAAGCAGACATAGATTTATATTTGTCCGCTTTAGAGAGGTTTTACTGTACATAAGACAAGTTTCAATAACAACAGCAAACTATAGTTGGATATACAGTATAGTCTCTCTACAACAGCCACCCCATGCCCGTACGCAGAGGGGTGCGACGGGTGCGTAAGCACCCCCCCCCCCCCCCCCCCCCCTTAACACTTTCAACACCACATGCCTGTATAGTGGTATTGGCAAAATGTGTAGATCCAGATGAGCCGGCTCGTAACGAGCCGTCTCATCAGGATCTGCACTTTTTGCAAGTAATTTCCATCATTTTCAGCATGTTCATAAATGGACTGGTCTGAAAATCGTTTTGTGATGTTTGGATTGGTAGCAAAATTAACATATCAAAATCCATTCCAGTTACTTAGGGATGAAAGCGTTAATCTGCCGAGATCTGTCCGTGGATATGCAAAAGAAAGCATTGTGGGCCTTTCGCGCGGGCACCCCCTAAATTAATTCCTAAATTAATACGGCCCTGTACCCATGGGAAGACACATACTTGACTGCTGTATAGAGGTGGCTGTTGTAGGGAGGTTAAAAATGTAGAGGACATCGTCAAGTTGGGAAAATATCGACTGTTACAGAAAGGGTTTTGTTGTAGAGAGGTGGCCGTTCGCGGAGGTTCGACTGTGCATGTAATTTAAACTGCACGTTTGTCTAACTACAGTGCTGGATGAGTGCATTATTGACTGAAGTAATACAGATACTCTGATATTGACAGAGAATTTCTGGAAATGTTTATGCCGGCCTCTTGTCTATTACGGCCAAATATACCGGTCCCATGGTTGTCCGGAATAAACAAGTTACGCTGCATATCTCTTTTCTTGGACTCGCGAGCAGAGGCGTCAACTGATTCACCAACTACCTGGGACCTGAGAAACAACTAATTATTTGTTTGTACAATGGAACTTCTCTAAACCGGACACCCTGGTCCCAGGGTGTCCGGCTAGAGAGGTTTCACTGTAAATCAGGAATTTAATCATTCTGAGCCATAGTTGTGTGCTATGCGATCACAAACAGACATTATCACCTGAGATAAATGACCAAGTGTCTCATCAAAATAAGATCACATGTGTTTTTTTAGTGTTCGGTTTAGAGGGGTTCCAATGTATACTGTTCACCGGATCGCGGTGGCGTACTGGTATCGTTGACGTTGCTAGGCGCGGCAGACGTTAGGGTCGTATCTCTGTAGTTGCGAACGGTAACTCTTGCAATTTACTCCCGTACCGTCCGTAGTGGGAATAGATTGCAAGAGTTACCGTTCGCAACTTTGTATCTCGGGTGCACCGTGAAAAGTATATAAAGGTGTAATATTTCGTTTCCTCCCGAAATGTTCCCGATTAATATTGAAGTGGTCAGTGCAATACTCCCTCATTGCCCCCTTCTTCCAATCGCCTATTGTACTATATGCAGTATAGCGAGTACCCGTCTGGTAGTAATGGCAATGTTGTTCGCTTGCCAGCCGTGACACCATTATATATATGAGACGAGTGATTTTATACCTAAGAAGATGTGCGATATATCATGAAATTTATTTACAACAATTATGATATTTCCGCGAATTACATCGAAAGTCGACGAACAATTCGTAGAAACTATTGAATTCTATTTCGAAAGTTGACACAATTGTCATATGAACATTTCGTAAACTTTTGTATGCCATCTACAAAAAGTATCACAGCTTCTGCAAATAATTTTCTTGGGTACGAACTCTCATAGCCCGTCTCATATGTGGCTGTGGCTGTGTAGAAATGGGGCTTATGGGATTTGCGACCAGTGTATCTCCCGATCAAATAGCACACTCCTAAAGCCTGATAACGATCTACATGCATAGTGCTTGTTAGTAGCATAACCATTGTTTCATTTTGTAGCTCCTGGGCATATAGCACAAGCAGGCTCCTTTGCCTGATGTAAAATGTAAATACTTTGACGACCTCGCATGTCGGGACCGACTATTTAAGGACACGCCCAATCAGCCATTCGCAGCGGGCGAGGTGGGAATCGAACCCGGTGTCTCCTGATTCGCAGTCCGACGATCTACCTACTGAGCTAATCCGCCCACCCGATAGTCCGATAACGATCTATATTGCTTATAATAGTATGACGGATGTTTCGTTGATGGAATGGCGACCAGTGCAGATCCTGATCAGCCTGTGCTGCTGATGCACAGGCTGATCTGGATCTGCACTGGTCGCAAACAAAACCCATAAGGCCCATTTCTCCGGTCACAGCCACATAAAAGTATGGGGTAATCCGTATTCTGACACTGATCAGTGGCTGGTCAGATTCCATTCATTGTATGGGGAAACCTACCCTACACTACAGTCTGATTCACGAGACCTGTCCGAATATCTAGGATGTAGACACACCGCAAATTGTTTTTTCGATAATATTAAATTATAGAAAACTATAAGAATGGGCCTTCATATATTTTATTATAAAATAAAATGATTTCTCTATTATATGGGAAGGTAACATAATGTGGGGAATATTAGCTGAAGGAGGAGTCGAAAACAAAGACACTTTTTGGTACGTAACTCCGAAACCGGGCTAGATAGCTTGGAAATGGTCTGAAATGAGAAAAATATATTTTGATATGTTCCCCACTGGGAATTTGAAATGCACAAAAAAAAATTTAAAGGTCATATGACAAACTATCACTTATTTTCTTCAAACGGCGCTAAAACAACAACGGCGACCCTAACAACCGATTTCCGGTTGGTTTCTATTTTTCGTGATATTGAGTTTTCTCATATAGCACCTTAGCTGACACCTCTACAGAGCCATGCAATGAATTGGTCATCGCTTATCTCTCCTGTTACTGCGACCTACTGGCGCGAGGTGGCGCTGTAAAAATAACCGCTATGACGTAGCAGTAGAACAGCTTACCTGATTGGTGGATGTTTCTTATATAATATCGTTTGGATTCACGGACATCATGTATTTGTTGCATAATTCTTCGTTTTTGTTGTTTAATCTTTACGTTAATCGTTATTTTTTCCTTCGCCTAGTTATACTTGGATTATTTATACGTTGGTTGCAATCGTCGGCGACGACTATCTGTGCGGAAGTCGGTTGTAATTCACGGTCAAACAGACAGCAGAGCCAGAACCAGAAAAAATGTGAAATTAAATGTTATATTTCTATTTTTTTTTACAAAATGCTAATCTCCGACATTTCGTAAATTGATTCTACAATGCTTTGCAGAATGTTACTTCAGCATACTTGTGCTTTGACAATTTCGAGTTGAAATAATCAGTGACACGCGTGTGTAGCTATGTTCAAATGGATGCCGCCGGAGTATGGAAGGGGATATCCGCCACTACATTGCATGCTGCTTCATGACAATGCCGTCGACCACTGTAATTGTCATCCTGCACTGCGGCTACTCGTTACTGCTTAATGACAACTCCGTCGTGCATTATTACATTTCACATTGCATACCTCGATTGGCCATTTGACATTGTTACATGTCATCCTGCATCTTGGCTATACAATACTGCTTAATGACAACTCCATCTTGCATTATTACATTGCATATTGCATACCTCGATTGGCTATTTGACATTGTTACATGCCATATTCTGCCATGTGTCGTTCTGCTTACTGCTTGCTGGGATGCATATATGACTATATGAATTCCGCCGAATGACGCATGCAAGCACGCAGAATGGCCCATGTCAGAATATGAAATGGCCGAATGAGGGATGCCAGCATCGCAGTAAGCAGTAGGCCAAATGAAACATCGCAAAATGTGCAACGCCCCCTGTTGTCATAATGGGATGCCAAGTGAAGGAGAAGAAGATGAGGCGACACCAGACGAAGCAGACGAAGAAGATCCAGGGACGACTGTGGAAGCTTTGGGAGCAGTACCGGACGAAGGCCATCTCGACGAGCGCTCTGTTGGATGCATGTGCATTTTTGTATGGACCCGTTTAGTTTGTGTTTGTGATGTGAAAGACTGATAGTTACGACCTTGTGTTACTAGACATTAGACTATATTTATGGTGGTATTAAGTTGTATGTGCTAAAAATGTGATATACGATGGTCTAGTAAAACAAGGTCGTATTGACCATGCTTCGCATAGCAGTTACGACCTTGTGTTACTAGGCACTAGATATATTATCGTGACGAGACTATATTTATGGTGGTATTAAGGTGCGTAATTTGAGGGTAAAAATGTGGTATTAAGTTGTATGTGCTTAAAAATGTGCTTTATATTAAATGATAAACTATATGTAGTCTATTGTCATTTTCACTCCATGATTAAGGATTAATTTCACAGACCATTCGCCACACTGTTCGCCACGATCCATCTCACAATTTCATTTGAGGTGTTAGTTTGTCTGACAACTGAGTAGAAGACACCTGACGCATCGTTACACAATGATCACAGGTGGTCAACACGTACAGGTGTTAAATAATTGACACACGCATCCTGAATTGAATCGATACATAGGAAAATCCGGTTAATAATTGCGGGCAATGCTCACATTACGTATATAAACGTATTTTTATAGTATACTTTTCATTTTAATTATACTGTGGCGAATCGTGTTTAAATTGTGGCGAATCGTGTTTTAACTTTGGCGAATCATGTTTACTCTGTGGCGAATCGAGATGTGGCGAATCGTGATTGTGGCGAATCGAGAGTAATCCGCAATATGCAATGTAATAATGCAAGATGGAGTTGTCATTAAGCAGTATTGTATAGCCAAGATGCAGGATGACATGTAACAATGTCAAATAGCCAATCGAGGTATGCAATGTGAAATGTAATAATTCACGATGGAGTTGTCATTACATTAAGCAGTAACGAGTAGCCGCAGTGCAGGATGACATGTAACAATGGTCGACGGCATTGTCATGAAGCAGCCTGCAATGTAGTGGCGGATATCCCCTTCCATACCAGAGGTCATTACTAGTTCGGCATAGCAAACAACTTATCCGATGATTTGACCACAGGCAGATAGGGAAGTGGATATTGGGACAGGTGTATTCTGAATTCAATGAAGCCACACCTATTCTATGCTGATTGGTTGAATCCATTTTGTTTATTTGTCCTAGTCAGTGACTGACATGTGAAGCTACGTTCAAACGGATGTCAACAATAATGCGGCAGGTGTATATTGAATCCGGGAGGCCACACCTATGCCAAGCTGAATAGATACACTGTTCACATCAGGGTGCTTTCTACAGTTCCGAAAATCCAATATTGATGTGTTTGTTTTTATACATGGATGAATGTTATATTGCAGGACTAAACTTATGTAACTTGAATGTCCACTCGCTTATTGTTCCGTAAATACTGTTTTCGAATACTAAAATATAACCAAATCACATGTTTTGATCGTTGACAGATAAAAAGAATTAAAAGTATATATTCAATTTTCACATGTGCAGTAAATTCTTTACTATTTCTAATCTATTTTCCTACTTACTTGTTTCAAATAAATAGAACATGTTTGGACTTGATGTTAAAAACTAAATATGTTTTCCAGAAGAAAATTGTTGTTTTGTCAAATGGGGGTTACGTCGAAGCTTGGTCCTATATGTGGCTGTGACTGGAGAAATGGGGTTTGTGTGATTTGTGACTAGTGTAGGTCATAATGAAATATAACACTCCTGTAGTCTAAATACGATCTAGATTGCATGTTAGTGTGTTTTATTGAAGGAATGCCGAAAAGTGCAGATCCTGTTCAGACTGTGCGAATGTACAGGCTGAACTGGATCTACACTGTCGCAAACGCCCTATGAGCCCCGTGTTGTGTTTGGCTTATTGCACCTTCTCAGTCGCAGTCTCAGTGTACAGCGGCAGTTGACACAATCTTCAAACAACACCCCACCCGCCGTGGCAATCAGAGCGACTAATTTCCCCACTGCTGTCATCCTGGGCTTTCCTTAATTGACCCCATGTACATCATTGTTTCATTGTAAGTGGACAATGGCCTACAAGAATGACGTTATGACAGTTCGACCAGCATAGCACCAGATCCATATATGCATCTGACAGCTGTGATAAGTGTCTACTCTGTTGCCCGTCTGATTATAGCATTATATATAAGTACTATCAGGGAAACCTGACGATGTAAATATAAATAAATGTATATACAAACTGGTATCCTACAGCTGTTGAAAATTGCACAGTATGTTCATTTTGTCACCCATTGTCGCATTTCAGTATGTAGTTTGTGACTAGATCATTCTTATATGTTTACAGTACAGTACAGTACAGTCCCATATATTTATATCAGCGGTCTAATAAACTGGAGTTCTAAGTAGTCTGTTGAACTATTACGTGTAATAATCGTATTATGCATACATTTCGGAAGTTCTATTGATACGTATACCCACGTGACCGCAAAGGGAAATAACTGTGGTAAGCAAAATAAGGGGAAGTTAGTCATGCAATGACGGCTGGAAAAACTGGTTGTCCGGAATATGAAATCCGTAAAAGGACGGCACATACTGGTCGGATTACTGTACAATTTGTTTTATTTGATATATAAATGATAAATAAATAAGTGTATCGTGAAAACAGAAGCTTGTTATATCTCCTTTAACTGTAGATTTGTATCGTATAACACAATAGTATACTACGGAGTCCCGCAGGGGACATGGATTTCGTTTTATTAATTCGTTCCCACGAAATAGCAATTCGTTCCCTCAATTTAACAATTCGTTCCCACGATATAACAATTCGTTCCCTCAATTTAACAATTCGTTCCCACGATATATCAATTCGTTCCCTCTGATTAACAATTCGTTCACACATATAACAATTCGTTCCCTCAATTTAACAATTCGTTCCCTCGAATTAACAATTAGCAATTCGTTCCCATGATATAATTGTTATATCGTGGGAACGAATTGTTATTTCGTAGGAAAGAATTGCTAAATACTACCAAAGAATGACTATCGTTACGAACGCCACATCAAACTACTGGAAAACTCAAATATGGCGGCTTACCGGTTTTGCGACCAGTGTAGATCCAGATCAGCGTGTGTTACAGGGGTTAGAACACCTGACTTCCAATACGGAGGTTGTTGGCTCAAACCTCGCCTTAGGCACCAACAATACTTTCATAGTATTCGTATTTCCACCCCACTGGTCTGTCGGATGAGACTTTAAACTATGGTCCCGTCTCTATATGACCTTAGCTGTTGCTGGTACGTTAAATACAGAGTACGGACGATACGGGATTATTCTGCCGAGTTACTTCCCGCAACTACAACCTTCCCCTACCTGTGTATTCCCGTCCAATATGACATAGTTTTGGCCCGGATATAACCCAATTCAACCAGTCAATCCTAGTTGTGTTTGATGTAGCAATAAGAACATGCGCAAACCGTGTCGTTGCAGACCGGTTATCAAGGTGTATGATCACGTGGTTACAACAAGAACACAAGTACTGAAACTTCCAGAATCCCTCCGATTGAAAGTACGTATTCTTTTATTTTGTCCTTATTATGTAACGGATTTTGATGAAATATGGCGCATCAAACGCGTTTTGTTAAACTGCATTTGGTGGTCTCGGTACATTGGTCCGTACTGACACGGAAATCGATCCTTCGCAAAAACGACATACGTATGCGCCGAATCCCGGGACCACCACATGCAGCTCATGAAGACCCGTTTGCTGCGCCATATTTCATAAAAAACCGTTTCCTATTAAGTAAAATATCAAATAATACTTACTTTGAAATGGGCGCGCTTTCAGCCATTGTTGTTGTTGTTGTTAAGTATACTTTGAGGGAGTAATCAGTTATTTTTCCCGAAATGCATTATTTCATATAGAACTAACGACAGCATGTATTTGATGATTAAACGTATGCATAATTATTTTCCTGAAGTTATTACATTATCACAGCCAAAATTGCTGTGATAATGTAATACATTCAGTCTAATAATTTGGTCAGAAAATTTCTTCCTCTAATTGTACTTAGCAAGATAAGTACACTTTTCAAATTTGGTGAAATCGTCCACTGTTCATGTCAGTGGTTGTAGTAGTTGTTAGTGTAGTACCCAGGGCTCCAGATAAGGAATTATTAATTGAGTATTGTCACTCCATCATTTCTGAAGCAATTGGGTATTTCAAAATGTTAATTGTTTAAAATAGAATCACACTGCTGTTTACACATCAACAGACAACAATTATTGAATAGTTTGCTTCTAAATGAAAACACATCTTGGTATTTCATTAGAATGGTCTCCAAGGAGACAATTCTAATGAAATACCAAGATTTGTTTTCATGGAAAAATAAGAAAATGTGCTATATTTGTGGTCTGTTTATTGTTTTCTGTAGCAAATTTTTCATTGCTTTTTGATACTCACTACTTTTGATTTCAATTGGGTTTTTTGGCAATTTTAATTGGGTATTTACGCAAATACCCAGCTTATCTGGAGTCCTGGATATACACTGGTCATATTCCAATAAGTCCCCCTGCCATGACGGGTCGGATGTCCTACTAGTATAATGATCAGGGTTTGCACAGCTGGTCAGTCCAGTCCGGCTCTATGTCCGCAGGTCGCCCAAGTTCGCTATTAGCCCTCTTTCCGTGCAGCCGGGCACACAGACGTGTTGTGATTAATGAGATTTTAACGAAACTCAGTTTATTATTCAACGTTTTAACCCATATTCTGTCGGATGTTATGAACTTATAAACAAGTGCCTCCGCCTGAAAATAAGCATGGTGGCATTTTAAATCAGTGTAGATACTGCATGTTTGCTGGCATTACTCGCGTGATCACGCCGTTTCACCTTGCCCACACGTCCGCTACCGACGAAATGTTGCTTCATTGAATAAACACGCGAACAATGTAGTTCCTGGAGAGACTGCGGGGATTAAACAAAACTGGCATAGGCTACACTGCACATAAGGAGTAATGCGCCTGCTTTATACACCGTGGGCTCGATCCTGTGTTTTCCCCACTCTGGTGTCTCCGTGACGCAGTTTCGCTGTGAATATGTGCACTATACGGGCCCGGGTATTCGGGTCAAGGCCCTGGGCTCGGTGTGGATATATACACGTCAATTGGTGCGAATAGACAAAGATTATACGATGTGTTTTGTGTGAAGCGGGTTGGTGGTTTATTGTAGATGCATTCATGGTATGTTAACCTTCCTGAACTAACATATGGATACCAACATTGCTTGCTATATATTTGGGATATATTATCATAACAATAGTTGTCAATGTCAAAACTATATGAACACCCGGCTGAGAAAAGTTACCTCTTGGATTTTGCGTTCAGCGTAGTCCCAGATCAGTCTGCGCATCCGCGCAGTCTGATCTGGGACTACGCTGATCGCTATTGAATGCACTGTGTCTCAGATGATGTCTCACCTATCCAATAAGTTGTTTTACGTTTCATGCACAGTATGTGACATAATAAATAAATCACACCATTTTATTTCATCACATTCCCAAAGCGTATGCGTTGTGTCCAAGTGCATGCCATCAGAAACCGTGATACAGGTGAAGAAAACGTGAATTTTGTTAGTTTGTGATCATACTATGTCACATAATCCCATAATGTCAAACGGCTTGTATCCCGTCAAGACAGGGCGTATGTGCCGTGAAACACGGTACCGTGAAACATTTTTGATATCCAGTCAATACTATTTTTGCCTTTTACAGCCATTTGTAGTTGTTGACGGGATAAATAGAATAGTAGGTTAGTGCCGTGAATGGGAAAACATATCTGGCGCGGCACGGAAACGGGATGTGCTCGGCAGAGCCTCGCCCATCCCGTTTTCTGAGCTTTGCCAGATATGTTTTCACATTCACGGCACTAACCTACTATTCTCTATCTATTTTCCTTATTTCTGAACCAAAGTATATGTTGTGACCACTCATTTGAACCGTCTCGACCACTCATTTGAACCGTCTCGGCGAGACGGTTCAAATGAGTGGTCACAACATATACTTCTGATGAGAAATAAAGAAATTCTTGAGCCTTGCCGGATATTTTTTCCCATTCACGGCACTGACCTACTATTGAGTTACCCCACCCACTTCTTTCATTGGCCCCTTCAATGTTCGCGGAAGAAATCGCGAAATAATCACAATGCTAACACGCTTGCGTGTAGCAAGGTTTGCGGTTTGGAAAATAAACGTTATATCAAGGGGTCACCGGACGACACGGAGTTAGCCCCCATCTTCCACCGATCCTTCAATTATCGGTCTGTTGGGTTTTGTATAAACATTATTTTATTAAAGGCTCATTGTCTCAAATTTTGAATATGTGGTTGTTCGCTTCATACAATGCAAATGACTTATTTCATTAGATCAAATCCAAAATTCGTTATATTCAAGTACAGTGAAACCTCTCTAAACCGGACACCCTGTGAGGTCCCCATGGTGTCCGGCTTAGTGAGGTTTTACTGTAAACAGGCATTTTATCATTCTGAGCCATTGTTGTGTGTTATGCGATCACGAACAGACATTAGCGCCAGAGATAAATGTACAAGAAACTCATCAAAAATAAGATCACAAGTGTTTTATTGGTGTCTGGTTTAGAGAGGTTCCACTGTATATATTATCAGAGACTGTGATGAACAGGGGAGGTAATTTGGTTATGCATTTTCGCTATGCACGTACCAGTAATGAAGATTTATGAAATAAAAGTATTTATGTTGGAAAATGATTATACAATTCTATATTTAGAAATACGTTACACCGCTATCTTAATTTTTTTTGTCTTCTGTTTATTTTCTATTTTCATATCATCAAAAACATGCTTTGGCATCACTTTAGAGTAATTTACAACATGCTCTGACAGCACTTTAGAATATTTTTCATTGGAGTGTTGTGTGTAGCGGTCTACAGGTTAATTAAAATAAAATCAGCGTCCATCGATTGCATGAAAACTAATATTTGCAATGCTGGTTATTGTTCTGTATATGTATTATAATTTCTTTTTCATTAATCCAAAATTTGTTTTTAGGCGACTCATATTATATGTTCAATTGGGTTTAGAAATACGATGCAGATTTAGTAATTAATTGTTTTTACTAATCTGGGGGCCGTTTCACTAAACTTCGTAGGACTAAAATGTTCGTAAGTGCAAACTTATGCATGTTCTTGTAAACAAGTATTGGATTTACATTTATTGAGCATAGGCTGCATATGCAGCATATGCTCAATACATGTAAGTCCATTAATTGAAATTTTCAGACGATCCTGAATTTGTACTTACGAACATTTCAGTCGTACGAAGTTTAGGGAAACGGCCCGCAGTTTCATCATTTTCTGCGCATGTCTGAGACACAGTGCCTTTAAAGTATAATTTACATAGAGAGTGGGTTATACAGGCAGTACAAGAGGATTGGAACGGATAGATGGGTTTCCACCTGATTTTCCAGTTCACCTGAGAGTTGTGACGTCAGCAGACTTCCGAAAGCAGTTTTACTACAATGGCGTCACTATAGAGGAAGTCATTACTCATCAGTAGAAGGTAATTGGATATCAGAGTTAATTTGATGTGTGTATTCATGAACCTGCCATAAAATGCGCACTCGTTGTAAAGTCAGGAAGTGCACGTGGTAACCAAGTGCACGGCGACAACAATTTATAAATAGTAGATCGGAAGATACATGTTGATACGCGTTGGTATTGTTTTCTTTTTTCGCTATTTATCATTCAACGTATTTGTTGTTGTGACTGGTTAAATGTGGTTTATGTGTTTTGCGACCAGTGTATATCCAGATCAGCCTGTGCATCCGCACAGTCTGATCAGGATCTGCACTGTTCACTATTACACCAATGCAATATCCGCCATGCTTCTTACACAAGCAATATGTATCATTATCAGGCCGCGAGTGTGCTATTTCACCGGGAGCACAAATCCCATACAGTAGGCCCCATTTCTCCACTCCACCCACAGCCACATACGACCCTGGCTCTGGCATTGTCTCCCTTATAGCATCGCATATTTTCACCGATATTCATACAATATTTTCATTACAATGATGACGAAATCAATCGAAATTGTTTTTGTAAATTTCCACGTCATTTACGAAAAATATGATCGATATAATCAATATCAGTGATCAACGGCGATGCGATACGGGAGGTCATTCTAGAGTCACATATATATATATTTCCCTTGCCGGGCCTCCGTATTTCGCCAATGTTGATTTCAAAATGAGCAAGCCTTTAGACATTTTAGTTGTTCGGCATTATTAACCAAAACATAATACATGTTCAAAATCAATGCCGGCGAAAATAACAACAACACAGAACAATATGTAAGGTTATAACAAATGGGTTGGCCATTTACAGGGCTACTAAATATAGACAAACACAGGACTTTCTTCTAACAGTTTTATTGTTTAAATATATAATAATATAGTAATTTCCAATAACCTCCGAAGGGAAGCACATATAATACACATTGTTGTAAAGTCACCCTTTTTATTAACCCTTTCAACCCTAAGGAACTGGAATGGACTGTGATATGCTAATGTTCCGACCAATCCAATGGTCACAAAATGATTTTCAGATTCGTCCATTTATGAAAAGGGGGTGTTTTTGTTCTAAGAAATATTAAAATTACTTTCAAAAAGTGCAGATCCTGATGAGACGGCTCGTTACGAGCCGGCTCATCTGGATCTGCACTTTTTGCATAAACCGCTATAGCGGGATTTCGGGTTCAAAGGGTTAAGTTTTTGACCACATGTGGTCGAAAATTACATGTGGTCGAAAATTTAATAAAAAGAGTGACTTTACAACGATGTATAATAATATATGTTATTGTCTAAAACCTAATTAATATAATATAAATAGCGCATTCATTCACGCAATTCCCGGTAAACAAGTCTACGATATGCACATGTCCAATGGCAACATGCCTGTATCTCATAACACTTGCTGATTCGCCAGGACAAAAAGGCATGTATGAATGCTTGAACAATGTTGGTCCTGATCAGCTAGTGCATGTAATATTTCCTAAACTCAGCAGGAGAAGAGCTGGTTCTAATGGATGCATGTGCTGATGTGGGACTATACTGGTTAAAGAGGCGGGCAATTGAATGACTACTTACAATTTATATTTCCTCCCCATAACGATCTATGCTGCTTGTTAGAAGCATGGCGGTTGTTTCATTGATGAAATTGTGAACAGTGCAGATCATGATCAGACTGATCTTGATCTACACTGATCGCAAAATCCATAAGCACAATTTCTCTAGTGATAGCCAAGGTCAATGTCACAATTTTAGTGCGTTCACAAACACGGTGGGGAAATTTGTTTCTATTTCCGTTTCCTTTCACGCCGCTTCTTGATATTTCACACATGCCTTGCTCTCATACCTCTATCATGCTGTGACAATTCCATGATTGTCTGGTCTTCGCTAATCCCGAGGTCAAGCATCACCAGACACGCTTCGTTGTCTTCTGACAACTCTTGGTATACATGTACGACTATATTAACTGGCTTAGACAACTGATTGCTTGGAGATGTTCGTCGAGATAAATTCTAAAGATCTATAATATGTTTTGGTCTGCTATAAAAGATAACTTTCAAGTTGATTCCCCACTAAGCTACTCGTCTGATGATGATACAGGAGATACCAAGGTTCACCCGCCTTCTGATGATATCACCACTTGTTCAACAGTACCGTACGGTGGAATGGTTTGCTATCGACTTAACATGATAACGTACTAGATAAGTCGTCTTAGTACACCTCATAAGTCGTCTTACACTACATGTTCTCGTCAAAACGACTTCATACCGTCTTTATTCCACGAGAACAATTGAAGAAATTAAAACGAAATATCTCGTACGATGTATAGTATCGCGTCTTGATCAGTCAGTAAGTCGTCTTAACGCGATAATTGTGTAGTTCAGCCGACTGATAAGGTGTATTAAGACGACTTAACTCTCACATTGTGACGCTATGTGGATGTCAGAAATATTCCACCATGGTACAGTTTTACAACTTGTTCAAGAATATATTTGAACATGGATTACATCAAACAGTATCCGAAAACAAATATATGACTGTGACTGGAGAACTGGGGCCCGTTTCACTAAACTTCTTACGACTAAAATGTTCGTAAGTGAAAATTTAAGATCGTCTGTAAATTACAATTTATGGATTTACATTTATTGAGCATAGGCTGCATATGCAGCCTATGCTCAATAAATGTAAATCCAATAATTGTTAATGTGAAATTTACGGACTATCATAATTCTGCACTTACGAACATTTTAGTCGTACGAAGTTTTGTGAAACGGCTCCCTGGGGCGTATGGCATTTGTGACCAGTGTAGCTCCAGATCAAATATCACATTCCTGTAGCCTGGTAACGATCTTTATTGCTTTTTAGAAGCATGACCGGTGTTTCATTGATGGAATGACGAACAGTGCAGATCCTGATCAGACTGTGTGGATTTCGTTGGTTTTGGGTAATTTACATAGTTTTGTGCAACTACTAATGCTCAATCATTACACACGAAAGAAATTGTTAATTATCTACACATCCAAAGTTCCGAACTTTCGGACTCCTTTTATACTGTCAAGATACCCGCAATGTATTACCGTACGTATATGTGTAACTCGCGGGCGGTGACGTGAATTGTATGTTGGTAACAATGCACCCGAACCACCAGATATACCGAAATAACACATACAACACCAACATATTAACCTTTCTTCAAGAACTAAAATGTTCGTAAGTGCAAATTTATGATCGTCTGGAAACTTCAATTGATTGATTTACATTTATTGAGCATAGGCTGCATATGCAGCCTATGCTCAATAAATGCAAAACCAATAATTGTTTACAAGAAAACGTTGTTAATGTGGAATTTACAGACTATCATAATTTTGCACTTGCGAACATTTTCGTCGTACGAAGTTTAGTGAAACGGCCCCCTGGTGCGGACACAATGTATGCACTAAGCCTCTGACGACGTTCATACAATTGTATACGAGTTCCTTACAATTCATATCACATGGAAACGAGTATGATAGTATGATTATCACATGATTTCACCCGCAAACGTGACAGACAACCTATATGCAATACGTTTCTGTGAGCAGCAGCCATTGGCTATTTTCGAATCTAGTTGAAAAAACCCACAAACAAAATATTGTTCAAACTAGCAATGACAATATTATGCGTAAATATTTCCACACTATATGAATTTTAGTGCTGCAACTATCTTAACGCACCTAGAAATACGATGGGCTGTTGTAAACCGAACACCGACAAAAGCTCTGACTGCTTAATTAAGAATGTACATGTTTTCAGTTTCATTCATCTCCCATGATTGACAATGTCTGTTTGTGATCGCAAAGCACACGAGTATGTCCTGGAGTCGGCATGTCCCAGTTTAACATCGCAAAACGGGACACCCTGGGACGTTCACAGGATTATGGCAACATGAGGCAATATACATATGAAAACATGTACTCGACTATTTTTTTAATATAATCACAATATAATACAGTTGTCTACAACAGGGCCCGGTTGCTCAAAGCTTCTGTTAGCTTAACAGACTGTTAAATCCTTAGCATTGCTAAGGATTTAACAGTCTGTTAAGCTAACAGAGGTCTTGAGCAACCGGGCCCTGATACATGAGAATATACTGACGGTAGATTACTCAAGGTGCATGATCACGTGGTTACACCAACAACAACGTCGCACACTCCAAAGTAAGTATTATTTGATAGTTTCCTTAATATGCAACGGATTTTGATGAAATATGGCGCAGCAAACGCGTCTTCATGACACATGTGGAGTTTGACACAGACTTATGTCGCTTTTGCGAAGAATCGATTTCCGTGTCGGAGACACGGAAATCGATTCTTCGCAAAAACGACAGAAGTTTGGGCGAAAATACAGAGACCACCAAATGCAGCTTAACAAGACGCGTTTGATGCGCCATATTTCATCAAAATCCGTTACGTAATAAGGATACTATAAAAGAATACATACTTTGAATCGGTACTTGTTGTTGTTGTTAGTACCACGTGATCATACACCGTGTTACTAGTAGTGTATAGAGGTACATACGGTGACTATATCACAGCTCATCTCTCACAATCTCCCTATATATCCCATCATGTCACGTGGGTAACAGGAAAGGACAGCATATATTTACTCAGTTTAGTCCACGGGTATGTTTGTTTGTTTGTTGGGGTTTAACGACCTATCAACATCTAAGGTCATTTAAGGCCGGGTCAATGGGTTTAGTACTAAATCCCATATATTACCTGTACAAATTGGGGGGGGGGGGGTTCCAAAATGAGAACTGAATATTTACAATAGAAAACTATATATTCAGCACGAAATCAGAATAATCCTGATCTGGTACCAGGTCCTCGCCACACCAGAATCACTTGGCACCCTCCCAAAAGCAGTACGATCAGTAATAATCTTACTACTTTTATAATGTGCAATAACCCAATTCAACTCCCAGGTGACAAAAGAACCAAAGATAAACACGTACCTGAGGGCCAAACCAGGCAAATCGTGATTCCTATAAGGAGGAACCCATACCGTTAATTTACGCCGTCGCGCTCGCCCGACCAACCACCAACTAAGTACACGGGTAACATAACTAAGTCGCTTTCATATTTTTTTTAGAACAAAAAACACCCCCTTTTCATAAATGAACTAGACTGAAAATCATTTTGTGCTGATTGAATTGACTGAACAATTAACATTAACATATTAAAATCCATTCCAGTTACTTAGAGGTGAAAGGGTTAATCATATGTTCACTATTGGCAGTAGTAATGGTGCCACATGGGCTGAATGGCGAGCATGGAAGGCCCTGTAGAAGCCCCTATAGTTCACCCACCCCTAGTGTAACCCCGGTTACCCCGGTTACACCAGTAGCCGATTTTATCAACATTGCAAAGTATACTTATCTAGCAAAGTATACTTTGAGGGAGTAACCATTTATTTTTCCCGAAATGCATTATTTCATATAGAACTAACAACTGCATATATTTGATGATTAAAAGTATTTCAAATTAATGATAAATTTATTAATTTTTATTATACTGAATTTATTACATTAGCACAGCCAAAATATATATTACATTAGCACAGCCATTTTGGCTGTGATAATGTAATAAATTCAGTATAATAAACATTAATAAATTTATCATTAATTTGAAAATTTCTCCCTCAAAGTATACTTTGCTAGATAAGTATACTTTGCAATGTTGGTGAAATAGGCTACAGGGCTGGGTGAACAGTAGGGGATTCTACAGGGCCCTTGTTTTCGTTTCACAATTGTCACACTTCCCACCAGCCGGGGCCCAAATGTATCCGCATATATCACGTTTTGTTTCGAAATTATATACTTTTGAACATGCACCAATACAAGTTAAATATAAACCTAATAATATTTACCAATATAATTATATTATTTTTCTAACATGCATACAAGTACAGGGATTTAAATTTACATCCACATAATACATCCAGTGTCAGAAAAGCATGTCTAATAATAATAATACATGTAATAATAATATTAATAATAATAATAATTTTATATTTCTGGTTACACAGTTAATACAGTGGAACCTCTTTAAACCGGACACCCATGGGAGGTCCCAGGGTGTCCGGTTTGGAGAGGTCCACTGTAATTAAGCAATCCGTTAACATTTCTAGTCATTTACAATCATGAACATACACGATAGTGATAATAGCGTCGCCAGGGTGTCATGTAGAAATGTTTCACTGTATAATTTATATAACAGTTAGGCCAAAATAAAATAATTGTTTGTTTCCGCTAACACCTGGAAAAAAAATAGGGTAGGTAGGTAGGCGAAACTTTTTTTTTTCTCGAAATTTGTTTTCCATTCACGACAAACTTTTTGTACTGGATGTGGTAACCCTTACTACGCTGAATTAAATGTTGTCGTATGCTGGAATATTTTCAATATTTCTCGACAAAAAAAACTTGGTTTTGACAGCACATGAGAATCGTCTCCAGTGGAGACGATTCTCATGTGCTGTCAAAACCAGTTTTTTGTTAAGAATTAAAGCAAAAATGAAAAACAGCAGACGGCAATTTCCGTCAACAGCGTAGGAAGGGTTAACCCACTATGGGTTAGTGAAAATATACTGTTTTTATCAAAAAAAATTACCGATATGACGAAAAAAAGTGTATGGTCGGCGGGACAAAATAGGGTCGGTCGGGTTAGTGGAAACAAACAATTATTGTTTACGCCTTACACATACACCGTTTTTGAAGTTACACGACATTGTCCAGAAATCCATGATCATGAATCAAAATGTCACAAATAAGACCATGTAAATGGCAATAAATAGAGGATATTTATATTTTTACATCGAATATGACATATATTTATGTTCATCGAGTGGTGTGAAATGTCCATATTTGGGCATGCACATTTCACACTATGAGATGAACATATATCTTATATGTTACGTTACCAATATATTACTAGTAAGTTCATTATAATTATACCACACCAAGAAGATTGGTATTTGTTAAGACTGTATACTGAAAGAAATATGTACAGTGAAACCTCTCTAAACCGGACACCCTAGGAGGTCCCCAGGGTGTCCGGCTTAGAGAGGTTTCATTGTAAAGCAGGCGTTTGATCATTCTGAGCCATAGTTGTGTTTTATGCGATCACGAACAGACATTATCACCTGAAATAAATGACCAAGAAACTCATCAAAAATAAGATCAAGTGTGTTTTCTTGGTGTCCGGTTTAGAGAGGTTCCACTGTATTGAAATTTGCAGACAACGTCAGTTTTTGGTAGGTGCGCATATAAATATCGACACTGGAACTTCAAATATTTCACCTGGAGTTATTTATACCATCGATGAGAACATATTATTTTGTATTTATATCGTATAGCTAGGTGTAGGTATATAATATATGAGACAGGCCATGTGCGAGTTTGTAACTTCAGGCATCTGCGTAATTTCATTAAAGACGTTTACAAAATTTACAATATTTTTCATAAATAAAGTTAAAAGTTTACAAAATCTTCAGAGTACATACGGAATGAAATTCCGCTCCGCATGTACCGCATGTACTCTGAAAACTATGTCTAGTTTTGACGCCATTTACGGAAAATATTGGAAATTTTGTAAACGTATTTCATGAAATTACGCAGATGTCCGAAGGTACAAAAAATCACATGGCGCGTCTCATATAACCTGTGGCGAGATAAGATGTAAATGACATTTTCTCACTCGTGTATATATTTTGGCAATAACCTCGTTTGCTAACGTGGAAAAGTACACATGAATGAAATCAAGTGTATATTTTGTAAACAGTATGGGTAGGTATATAATTATGTTTGTACGTGTACAGTATACACCGATATACGAGGTAACGGTCGGTGATCCACCTTTTCAGGATGTAACGAGATAATGATCTCAATGTACCGCTCCAACCCACGGTGTTTCCTGCATAACACGAGTCAGTCGCAGGAATGGTTCGTAATGCGCGGATAAGTAACAAAAACACGCTATATTTTATACTAATCTCCTCAGATCAGCAGATTTGCCAATTATTTATGTTGCTATAAAATGTCGAGATTTGATGAAACCGTCTTTATTACTGTATCCGAGCGTTGCCGATGTTTACATCGCATGCTTTCGGAAATGATGTTTTAGTTTCAGATTTAGTTTCACAGGGCTCCAGATAAGGAATTTGTAATTGAGTATTGTCACTCCATCATTTTTGAAGCAATTGGGTATTTCAAAATGTTAATTGGGTACAATAAAATTACACTACTGTTTACACATCAAGAGACAGCAATTATTGAATGGTTTGCTTCGAAATGAAAACATGTCTTGGCATTTCATTATAATTGTCTCCTTGGAGACAATTCTAATGAAATACCAAGATGTGTTTTCATAAAAAAAGAACAATATGCTATATTTGTGGTCTGTTCATTGTTTTCTGCAGCATGATAAAGGTACCACAAATTTTGAATTGCTTTTTGATACTCGCTACTTCTGATTTCAATTGGGATTTTGGCAATTTTAATTGGGTATTTAAGCAAATACGCAGCTTATCTGGAACTCTGGTTCAAACTTTCATATTTGCTCTAATATCCCGTTAACTCTCATTTCTACCCATGTTAGGCGTATTTCCGACATGGCCATGTTTCCGTCAATTTTCTGACATGACTAGTTTATGACCGAACAGCGATTCTATCAGACACTGACAGCAACTAGAATCTGATTCCGTCAATTGTGGCTGTGTCTGGAGAAATTGATGTTATGAGATTTGTGACTAGTGTGGCTCCTGAGCAAATATCACACTACTGTAGCCTGACAACGATCTATATTGCTTGTTAGTACTGGTGTTTCATGGATGGAATTGCGAACGGTGCTGTGTGCCGTTTCACTAAACTTCGTACGATTAAGATGTTCGTAAGTGCACATTTAGGATCGTCTGGAAATTTCAATTAATGGATTTACATGTATTGAGCATATGCTGCATATGCAGCATATGCTCAATAAATGAAAATCCAATAATTAATAAACATTGCTAATGTAAAATTTACAGACAATCATACAGACAAACATTTTAATCGTACGAAGTTTAGTGAAACGGCCCCCTAGTGTATTTCAGATCCTGATTAGACTGTGCGGATGCACAGGCTGATCTAAATCTACACAGGTCGCAAAACATATAAACCCCATGTCTCTCATTACAGCCACATTTAATTCTGGAAGCTGTAGATCATTATAGAAAAACAGAAGTACCTGTTTGTCGGAACTACATATTAATGCGCCAATCTCCCAGGCAACTCGTCCTGGTGGCATTTTCCAACTTTGAGTATGATAATGATCGGAATTATAGGAAACTTCTGTCAATGACATTAAACATTGCACACATTTCCCGGAACATACATTCAGCAATATTACGCAAATTTTCGGAATTATAGGAAACTTCTGTCAATGACATTAAACATTGCACACATTTCCCGGAACATACATTCAGCAATATTACGCAAATTTTCAATGTCTTCTTGGCAATATTCAATTTTTGATGAACACGAAGTTACGTATCAACAATTGCGATGCGGGTCAATTTGGTTGCATTGTTAGCTTCAATATTACGATACCTGACTAAATTACGATGACTCACAACACCTATGCAGCTCCCCACGTTATACTCTATCACCGACGTACCAGCATTGGACGACCGTATGAATGAGTAACACCACGTTGCTGATTAGTGAATTAGATTGAGAATGTGTGCCGCCGCATTCCTGGCTGTATCGGGGGCATATACCTGTGTTACACCTGTACTATTGTGTGAATTAGATAGGCAGTGCTACCATTGTGTAGATGCTGAAGCGATAACCCCTATTTTCTGGCTGGCACGCAGGGCGACATACGTTGTAAGTTGACTTCGTGGCGGCTAAAGAATTCAGAATGAAGTGAGATCCGTTGGTTTAGAAAATACCCGTAGCCATTGTAAGCACATACACCATAAACAACACGATCTAGACCAGAGAAACAGACGTGTAAACACACATTATAATATGTTCCTGTTACACTGAGATGACTACATGTAGAACCAGTGCAATATAGAAATCATGGTCTTACCGAGGTGCGCACTATGACTGGCCTGGCGGTGTACGGTATTTATAGGTTATTTGATTTGTATATGGATACAGTTCCAACCTGTCGTGTTCGTTCGTGTGTGCACTTACACGCTGACCCCACTGTATATGCACGAGTTCCGCAACGTGCGATATTGCGCGATTGTAGGAGCTCAATATTGTTGCGCGGCTGAACGAGTGGCATATATCCACATACAAATCAAATAACATTTTTATTATATATGTACATCATTCGAAATGTATATGCGCTTCAAAAATATACAAAATATAAATAAAATAAACAAATTAGTGGTGATTTAGAAGGAACTATTTTGCGTTGTGACGCGTAGTTCAGACACTGACCAATACGAACTCACGCGACGTCAATATGGAAAACTATTGACGTCTTGCGTTGCATTGTGTTTCAGTGGGAAAAAAAGGTACGTATATACTAAATATATATATATTTGCCATCAGTTGGGAAATATGAGAACATTGGTGTTTTCAGGGAGCCGGCGATCGTAACAAGATCAGACACGTTTGCAAATGGAATGACAAAATCGCCAACCAAGAATACACGTACGCAATTCCTAAATTCTATTTCTATTTCTAGATACGATAACGTATAACACTGAGCAGTTGCTTCTCAATGTTTTACCACAACTTGGCACGACGGCTCGCAATCTGCCGGCGTATCGCCGTAAAAACCTCCGCACATCCAGCCCCATATCTCTGACGTTTCCATTCAAGATCCGTGATAAATGTATTTCTGCCAGACTTTGGGAAACAGATATTAACAGATTAACACATCGACATTTTTTTGCAGAAATTGATGTTGAAATTGACGATATTGTCCGTATATTTCTATACATAACACGCGTAACATGTCAGAGAAATGTCCGGAGTATTATTAATTAGATCGGCAGTGACAGAAAGCCAACTGTTCAAGTGATCGCACACATTACGGAGAAATCCGACTTACTGTCGGCAGTTTTCGGCAACAGCGGGAAGTCTGGTTTCCTGGTGACTAGTGTTCGTTCTGTTTTAACACGGAAACCGAGAGATAACGGTTTGTTTTTGCTTGTTTTAACGCAGATTTCGCGAATGATCACATCTCACAGAAACCATAAACAGAAACCTACGTTGCCGACCCATTACATTCTGTCGATACACCGTCTTACTGATACAGAAATACGAATATTGTCTCATCAGAAGTATATGTGGTGGCCACGATTTGAACCGTCTCGTCGAGATGGCTCAAATGAATGGTCACAATATATACTTTAAATGAAAAATAAGAAAAATAGAAACACAAGTTCAAAATATTCATACGTATTCTTGATGTAAATGGCGAAACAGATCACGTGATATGTTCGGCAATGAGCGTCTGTTGCGGCAACACGTGCTCGGTGAAACATAAACACAGCTGCTGGTCCATGTGTTTTTCAATCGAGTGGGATATATATTTGTCTTTTAATTAGATAAAAACATATTAATAGGTTTATTAATCACGGAGCGACTTTGAGACACGGCATAACGTACCACATAGCGTTGAAAACTGCATCATTCCAACAGATAATTATTTAAACAGTTGTGCCACACAAATATTCCTTGCCAATACATACGCCATGCCAGTATTATAACGTCTGGGTATCATCGATCGTCAACTGTCATCGTCTTAACAAGAAATCAATTTTGCTTCTTGTAAGTGTTGGTAAGAAGTGACAAATACTATAGTCTGTTTCACGAAAGCTGCCCAAATGTTACGGCCATACAAACAATTCAAAAACAATATTTATTTCGATAATATTAAATTAAAGGAAAATTTAAGAATGAGCCTTCTTTTTATTTCGTGAAATTTGGTCAAATATTGATTTTATTACGAAAAATTGATTTGTCTATGGGAATTTAACATGGGGGAAAAAGGTAGAGGAGTTGTGGGAGGAGTCAAACAACGATTTTTTTTGGAAATTGACTCCGAAACCTAGCCATAGATAGCTTGGAAATGATCTAACTAATAAAACAAAAGTTAAATTTTAAAAATCGGTCCAGTATTTCTGAAATTCTAAAAAATTTCCCCATGTTAAATCCCCATAGACCGTGAAGATGTCTATGGGGATTTAACATGGGGAAATTTTGTTTTCGCAATAAAATCAATATTTGACCAAATTTCACGAAATAAAAAGAAGGCTCATTCTTAAATTTTCCTTTAATTTAATATTATCGAAAAAAATATGTTTTTTTAATTGTTTATATGGCCGTAAAATTTGGGCAGCTTTCGTGAAACAGACTATAGATAGTTTCCCGGCGCGCTGACTCATTTAAAGGTACATACATGCCCATTCAGTAGGCACAAACTGTTCTTTATATGAAAGACATCATCTGAGACATTTTCTGGCATTCATTCACCATTACCCCACGTATTGATTGACATTATTATACATTCTATATTAGACGTAAATTTCCACACTGATATCAGGGGCGATAACCGTGTTTCCTTAAAATGTTAACGGACATTACTGTTTATTATCTGTATTTATTTTTTGATTTACAATGTACATACTTTATAATCTGTGGAAAATGTTATCTTTTGAGGTGATGCATTTAATTAGTATAAATAAGTAAAACATATCATGCCTCGTTTTCATATATGAAAATAGCCTGATACCACCGCGAGTCACTATCAGTAAAATAATATTTCTAAATGATTATATCTGTATAGCGGGCACTCGTAATTTTTAGAACTGGTGGAATAGTGACACAATTACACACTTATTTAATTCCTATAAAGAACATTTTGTGCCTACTGAGTGGGCATGTACCTTTACGAGGGGCATTCGTGTACAACAGTTGCAACCATTCCCATGTCCCCCACTGCTAGAGAAATATCCGTGCGGCAATCTGTTTTTCATTGCCGTCATACATAAATATTACTGGATGAGCGAAACCAGATAAAGCGCACATTGATCTCAATACAGCTGTGCCTTCATACCATCGGGTTAATTTGCTCAAAATATCCTTCCGAATAACTGATACGTTCATAATTATGAAAGTAATGGCTTTAAAATTGCCAAGAAGCTGGTGTTAATTCAGAAGTTTCACTTGGAAATTGGCCTCATAACAAACCACTTGGACCTTCCCTCCCCAGGGGGCCGTTTCACAAAACTTCGTACGACTAAAATGTTCGTAAGTGCAAAATTATGATAGTCTGTAAATTTCACATCAACACTGTTTTCTTGTAAAAAATTATTGGATTTTACATTTATTGAGCATAGGCTGCATATGCAGCCTATGCTCAATAAATGTAAATCCGTCAATTGAAATTTCTAGACGATCCTAAATTTGCGCTTACGAATATTATAGTGGTAAGAAGTTTAGTGAAACGGGCCCTTGATTAGATAGTCAGTGGAAGTCTGTAGGCTGATCAAAATCTCACTTTTGTTTTTCCTTAGTTACATCATTTCCAACCTATCTAGCCAGGTTTCGGTGTCAATATTTGATTGAATTTCATCCAATAAAAACAATTTTGGAGGGTTATTTTTTTGCCATTGACGAAAAGATACTTACATCTAAATATAGTTTAGATTTAATGTATTTAATAGCCAAAAGTAGATCGGCAGAACAACATGGAACAGTAGTTGGGTGTAATTCTAACTTCAAAAAAGATTACTGCATCCTATACATCGCCGAGAGACTTAATACAGCGTCCTGATAACAGTTGAGAACAATGTGTATGTCGCTCGTGCGTGGTAGATAAGGACGAAATTGGAGCGCTGCCGAAATAGAGATTGCCATTGTAACCAAACATCGAACATTCCTGACCCGTTGTGAACTTGGCAGCATTTTACAGGTTGCTCAAA
Organism: Conchocele bisecta; assembly: GCA_029237695.1. NCBI lineage: Eukaryota > Metazoa > Mollusca > Bivalvia > Lucinida > Thyasiridae > Conchocele > Conchocele bisecta. The sequence goes on from CM055265.1 coordinate 212,762,070, forward strand.
GTACGTTCAGTACATGGGGCCCGTTTCACTAAACTTCGTACGACTAAAATGTTATTTAGGATCGTCTGTAAATTCCACATTACCAACGTTGTCTTGTAAACAATTATTGGATTTGCATTTATTGAGCAAATTGCGATTGGTGGATTTACATTTATTTGAGAATAGGCTGCATATGCAGCCTATGCTCAATAAATGTAAATTCAATAATTGTTTACAAGAAAATATTGTTGATGTGAAATTTACAGACAATCATAATGTTGCACTTACGAATATTTTAGTCGTAGGAAGTTTAGTGAAACGACTCCCAGAGAAGCAACTAGAGTACACACCCGTCTGCATTAATCTTAATCAGATTATCAACGTTTCTGAACATTTATTGGCAATACCAACTCGCAATCAAGCAAGCTGATTGTCTGAGCCTGAGCTGTAGCACAGCTCAGGCTCAGACAATCAACTTGCTTGATTTCAACTTCAATAGTGAAGTGTTTCGAAGTTAGGAAACTGAGAAATATTGGCAATATTAGCGCAGGCGGCAGCGTACTGGCAAATATTCGTATTTAACGCTTCTAAGAATCATTTCACCGGCTATGTAAGGGTCCGTAGAGGAAGGGGGCTAAGTCCACACCGACTTAGCCCCCTTCTTCCACTGACCCCTTCACGTGTGTTTCCTCCGACGACAGCATTCACCCCGTGTCTACGTCAATGTTGAAATCGAAATGAATGAATTAACGAAACTCGTAGACACGGACACGCGCTCGGAGGACACGTCACACGAACATACATTGCTGTTTTCTTGTTTATGGTTATTTTCTCGTCGAAATAGAAATAAGACTTTTTTCAGATCGGGGCACATTTTACTTATGAATAACTTAAACTAACTTATTGGCCACATGGGACTGTTACCAGGGGCACGTCTCACTAAATGTTCGTACGAATATTTCTATGAATGTGGTTAATTAATGCTACCATTTTCAACCTACATGTAAATGTCATTATATTTGAACAAATCCACCAAATAATTCCCCAAAATCTGGTACTAATGCCAACATTACTTTCAATCAATTATTTCACATGAACGTCTTAGTCGTACGAAGTTTAATGAAACGGCCCCCAAATGAGCGAGGTTTATGACACTTTGACCAGTCTAACTCCAGATCTACCAGCAAATTCCTGCAGCATTGCTACACTTGCATAACATTAATTCAATATGTTCACCTGTGCAGACAGTTCTGGGGCCCGTTTCACTAAACTTCATACGACTAAAATGTTCGTAAGTGCAAATGTAGGATCGTCTGAAAATTCCTATTGATATATTTAGATTTATTGAGCATAGTCTGCATATGCAGCCTATGCTCAATACATGTAAATACAACCATTGTTTACAAGAAAACATTGTTAATGTGTAATTTACAGACTATCATAATTTTGCACTTACAAACATTTTAGTCGTACGAAGTTTAATGAAACGGTCCCCAGGATCTACACTGATCAGCATGAAATAAGTCTGCTCTTGTCAGGTAGTCATCCAAATGCATGCTAGTGTGAACTACATAGCATTATCATAACACATAATGCAATAATGCGACCCTATACTAAGCACACGAATATTCGCGTTTCTAGGGCCTGTTTCACTAAACTTCGTACGACTAAACGTTTTGTAAGTGAACAATTATGATAGTCTGTGAATTTCACATTAACAATGTTTTCTTGTAAACAATGATTGGATCTACATTTATTGAGCATAGGCTGCATATGCAGCCTATGCTCAATAAATGTAAATCAATGAATTGAAATTTCCAGACGATTCTATGTTTGCACTTACGAACATTTTAGTCGTACGAAGTTTAGTGAAACTGCCCCCTGGTATCGAGTTGCATTATTGCACACGGTTGTGTAATATGAACCAGGATCACTGGTGTTGCTGCACTCCGCACCGGCGTAAAATGTTTCACGTCGAAAAGTGGTTTCCTGACGAGATGCCACTCATCTTTACTGAGAGCTATCGCATAAACGTATTTTTTCGTCTAGTATCCGGCGCAAATATCTTGCACCGGTTTCTAGACGAAAATGTGTTTACGTGGTATCTTCTGCATGTAGCTGAATGGGAATTATTTAGGAATCCGGCGCCTACTTCGACGTGAATCCTTTTACGGTGGCGCGGCGTGCAGCAACAGTCGCCATTGTTGTCACATATTGCTTTAAAGGTACATGCCCACTCACATGTCCCACATTCATGGTTATAATATAGAGAGACAGATAGTTTTGTATATTCTGTAGATATGACATTTTCTGGCAAAATAAGCATTCATTCACCAATACCCCACGTATTGATTGGCGTTATTATACATTTTATATCAGACGTAAATTTCCACACTTATACCAGGGGCGATAACCGTGTTTCCTTAAAATGTTAACGGACAATACTATTTATTCTCTGTATTTATGTTTTGATGTGCAATGATCATACTTTATAATCTGTAGAAAATATTGTTTCAGGTGACGCATTTAATTAGTACAAATAATTAAAAAAATATTATGCCTCATTTGAATAGCCTGATACCACCGCGTGTCACTATCAGTAAACTAAATATTACTAAATGATTATATCTGTATAGCGGGCACTCGTACTTTTTAGAACTGGTGGAATAGTGATACAATTATGCACTTATTTAAAAACCTATAAAGAACATGTTGTGCCTCCTGAGTGGGCATGTACTGAACTTGCAGCCGGCACAGACATACAGGTATGTAGTCTAATCAGAAAGTAATAAATTTCGCAGTTCCGTAATACAGATATCAAGGTGGTTGATCACGTGGTTACAACAACAACAACGTCGCCCACTCCAAAGTAAGCATTATTTGATATTTTCCTTAATATGCAACGGATTTTGATGAAATATGGCGCAGCAAACGCGTCTTCATGAAATGCATTTGGTGGTCCAGGGAGTTTGTCACAGACTTATGTCGGAGACACGGAAATCGATTCTTCGCAAAAACATCAGAAGTTTAGGCTGAAATACAGAGACCACCAAGCTTAACAAGACTCGTTTGATGCGCTATATTTCATCAAAATCCGTTACGTAATAAGGACAATATAAAAGAATACGTACTTTCAATCGGATGGATTCTGGAAGGTTCAGTACTTGTTGTTGTTGTTAGTACCGATGTGACAAAACCGGACTTATTTACTTTGCGACCTGTGACTACCATGATTACAGTGCCGTAGGAGAGATTGTATGATTTGGAGCGCGGTTGCAACTAGAGAAAAGTGTATTGAATGATTTAAATATTACTGTTCGGATGGACGTCTCTGACACTATGTTTCGCACATAAGCATTTCATATTGTTTTACAAAAAGCAGTTGAGTGGAGTGACTTTCAATATTGATTCCCCCTCGCGTCCTGCCCGGCTCCTACGCCAGTTACAGACTGTGTGTCATTCGGACAGCGAACCGTTCGCTATGAATGTAACCAAATTACTATACAACGCCAACATGGGATGGGGGTGGGGTAGGGTGAGGGGGGTGTCATTTCACTAAACTTTGTACAATTAAAATGTTCGTAAGTGCAACATTTACAGACTATCATAATTTTGCACTTACGAACATTTTAGTCGTACGAAGTTCAATGAAACGGCCCACAGGTTGCTTTTTTTTTGACATTCCGTCAGCTAAATAGTCAATATGTGTCTGAAAAAGAGATTAGATCGTTGCTAGGCTACTGGAATATTCCAGCTGATCAGGGGTTACACTGATCACAAATGTCATAAACCCATGTTCACGAGTCACAGCTATACCGTATGTCATTATTTCAGCCTCAAACTCTGGCATAATGTTGTAGTTTGAGATTAAACTAGTGACCAATACATGGGCAACGCTCTGACAAATTCAGGCCTATATTGTCTTGTTTGTGACCAGTGAAGACCCAGACTAGTCTGCGCTTCCGCGCAGCCTGATCAGGGTCGTCACTTATCGTCATTTGGTCAGCAAACCAGCTATTTCGAATCTACCGAAACTCACTTTAAATTTAATGTTTAATATCAGTGAGCAGGCTGATCAGGATCTACGTTGGTCGTGAATGGAATATTATCCCGTCAACACAGGGCGTATGTGCCGTGAAACACGGTGCTGTGAAACATTTTTGATATCCTGTCAATACGACCTAATCACTGTGTATGAATATGTGCGGTTGTCATACTAGTCGATTATCCAATTTTGAGGATGCGGGTGGGGTTATTTTTTTGTATTTTAAAGCTATTTGTAGGTGTTAACGGGATAAATATAATAGTAGGTTAGTGCCGTGAATGGGAAAAATATCTGACGCGGCACGAGCCTCGCCCATCCCGTTTTCTAAGCCTTGCCATATATTTTTTCCCATTCACGGCACTAACCTACTATTCTCTATAACTTGGATTTATCAGAGCGTGGCTCAATTATAAATCTAACTGTATACGTTACTTCTTCTTTGTGAACGTGGCGGCGAAGTCGAATATGGGCGACTCCACCGGCTCCAGGTTGTTCATGCAGTACTTGTTGACGATCGGCTTGGCGAACTTGTCCTCGTTGTCCTGGATCGTGAAGATCCGGTTGCGCATGTACACAAACGCCTTCGGTTTCTCTTTAGGTTTCTCCTTCGGCGGCTCCGGCGTCGGCGGCGCCTGCACTAGCGTTTTTCTGCCCGGCTTCGGCGACTTGCTGGGAGACGACGTGCGTTTCTCCAACGATTTCTTTTTCTTTGAACCGAATAGTTTCTTCATGAAGCCTTTCTTCTCTGGATGTGGTTCACCGTCTGTTTGGTCAGACGATGTGCTTCCGGTCCGCGCGCGTGCTTCTGGTACGACGTCGGTAGTGGGAATCACCTCGACGGTAGTTTTCGTTGCTGGGACGGCTTTGCGCCTCGCCGTGTGGCGCTGCGGTGTGGGAGACGCTGATTGTTCCCTTGGCTGTGCTTTAAGGCGCAATGACGACAGGTCGAGGGCGTCGTGTGGCGATGACGATTGTCGCGAAACTGCTGATCGATATGACGCGCTTGATGAATTGGACCCTGTCGACAGCGGTCGTGTTTCGGTAATTATAGGTAGATGTTGTTTCGGGTGTCTCGTTTTAGGCACGGTCGAGTAGAAATCTGGTCCCTGTCCCTGTTTCGATGCTGGATACGTATTATACGTGTCAGGCTTATTTACTTGCGTTTTCGTCGATACTTTCGGTGACATTTTCGGTGACGTTTTGCGCAGTGCCGCCTGGTTTGGTACGGTGGCGATCCGGCCTGGGGCCGAGTTATTGCGCCGGGCCTGGGGCGTCCGCTTCTGGTCCGACGGCGGGGCGCTACTTTCTTCCCGCTCCGCATCCGGAGGCTTCTCCCGGTACTTGCCTTTCAGTGTTGTTAACGGTTGGGCTTTCCGTTTGACCGGCTCCGTTTTCGGATCCTTAGACTTCAGCATTGCTTGGGATTTCGCTGCTAAATCCATTACGTTTTTACGCCGCTCACTCTCCGATTGTTTGTCTAATTCTTTCAATATTGACGAATCTGAATTACTGTCTGAATCGGATCCCTTCTTCCATGGTAATGACTCGGGCGATGATTTTGTTGTAGGACTGTGAAGTCTGTCCGAGACATTTTTCAGTTTGTTAATACATGCTATCATTTTCTCGTCTAAAAGTGTAGAATCAGTTTCAACGCAAACATCCTTTTTAACTGGTTTCGCGAGTTTTAGGGATCGTTCAATTACAGGAGACTGCCCGAGCAATTCCTGCATGGCGCGGACATGTGACTCAGTCGTCGTATACTTGTCAACCTTTGAGGTACATATAGTATTTGTTCCCGTACTTAAATGGTGGCTTGACGGTGTGCAGGTCTCTTTCTCAAATGTTAGCGCATGTTCAGTATTCACTCCAACCGTGACAAGATTGTCCCGTATTGGCTTTTCAAGGTCAGGTCCAAATTCAGTTTCTTGTGCGACCATACTGTCTATATCCAAGGTCGCAGCGGAAACAATGGTCTGTGCAGTAGCGTCACACATCAACACGTTATACTCATCACTGAGCAGTTTCTCATATTCTGCATCTGACCCTATTACGTCGAAAGCAACTTCTGGTACTAAAATGATCTCGTCACAGTCCATATCACTCAAAAGTCCTATGTAGGGCAAGTTTTCCGTCGACGTCGCTGCGTCAGTACACTCTAACCCTCTGAATGCGTCAATATCTGCTTCGAAGTCGCACGATGTTGCTATTGACTTGTCATACATCTTAACTGGCAATGTTTGTGTGTCACAGTCGACGAGGTTGTTAGGTGTGACAGCTGATAATACCAGGGTACCGCGGTCACTCGTGTCAAGAGGCACCGGCGACGTAGACGAATCCACATATGATTGACGTCCTTGACAGACATCACACACCGTTACCGACGTATCTTTATCTATCTCGTCAAGCCATGTGTTATCGGTCACGCAGCCTGTTTCAGTAACGTAACATGTGTCGGTGCTTGTTTCGGCATTTTCAGAATGTACGTCCATGGCCGTCTGTGCGTCCTGAATGCCTACGCGTTCAGTTAATGTTTCACTATCGCATATGACGACGACGGTTTCCGTAGTGTTGTCCTGCACGTTGACGACGTTGGTGTGTGTGGCCTGGTCCATGAGGATGACGGGGTTGGTGCCGATACTCGCCTCCCTGGTGGCAGGCCGGGCCGGCGAGATGCCCGTGTTCACAAGCTGGGGAGTCACCGTCGCCGTCCACGAGTCCGTGTGTATCGTCCGCACTGTCCCCGTCTCCTTGTCGCTGCGAAACACCGGGTCCGTTTCAGTGCTTGTGTCTGCATACTTTTTCTTCTCCTTTTTCTTACGCTCATCCTTTTTCTTTTTATCCGTAGTTTTATCCTTCTTTTCTTTGCTTTTTGGTTTCTTTTCCTTTACAACCCCGACAGCCGCGCTTTTTATCAAGTAGTCAACTAAATCCTGTGTCGTATTTGTCTCAACTGTATGCATGTCTGGTTTTACTCCAACGCTCTGTTCACAAACGTCTGGTTTCATAGTTTCTGTAGCACTTTCCACCATATCCGCCATTTCAGTACACACCGACCTATCTGTAGTCTGTGCACTTTCAGTCCATGTTACCTTACTTTCATGTGTAACTGAGGGCATATACGTACTATTGTCAACACTAATTATGATCGGAGTAGATGTACGCTTGTTCCTCTGTCCAGCATAATCAGTGGCGATGTTCTTATTTACGGTGATCTTATCTGGTGTCTGTGTATCGGAGGTTCTGACACTAGGGAACGTCATCGTTGTTGTTTCGCGCAGATCAGGCTTTTCTGTATTCGTTTTAACAGACCGAGAGTCAGGTATAACTTTCACCGGGTGTGTCGTATTTACGGATTTATTTCTGGTTTCTGGTGTGAAATCGATCGGATCTAAGGCAATAGTTCGGGTACTAATTACTTCTGCTACAGCAGAGAGCAGATTCTGACTTGAATATTTACGAAATGACCCGTTTAAGCTCTCCTGACTTGAAACCCGCATGGGCGATAACACAGGTGACACGTCGGAGAATTCATCGTTCGAAAGCGAAATATCTGTCTGAACACGGCGACTTTTGATGAGGCTGCGTCGACGGCGCTGTCGGCGATCGGACTCACCATCGCCCATGTTAGTTATAATGATGTCCTGTATGGCCGGCGCGTCGCCGTCAATTATGGGCAGGGAACTCGTCGATGAACTCCGGCCCTTCTTCAGTTCGGCGGAACATTTCACACAGCTTCCATTGACAATTTCATCTGACTGAAATATCTGTTTGTTTGAGTCGACCATAGAACACATTGTGTTTACACTTACGTCAGTCCTATGTACTGGTTCGTCATTATTAAATCCATTACTCATATGTTTCCTATAATTAGTATCTGATCTAGGAACATTTGCAGGTGGGACAGTGAATGTCATTTCTGCCGTGACAAACGACGATGGTTGACTACTGGTGTCAGTTTGTGTGTCACGGGTTGCACAGATACGTTTAGGTGGTCTGTCCCCGTCCGTATCCGCGCGATGTTTAACACTTCCTCCGTCGTTCTCAGACTCGTCATCAGACTTCGTTGAAATGTAGCCCAACTTCACGTTCCCGGGAACAAACTTAATGTTCTGTACGACATTATCGGGTTCGGGTGGTAAACCGGGTTCCAGCAGGGTAGATAGCTTATTCTGTAAATCCTTTTTCAGAAGTAACATTTCAATTCCATCATTTCGGTTTATAATTATTTCAGCCAGATTACATGTTGCTTGTAAACCTTCAAGGTTTTCCTGTAACCATTCTTTATTTTGTAGGAAGCTTTGTATACTATCACCGTATTCGTTGTCTACACGCTGCATTAACTGCCTCTCCGTGCTTCGGACTTGTGAAATGTAACTGATGGCAAGGTCACGAATATTGTCCCTTGTTTCTTTAAGGGTAGTTTCTACTTGGTTTATTGTTGATATTCGCCCCTGCACCTCGCCCAGTCTATCTTTACACTGACTCAATAATGTATCTAACCCGGACTTGTATTTCGAAAATCCGTCACTAAACGAACAAATTTCGTGGTCTCTATGCTCCTGAAATGTGCAGACGACACATATACATTCGTCACATGGCTCGCAATAGAACCTGACAATTTCATCTGGGTGATTCTTACATTCTATATCTTTCTCACCTTCTATGTCAATTAAGCTGTGATTCTGTGTCACCCTGGTCGTCATGTGCAGGTCCACACATGACTTACACAGCAGTTTGGCGCAGTCGAGACATTTATGGCACGCATTGTTACTACTTCGTGGCTTCTCGTTTGTACATATTTCACACGGCGGGACTTTTCCTGTGCGTTTCCTGTTAATGGCGTCCGTTAGACTGGACACGAGGAAATTATCCGGAAGTCGCCGAACCCCGCCGGTGGGTATTTCCGTTTTACTCCGGCACAACGGACATGTAATATAACGACTGTAGAGAAGGAAGCGGGAACTCCTGTTTGTATCCGAGTCGACGTGTTGCTGCAGGCAGTCTGTACAGAAGGTATGTAGGCAGACCAGCGTCTTTGGGTCCCGGTACGGATCAAAACAGATCTTACAGTGCAGGAACTGGTCAGTTATCTCCTTCATCAACTTATTGCCCGCCGTCGCCATGGTGAATATTATACAACTGTGTTGTTATTAGTATATAAGCATGTAGAGACGCGTAGGAACACGTTACCTGTCAGAAGTAATGATCGTCTGTTCGCTCCTCCATCAGTCACTCGTACTCACGAATGTGTATACGTACAGCACGTTTCCATCAACACATTATTCCAGTACACATTGTGGCGATCATGAATATAATCCAGCGAACAGGTTTCTGTATCGCTGGGAAGTTGATCACCTCTCAGAGTTAACTAACATTCCACACCTCTGTTCCAGAAACGCACCTCCCGTTTTAGCGGCGTGAAGTCAACACTAAGATCACGTCAGATTAACTAGAGCTAGAATTAAATACCTGTCTTAGACGACTGACGTCACAATTCTCGTGCAATCATCGGTCTCCCTCGGCGCGGGATATTTCTGGAAACAAGAAAACATCGGGATAATCAGGTGACTCAGGACGGAAGAACGGTAAGAGCTGCTTGTTTTATAAAAGATCAACACGATATCACAAGATACTGTCAGTAATGGAACAGGTTTCTGGTAAAACGTTACATTTGGTCTTTGCAAGCGATGTAGACCCGGACACGCAAACTGTGCAGAATAAACAATGTTTCCATTACGTAACTGCTGTGATCAATTGCAAACAGTGACTATCCTAATCAGACTGCACAACAGTGTAGTCTGATCAGGATCTCCACTGTTTGTCATCCAAATAGTAAACTTTCGTTGTAGCCGTAGTATGTACCAGACACGGCGTTAACGTTACGAGATTCTACACATTGGACAAGTGTTCGTCCAAAGACATTGACCCGTACCGACCTCTGGCATCTGTATCCTGGTACCAGGCTTGCCACGTACGACCGTCTGGTTACCAGCTCATGTTTGGACCGTTACTGTTATAGTGACGTGACATGAGAAAAATGAATGAATGAAAGAAAACAGAATAGTATTGAAACTGTAGCTCGCTCCCGCATGCCGCATCACATGTTGGGGCCCGTTTCACTCAGTTTCGTAAGACTAAGAAGTTCGTAAGTGCAAAATTGTAATCCACAATAACATTTGTTCTGACAGCCGGATTTGGAAAATCGTGTGTGTGCAGCATTTACCGACATGAAACCGTAGGTACAAACTGGTAGCATTAGATAAACACGTTAACCCATTTCAGTCTGAGGATACGATAATTTTTGTTGAAAAAATCTCATTATTTTGTTCATTCATCGATAAAGGTATATGTTGTTACCACTCATTTGAACCGTCTCGTTGAGACGGTTCAAATGAGTGGTAACAACATATACTTTCGAAAGGATATAAAGAAAATAGGGATATTTTTCTCTCAAAAGGTTCATACTACTAAAAGCGTATCCCGTCTGTAATGGGTTAATGTGAGAAGCAAATTCATAGAAATATTCTTACGAACATCGTTATCGTACGAAGTTTAGTAAAACCGGTCCCGGGTCTATAAAATGCTCAGACTAACAGTATCCACTGACATGCGCCTGCATATTAATCACAAACGAGCAGGCGTCATTTTGTACAATTTTAAAAGCAAGTACATCACACCTGTTATGTGTACTTTTATTTCTAAGGTAAAAGAAAGAAGGGCAACACAAAATAATGTCGAAATACAACACGGCATTATATGCGATATGTCTTGCAACACTAGTCGATTTGCAATTTATTGTACGTATCTTAATTGTAAAATGTGTGTTGGAATAATGTGTGTTGGAATAATGTGTGTTGGAATGTGTTTTAAGTCATTCCTTTCGGAAATAATAATTTAGAGCAAAATTCTCGAAGTAGACTGCAAACAACATCAAGACAATACAGCACGGTAGTAATAACCTGGGGCCGTTTCACTAAACTTCGTACGACTAAAATGTTCGTAAGTGAAAAAATGTGATAGTCTGTAAAGTTTACATTAACAATGTTTTCTTGTAAACAAGTATTGGATATACATTTATTGAGCAATAAATGTAAATCCATCAATTGAAATTTACAGACGATCCTAAATTTGCACTTACGAACATTTGAGTCGTAGGAAGTTTAGTGACACGGGCCCCAGGCCCACAACGGTGATACATGAGTATGCAATGAAACTCAGACTTGCACTCCACGAGACATCAACAGTACAAGTTAAAACAACTGCAGCGAAAGACATATGGTCATAAAAGTCCCCAATGAACCACCGAGAAACTACAGTAGGAAACAAAACATATTAACAAACTTAAGTACAGTTCCGTGAGACACAATAACACAGGTGACTCTTTGTAACTGTCAGCGAACAGCATTGAGGAGACACAATAACACAGGTGTCAGCGAACAGCATTGAGGGCTGGTGCGTGGTGCCGGAAACCTCTCGTTTCCCCCATCATCCTGTCCTACCATGGCAGTAACATAATAAAGACAAAGAAGCACACTCACACTATACATATACATGAACCGAATTGTAATAATGTCAAATAAATTGTAAAATGAACCAGCTGATCGTGCTGACATTCTGACGATGTGATCCCAAACACGCATGTAGTTACATGGAAGCAGGTCCGTCACTGGAACATTGACGCATTTTAACGTTTCGGGCGATTTTCAACATGGCTTTATAACGTTATATAACAACGACCTTTTTGAATTACAACTACACACTATTGGGCTCATTTGAATTTTAAGATGCACACTAGTGATTGATGAGGTTGGTGCATCGTCAACACTCACAGCTCGTATATGACAACTAATTAAAATATAGCGAATACTAAACCAAAAGACCAACTAACCAATGTAAAATTCTAAGCCTATATAAAAAGCTACAGTAAGTCACGTGAACAACTGCGACCATGGAGCCATCAACGCAGCACACCGCTTGTACTTGTACTCCACAGCCAGGGGCCCGTTTCATTAAACTTCGTAAGACTAAAATGTTCGCAGGTGCAAATTTAGGATCGTCTGGCATTTTCAATTGATGGATTTACATTTATTGAACATAGGCTGCTCTCATAAATGTAAATCCAACAATTGTTTACAAAAAAACACATCGTTAATGTGAAATTTACAGAGTATCATAATTTGGCACTTACGAACATTTTAGTCGTACGAAGTTTAGTGAAACGGCCCTGGCGGCCCAGTTGTGAACGGTCCCACACGGAAAGTAATAGTACGTGTATTATACAAAACAACTGAAAAACTTCCACATCAGGATTAAATAGACCATACTCAGTACAAGACATGCCAGTAAGTGTGCCTGCTGCCTTGGAACGACCAGTCAACTCAAGGATATGAACATGAACGGAATGAAACGATTAATAAATATAACGAATAAGACGCACCAATGACAAGCAAAAACAACTACCGTATACATAATACAAATGGTAACATTGTAAACATAACTATTATAGGAATGAATGGCCGTTTTGTGGAATTTATCGGGGTATAAACTTGGAAAAGTCGCGGGAATACTGGACGAAGGCCGGAAGGCCTCGTCCAGTATTCCCGCGACTTTTCCAAGTTTATATCCCCGATAGATTCCACAAAACGGCCATTCATTCCTTATAATTCCAGCATTTGAAATAAATTCATCAAGAAAATGTGTTTATTTTCCGTTTTCTTAATAATTATTTTAACTGCGCCCGACGGTCACGGAAAGTAGTTCGGCATGGGAGTTTACTGGGATATAAATTTTAGACAGAGACTTGCTACGGACCAATCAAATGTTAGGGAATTGTGTAAATATTGTTGTGCTGGAATTATAAGATAGACAACAATTGGAATTCACAAAGCGCAAGCGATACATGAAGGAACGACGTGGTCCAGTTGTAATAATATGCTGTGCACCCGTCGCCAGTTCTACTGGACAATCCTAATAATAAATAACCACCCAGACAAGAACAAGTTCAAAGTACTTCAGAGTATTATGAACAAAGAACAGACGAGTTATGATACAACACAATTATAAACAGTGTGCACATCATTGATTAAATGCACAGTTATACACATATTAAACGATGGTTTCATGTAAACAAACAATTACAATACAATATAAGTTTACCCATTCATACTATCCAGCTACAGACACGACTATTCCACATCCACCGACTGTATCACGTGTAAGGACCTATCACGTGTAGCGGTATTGGCAGGTAGGTGGCCAGGTAATCATGCGGAGTGCTTCCATCAACACGCCGACAAACCCCCCGACTGGAGCAAATAGACGGCGTCCAGCCTGTGTTTGTGGCGCTATAGACAGAGTCCAGGGGCCCGTTTCACTAAACATCGTACGACTAAAATGTTCGTAAGTGCAAAATTATGACAGTCTGTAAATTTCACATTAACAATGTTTTCTTGTAAACATTTATTGGATTTACATGTATTGAGCATAGGCTGCATATGCAGCCTATGCTCAATAAATGTAAATCCATAAATTGAAATTTCCAGACGATCCTAAATTTGCACTTACGAACATTTTAGTCGTAAGAAGTTTAGTGAAACGGCCCCCAGTATTCTCGTACCTGGGATTGTCGCGGGTGTTGAACTCCGCGTTAGCTGACGTAATGTCTCTCAGTTATGCTTAGAGTTGTCGCATAAACGCAGTTTTCGTCTAGTAACCATCTCTCCTGCATGTAACTGAATGGAAATTCGTCAGGGATCCGGCGCATTCTTCTACGTGCAAACATGTTACGCTGGCGCGGAGTGCAGCACCAGTGATTGTGGAATCATCATGGACATACCATACAATACCAGTACAGGCAGAGATCAGCCGCTCGTCCACACAGTCTGACAGTCTGTCTACACTGTGTTCGCTATTTTGTGAGAGAATCACCACTGACTCTTGTAACGAACCACGCCAGTCATCAACACCAGAGCTCCAGATAAGCTGCGTATTTGCGTAAATACCCAAATAAAATTGCCAAAAACCCAATTGAAATCAGAAGTAATGAGTATCAAAAAGCAATGAAAAATTTGTGGTATCTTTATCATGCTACAGAAAACAATAAACAGACCACAACTATAGCATATTTTCTTATTTTCCCATGAAAACACATGTTTGTATTTCATTAGAATTGTCTCCTTGGAAATACCAATATGTGTTTTCATTTAGAAGCAAACTATTCAATAAGTGCGGTCTGATGTGTAAACAGTAGTGTGATTCTATTTTAAACAATTAAAATTTTGAAATACCCAATTGCTTCAGAAATGATGGAGTGACAATACTCAATTACTAATTCCGTATCTGGAGCGCTGAACACTATACAGGTGCCTTTTCAAACGCGATCTACACCAACTGGTATATACCAGTAGAAGCCAAATTTGACTCGTCATGTATCATGAGCATGGGGAAGCATTTGTGATATAGCACAGCTTGGGCTTGTAATCAACTTATATTCGGATAAGTTTGTAAATAAAGCTTTGGAATTTACAACAAGCTGCCGACGAACGATGTAGACCATCGTAGACACATGTGGGACTACGTGCGAACGGGGGGCAGGGGTGGGGGCCAACTGCTCACCCTTCGAGTTATATACCTGTAGATGACATTAACAATAACTTGGACAACCTTATTTTCGGTCCTGGGGCAAATCGGTCCCGTATAGAATCCATGTGTTGATTTATATTCACAAATAAAATACAATACGTAATTGTAACATTACCCATGTCAATAATATACTGGCACCACTCATTTCAAATAGCGTGAACATGAAAATACACATTTGAATCATAGCTATATGAACATATGAGAGAATAGAGTAGACGTATTCCAGTGTGCATGATCACGTGGTTATAACAACAACAACAGTGGCTGAAAGTGTTGAAAGCTTGAAAGTATTTATTTGATATTTTCCTTAATATGAAACGGATTTTGATGAAATATGGCGCAGCAACTGCGTCTTCGCGAGCTGCATTTGGTGGTTCAGGGAGTTTGGCACAGACTTATGTCGTTTTTGTGAAGAATCGATTTCCGTGTCAGAGACACGGACATCGGAAATCGATTCTTCGCAAAAAAAACGATACAAGTTTTGGCGAAAATACAGAGACCACCAAAATGCAGCTTAACAAGCCATATTTCATCAAAATCCGATACGTAATAAGGACACTATACAATAATACGTACTTTGAATCGGATGGATTCTGGAAAGTTCAGTACTTGTTGTTGTTGTTGGTACCACGTGAGCATACACCTTGTATTCGTGTCGGGTATGAATGAATGCAAGATTACATAATCTGTAGAAGCATGCGTTCACCTGCCGCAGTATTTTGTGCTTGAAACTACACATGATGTAAATTCATCACAGTTGGCGATATGCAGTCAGTGGAGTCTGGGAGATACGTTTGGGTGTCAAAACGATAAAGATGTACCCATACAGTTTGTTATGCGGGGCATGTTGCTTCAATTCGTGAAATTTCAACTATTGTTTCACCCTTCTGGCGCGATTTCTTTGAATCTTAACCCTTAGACCGCTATCTTATTCTTTTTTTCGTCGTCACGTTTTCTTCTGTTTTCCATGTTTACCATCAAAAACATGCTTTGACAGCACTTTAGAATAATTTACAACATGCTTTGACAGCACTTCAGAATCATTTCTTAGACATCGTAGAATGTCCACCGTTATTTCGCTTGAAAATGTTATTGGCGGTATATTGGCAAAGAATTATACGTGATCATACGTGATAAAATTAGAGTGGTATAAAAGGTGTGCAAAAAAGGAATGAGCATCCCTGCCTATATGGGTTTTGCGGCCAGTGTAGAACCACATCAAAATGTGCATGATCCACACAGTTCGCAATTCAATCGATGAAAAACCCGTCATGCTTCTAACAAATAATATACATGTAGATAGTCATCTGGGGGTCGTTTCACTAAACTTCGTACGACTAAAATGTTCGTAAGTGCAAACTTATGATAGTCTGTACATTTCACATTAACATTGTTTTCATGTAAACAATTATTGGATTTACATTTATTGAGCATAGGCTGCATATGCAGCCTATGCTCAATAAATGTAAATCCATCAATTGAAATTTCCAGACGATCCTAAATTTGCACTTACGAACATCTTAGTCGTACGAAGGTTAGTGAAACGGGACCCAGGCTACAGGAGTGTGCTATTCGATCAGAACCGACACTGGTCACAACGTACATAAGCCCCATTTCCACAGTCACAGCCACATATATATGATCCCAGATATCAAGACATGAACTAATGCGGGTTCGGCAAACTCAGTGCCTGATGAGACAAGCCATGTGAGTTTGTACCTAAGAAGATGTGCGATATTTCACGAACACAATATTTACAGAAATTGTGATATTGTCTGTATATATATGGTGTCAAAAATTGACGAAATTTGCAGCGCAATCACAAAGTTTCAACTTCATTGACGTTAATACCGTCAAATTTGTATAATACACATTTTCATGATATATGGCACATTTTCTTGGTTTGTCTCATATAGATATAAAATGTAATTGTAAGAGAATGAACCATGAGTAGATTGCACGGGTAGCTACCATGGTTGAGAATGGACGTGGATGTAT
Organism: Conchocele bisecta; assembly: GCA_029237695.1. NCBI lineage: Eukaryota > Metazoa > Mollusca > Bivalvia > Lucinida > Thyasiridae > Conchocele > Conchocele bisecta. Next base: position 212,778,733 of record CM055265.1, read on the forward strand.
ATTCGGATGGCGCCGCAGGGACGTAGAATTCTTTTTTTTATTAAGTCGTTCCCACGAATTAACAATTCGTTCCCCCAATTTAACAATTCGTTCCCACGAAATAACAATTCGTTCCCACGGGAACGAATTGTTAATTCGTGGGAACGAATTGTTATATCGTCGGAACGAATTGTTAATTCGAGGGTACGAATTGTTATATCGTCGGAACGAATTGTTAATTCGAGGGAACGAATTGCTTGTAATAAAAAAAAAATGCATGTCCCCTGCGGGGCTCCGTAATATTCGGATGGCGCCTCACAGAAGTATTTATATCGAAAACGGTGGAAAATACATTACTACTACAGCGACCTGTAATTTACCAACTTGTTAACGATATAATGAGTTTTGTTCACTTGAACATTCCCCGTGTGTCAGTCAGCCAGTGTGTTGTTTGGCAACAAATCCACGTAATTAGTTACCTAATTGTCAAGTACCTGCCTGCCCCTCACCTGTCTCAGTAGTACCTGCGTGCACTTCCAGCTGGCTGTGTATTGTCGGACGGTGGACCCGTTTCGAGAGGACATCGCATCAGGGAGCCGTTTCACTAAACTTTGTACGACAAAAATGTTCGTAAATGTAAAATTGTAAATTTCACATTAACACTGTTTTCTTGTATATACTTACTTCAATAAATGTAAATTCATTATTATCAATTAAAATTTCCAGACGATCCTAATTTTGTACTTTGTACGAACATTTTATTCGTACGAAGTTTAGTGAAACGGCCCCCTGACTTCCTTGAAACGTGTAATCTACAGTTTAATTCCGTTCGTCCGGGTACACGTTCGGGGTCTTATGTGGTTGGAGGTCTTGCCTAAGACGAACGAAAACAATTCGACTTAGTCCGTAATTACTTATATCTACATATTGTGTCTTGGCTTGTCATTCCTTTGTTTGATAACAATTTATGTAACACCTATGGGGTGTCACGTATGAACGTCAGTTCATCCGTCCGTGCGAACGTCCGTGGCATAGCATAACATATTCCTTTGACTTATTCCGTAAGTTCCTAAATTACAATGTTTAGGTTTTATTTATATGTCCTTCAAACAATAGTATTACCACACAAACCAAAACCGTTGAAACGTCCGTCTGTCCATCCGTCCGTCCGTCCGTGCTGATCCTAATTGCGATCCTAATTAGGTGGTCGAAAATGGCACACACAATTCCTTATCGTTATTGAACGTATAGAGGGTACACACTGCTCAAACATGCTATACTGTCTTGCCTGCCAACCGGCTGCTACTGGAGAAATCCGCGCATTCTGATCAGGATATACACTGTTCGGAATTCCATCAATGGAACACTCATCATGCTTCTTACAAACAAGCAATGCAGATAGTTATCAGGCTACGGGAGTTTGCTATTTGATCAGGAGCTGCACTTGTCACAAATCTCACCCGCCCCATTTCTCCAGTCACAACCACAAATGTGACAACGACCATTTTGTGAGGGGGAGGGGGGAGGGGGCGAATGACGTGCAAATGCAGCGTGTTTCCACCCGTTTCCGCCAGGCTATCTAGTTTAGGAACATTTATAGACGCCAAATGTTACAAAGATACATGTAGTTTCTTTGATAAACTTCACGCCGATAATGAATAGATAAGATTCACAGGTGCCAAGAGCTGGCGCGGTAAAATCCCTAGTCTGGAGGACACCGTTCGTGTTTGTAAAATTGACGACTCATCTGTATTTTATTATTTCGTTCCCACGAAATAACAATTCGTTCCCACGAATTAACAATTCATTCACTCAATTTAACAATTCGTTCCCACGAAATAACAATTCGTTCCCACGAAATAACAATTCGTTCCCACGAATTAACAATTCGTTCACTCAATTTAACAATTCGTTCCCACGAAATAACAATTCGTTCCCACGGGAACGAATTGTTAATTCGTGGGAACGAATTGTTATATCGTAGGAACGAATTGTTAATTCGAGGGAACGAATTTTTTTAAATTGAGGTAACGAATTGTTATTTCGTGGGAACGAATTGTTAATTCGAGGGAACGAATTGTTATATCGCAGGAACGAATTGTTAATTCGAGGGAACGAATTGTTAAATTGAGGGAACGACTACTTATTTCGTGGGAACGAATTAATAAAAAAATCTATGTCCCCTGCGGGGCTCCGTAGTATTTTGCCAAAATTGGCATCTGGTTATTGAACAGCCTGGTATTAATAGATATGTGTATTTAGTCCGATATCAGCATCTTCCCCGGTCCGGGTGGGGAAGGCGGCCGGGTTACCATGGTTACCCGGGGAAAACCACACTGGATGAACATCGTCGATGCAAGTCATGTTCACAGAGTGATCATTCCAGCTGGAAAGAGTGTACATAGTTCTGAGCATTTTCGTACGTCGCAACCAGTCACGTCCACAGGTGGAAGACTCGGACCTATGACACCAACAAAATGCCTATTAAAAAAATCCCATTACCCCACCCACTTGATCTCGTACATTACCATCTTCTATTTATAGAAAGGTGGGTAAGAATATGGCTATTATAGAAAGAGCCCTCTCTTTTCCGATTCGCACAAACACAATACACATCGATTAAATGTATGAAATATGTCTCTGGCAATCGATAAAGGTATTAGGTGAGTGAATATACTCACTTCAAATCGTTGTTTCCATCATTTATTCAGTTATTCGCATTTTGTATACCCCATCCAAAGCGAAATTTGCGTGTACGAAAGAATCTCAAACATAATCGGAGGCCGCCCGGCGTGGATTATCGGTCATATTTGGCCGATAGCTGATCGCCAGCTCAAACTAAAGTCGTGCACCATGACCATATACATTAGCAACTCCAACCATACAAAGCTCCTCCAATTGTGATCGTTCGCCGATCTAAAAAACAATTTTTTTTCTAATTTCATTCATAATTCGCGTACTATCAGATTATGTCTTCCGGAATCCCGAAATAGGTTGAATGACGTCATCACAGTTTAGATTTAGCCAATCAGAGATGTTCTTTACATAGATGCTTCCGGTTGTATTATGGAAGATGGTGCATTGACCCGGTTCCAGATAACGAACGAAATTAGACAAAAAAGTGATTTTTAGATTGGTGAACGATCACAATTGGACGAACTTTGTATGGTTGGAGTTTCTAATGTATATGGTCATGGTGCACGTCATTAGTTTGAGCTGGCGATCAGCTATCGGCCAAATATGACCGATAATCCACGCAGGACGGCCTCCGATTCTGTGTGAGATTCTTTCGTACACGCAACTTTCGCTTTGGATGGGGTAATCAAAACGCGAATAACTGAATAAATGCTTGAAACAGCGATTTGAAGTGAGTATATTCACACACCTAATACCTTTATCGATTGCCAGAGACACAAGTCATACATTTAATCGATGTTTATTGTGTTTCTGCGAATCGGAAAAGACAGGGCTCTTTCTATAATAGCCATATTCTTACCCACCTTTCTATAAATAGAAGATGGTAATGTACGATACCAAGTGGGTGGGGTAATGGGATTTTTTTAATAGGCATTTTTTGGTGTAGGTCCGAGTCTTCCACCTGTGGTCACGTCCGGGAAAATAGCAAGAGTATATACGTGAATAAGGTACAGAAGCGTTGAAATATTGCACTGAATCCAAATTTCAATTGCGAAAAACACGATTTGTTTACTTTCCATTTGTTCTGAGCGTTGTTTTGCCGTTACGTCAACAATTTTGATGCGACACATCATACAAAGAAAAGTTGGAATCTGGTAAAATAACTTTGAAACATAGGATTAAAATAATGTTATCCCGGCCTTCACCCAGTATAGTTTGACTTTTAGAAGTATACCCGCCCCAATATATTCTCAAAAGCAAAATCGCTTATGGATATGCTTATGCAGAGCCAGAGTCCTGTAGCTTATTTCACCAAAATTGCAAATTATACTTTTCTTGCTAAGAAGGCTGTGATAATGTAATAAATTCAGAATAATAATTCAGCATACTTTTAATCATCAAATATATGCAGTCGTTAGTTTTATATCAAAGAATGCATTTCGGGAAAAATAATTAATTACTCCCTCAAAGTATGCTTTGCTAGATAAGTATACTTTGCAATGTCAGTGAAATAGGCTACTGGTCTAGAGAATGAATCGTCACTCACATGCCAGCAGTTATAAACTGGAGTGTCTCCGGTTGTGTCGTTCATGCATTGTATTTTCAGATTGGTTCTGAATACATGAAATTATACTACATCATAATCGTACACAATAATACAATACATACTTGCTATGTGGTACAGTATGTTGCTTTGTCTCCTACATATGGTCATAATTACTGGAAGCATCTTATTATGTTGAGTACTTATCGAAATCCGGGAAAATGTATTTTTCATGGCGGCCATCTTGAAGTTCAAAAATATTCCACTAACTACCACTAAAATCTTCGTAAGTGCAAATTTATGATCGTCTGCATATTTCAATTGATGGCTTTACATTTATTGAGCATAGGCTGCATATGCAGCCTATGCTCAATAAATGTAAATCCAATAATTGTTTACAAGAAAACATAGGTAATGTGAAATTTACAGACTATCATAATTTTGCACTTACGAACATTTTAGTCGTACGAAGTTTAGTGAAACGGCCCCCAGCTTTCTAACAGATAATGCAAGAACGTATACACTTGTAATGTAACGAATAAAAACATGTCTGGCATTTTAAAATGAGCTGAGATATCGGTGTACGGTGGCACACAGAGGGCCAGTATGTCCGGGCCAATCCCCTTAACACGACCGTATTTGTGGCCGAGTGACAGGAGAAATGGGGCTTATGACATTTGTGGCAATTCCAGTTCCTGCCCATATAAATATTGCATTCCAGCAGCCTGATAAGGAGATATTCTGTGTTCTAGACGTAGGACATGTGTCTAACTGACTGAATGGCGAATAATGCAGACCCAGAGCAGACTGCGCGAATGCGCATGCTGATCTGGGGTTGCTCTGGTCACAAATTACATAAGCCCAATTTCTCCAGTCGCAGACATAATTAGCCTATCCAGTTTGCAATCGCGGTTACTTTGATGTTTAAACTTCTTCCTTTTCACGTTACGGTCGTAAAATACCAAAGTCGGCACCACTCTGAAACCGAATAAAATGGCGGCGCCCATTTTATTGAAATTTTGTAGAACTACACAGGTCCCGACATTTTCCAGAGCAAAATAGTCTAAAATGCCGCTGAGACTGGAGACATGTTGCTTATGGGTTGTACGACCAGTGTAGCCCCAGATCAGCCTGCGCATCCGCGCAGTCTGATCAGGGCCTGCACCGGTCGCCGCCATTCCATCAATGAAACACCCGCCTTGCTTCTAACAAACAATGTACAATGTATATCGTTATCAGGCTACAAGATGGTGCTATTTGATCAGGATCTACACAAATCACATGAGCCCCATTTCTCCAGCCACAGCCAAAATATGAGAGCTACCACGACTACCTGGTGCTATGGCTATGTTGGCCAGTGTAGCTCCTGATCAGCTGGCACACTCATCTGGAACTGGAGGACTTCGCCAGAGACAATCATGCGCACCGGCGTGTCATCCGAACCGATAGTGAAGAATACAGGAACTGATCAGACGTTTATCCGGGGCCACTACACTGGCCACACACCAAAATGAGTCATGATTTATCATAGCGAGACAAATTCCAACAGACCGGCAAATAGTAATCATTTATATTGCTAGCGAAACGATTGCACTATAGTTTTGATCTGAGCGACCATTCACTTCCTCTCAAAATGATCATGATCTCGGATAACGCAAGACGTAACAATCATGAAATGGAACTGGGGCCCGTTTCACTAAACTTCGTACGACTAAAATATTCGTAAGTGCAGAATTAGAATAGTCTGAAAATTTAAATTGATGGATTTACATTTATTGAGCATAGGCTGCAATGCAGCCTATGCTCAATAAATGTAAATCCAATAATTGTTTACAAGAACACACCCTTAATGTTAAATTGATAGACTATCATAATTTTGCCCTTACGAACATTTTAGCATTTTAGTCGTACGAAGTTTAGTAAAACGGCCCCCTGAATCCCCGTCAAATCCAAATTACGCAATTATGTCTATGAACAAAACGTGTTAAAGTGCATGTCTGGGATGTGTTCAAATATATGAACACTGTACACATGCAAAACACTGCCTGTTTCCAGATAACACTATTTTGACAGAAATAAAAAATAATCATTATTTATAGTAGTTTCTAGACGCACACGGTGTGGTAGAAAGTGCGGGAAAAGTACGGGTGATCTCTCCACTAAGTGCATTATTTGTACGGACTTGGTTGCGGTCTTCCTCTCTCACTGACACCCATGCACATAACTGCAGGGAATGGAATAAAGACTCTTCTGTAACTGACATTCATCAATAGCATGTACAGTGAAACCCCTCTAAACCGGACACCCTGGGAGCTCCCCATGGTGTCCGGCTTTGAGAGGTTTCACTGTAAATCAGACATGTGATAATTATGAACCATAGTTGTGTGTTATGCGATCACGAACATACATTATCACCTGAGATAAATGACCAAGAAACTTACCATAAATTAGATCACATGTGTTTTCTTGGTGTCTGGTTTAGAGAGGTACCACTGTATATCCTGAGGTTGTCATAGGCGGCGGAAGCCGAATATTATTGGGGGGCCCAATGTTGAGGGCCCGAAGGGCCCGATAGCGTTAGGGGGGTCCGGGGGCATGCCCCCCCCGTAAATTTTTGAAATCCAAGTGGTGTGAAACGCCATTTCCTGCATTCTCAGCAAAGTTCTCAGCAAAGTTCCCAGTACTCATGATTACACAAATATATTAGAATAAAAAATCCAAAATTTACAGAATTATTGGGGGGGGGGGCTAGGGGCTAGCCCCCCCCCCCAACAAATTTATTGGGGGGGCTTCCGCCGCCCCTGGTTGTTGTTCATCGTGGTGAAACACGTCAGGGAAGTTTTATCAGTCAGTAATCTCGTATATCTCGGTATCAGAAATTGTGAGAAAAATGCCGTCAGTTATGAAATAAGAATAAAACGTGTGTATGTTTTTCTTCAGTTAGTCCCGATACTGATCGATTTCCCGGAACTACTTGGAGACATCAGGGATATTCAATACAGTCTGATCGGACCCAGGAGGAATCTGCAACGTACATCGTTCATCCAGTATACTCGTGGAAACGATGACCAGTACTCGGCGGGATCAGTTGGCCGACGGTGTCTCAGTACTATGGTAGTCGTAGCTCTACTGATCACACTTCCATGAGCCAGGTGTAATTTGACTACTAAAAAGTTCGCAGAAATATATTCGCCCAGGACAAATTAGTGGATCAGACTAACATTGATCGATTTAATTGGCTGATATTTTTGACGTCATTTTCAATAAATAAGTATATGAAGGTGCATGATCACGTGGTTACAACAACAGCAACGTCGCCCACTCCAAAGTAAGTATTATTTGATTTTGATGAAATATGGCGCAGCAAACGCGTCTTCATGAGCTGCATTTGGTGGTCTATGGAGTTTGGCACAGACATATGTCGGTACTTGTTGTTGTTGTTGTTAATGCCACGTGATCATATACCTTGTATATGTAACGGCCGCCTTGTATTTGCATTGGCACTGGGAATGTGTGCTCTGGTGTGCTAGTGGTCCATCTACGGTTTAAACTCGTCGCTGTCTGTCTGTGACAGGATATTTTGACGGACGAACAACCATTGTCAATGGATAAGTATGTCTATTAATGTATATATATATGGGCCGTTGGCTGAGAAAATGTACCTTACGGCATGTATATATGTGTAGATCATATCACCACGTGCTTGTACAATTGTCTTGTTATTCAATGACACGGAATTGCGGCGGTTGCGCCGGCTGATCTGTGGGTATGATAGCACATTATCAAGGTGTATGATCACGTGGTACTAACAATAACAACAAGTACCGATTCAAAGTACGTATTCTTGTATAGTGTCCTCATTACGTAACGGATTTTGATGAAATATGCCGCATACAACGCGTCTTGTTAAGCTGCATTTGGTGGTCTCTGTATTTTCGCCCAAACTTCTGTCATTTTTGCGAAGAATCGATTTCCGTGTCCCCGACACGGAAATCGGATTTCCGTGTCTCTGACACGGAAATCGATTCTTCGCAAAAACGACATATTTCTGTGCCAAACTCCATAGACCACCAAATGCAGCTCATGAAGACGTGTTTGCTGCGCCATATTTCATCAAAATCCGTTGCATATTAAGGAAAATATAAAATAATACTTACTTTGTGTGGGCGACATTGTTGTTGTTGTAACCACGTGATCATGCACCTTGATTATGTATCACTGGTGGGAGAAATGGGGCATATGACATTTCTGCCCAATCAAGCTTCTGATCATACTGCAGACGTATAACGTTATTTACTATGTTAGGAGCATGAACTACATTTCGCTGACTGAATGATGATGCAAGCCTTGATCAAACACCGAGAATATGCAGCCACATATGAGACACGCCATGTGATTTTGTACCTTCGGACATCTGAGTAATTTCATGAAATACGTGTACAAACTTTACAATATTTTCCGTAAATGGCGTCAGAAGTTGACAAAATGTTCAGAGTACATGCGGAATTGCTCTGAATATTTTGTCAACTTTTGACTTTATTTATGAAAAATATTGTAAATTTTGTAAACGTATTTAATGAAATTACGCAGATGTCCGAAGGTACAAAATCACATGGCGTGTCTCCATTATTAAAATTATCAACAAAAAAAAGTGGAATTCTTAGATAATTCTTTGAAATTGATGAACTGCAAATGCAAACTATACGTATTTCATACCAGGGGGATAGTAGTCGGTTATCTCATCTTGTGTTCCACCAGATGGCGCAACCGGTCGCGGTCCAAGACTCCTGCATTTATTCCAATACACAAACGTGTTGACCGCATTTCGATTATCTGATTAAAACAAGGCATCTACGTACGGTTCGCTGAATTTAACGCAGCTAAAAGATGAACTGAGAAAAAGGAATGCCCGACTATCGGGTCGTAAAGAATATATTTCCGTAGGCCTAAGTTTGAATGTCACAAATGTAAACAGTTATCACGTCAAATGATGATAAAAACCAACAGATAATATTTGATAGCCCGGTAAAAAGCGTAACATTGAGTCTGCGACCAGTGTACCCCCAGATAAGTATGAACAACGTTGCAGTCAGATTAGGCATGTATTTGTTCGCCAACGTTTCACGATGCATGTAACAGACATTTCATATCAATATCAATGAGTGTACAGTGGCGTAGCCAGGTTATATTGTAGTCACTTTCATCAGAAAAAAACATAATGCGCGCTCACCCAACGCACCCCCACACACACACTTCATCGGTCAAACATGTAACTGCCATTTTTTCATCCGATTTGGCATATTCGAAGAGGAGTTTGAACGTAAACATGTGTCTACATACTATTTTATTAACATCGGATAAAAAATAGTTTCGACCCGAATATTTAGTCGATTTTTTCGATTTCATCATTAAATAGGACCGATTCTCAAAATATAAACGGCAGCTCATAGTTCTTGATAAATATAACCGTAAGTTTAGTAAGTTTAATGTAGACGCTAATATTCCCACTGGTATGATTATGAACTAAAGTGAACACGTTGTTTACACGAAAAGAACACAACAGCTGGGACCGTGACGAGTGGCGCCACCTATACAGAAACGATAACTGACTACTATTCCCCAATAGTCGCATAGGCGGCGGAACCGGAAAATTATTGGGGGGGGGGGGTATTGAGGGCCCAAAGGGCCCGGTGTTGCTAGGGGGCTCGGGCATGCTTCCACGGACATTTTTAAAATCTGTGAAACGCCATTTCCTGCATTCTCAGCAAGTTTGAGGATTGAGGATGAGAATATGTGCTTTATAACATAAGTTACAGAATTATTGAGGGGGCCAGGGCCCCCCCCCCCCCACCACCCACTTCCACCGCCCCCGTTTTGTATGTACGTGTGATTGATGTAAGCCATATTATCTCATGGACGGGAGGATTCTTTCTTACGAACATTTATACAGAGAAATCACATAAACTGGCTACATGATGACATATTTACAACACCGTCACAGTAACCATTGAAACAGGCATAACCGAGAGAAATAAATAACTGTAACATGAAACAGACTTTTATCTCTTTAAAAACACCAACAGGGTCATAACGTGATTGAGATTGCAAAGGGAGATAATCGGTTAAACAGTTCAAGGTTCAACGAGAGTGTCTGATCTATATAAAACTTATATTTACTGATTTCACGTGTAATATATATCCATAGTGTGTTCGTTTCCAGGTGTCAAGAACTCCATGGTTTAACCCGAAAGCCCGTTTTAGCGGGTTTGCAAAACAGTGCAGATCCAGATGAGACGGCTCGTAACGAGCCGTCTCATCAGGATATGCACTTTTTGCAAGTAATTTTCATATTGCAACGTGTGGTACATACGAGACTGGACCACAATTTAAAGTTTCATCGGACAGACGAGTGGGATGGAAATACTATGAAAGTATGTTTGATGCCTCAGGCGAGGCTTGAACCCACAACCTCCGGATTGGAAGTCAGGTGTTCTAACCCGTAGGCCAAAATCCAATTTAGGATCGTCTGAAAAGTTCAAATGGTGGATTTACATGTATTGACCATAGGCTGCAATAAATGTAAATCCAACAATAAAACATTGTTAATGTGAAATTTACAGACTACTACTACTTTTGCACTTACGAACATTTTAGTCGTACGAAGTATAGTGAAACGGCTCGCGGGTACGTACGATGTTACTTCGCAAGGGAGCGACACAGTAAGCGGATTTAAACCGTAGAATACCTTGCTCTATTCGTGACATCAGAGGTGTAACCAGGGGGACGTTTCATTAAACTTCGTACGGCTAAAATGTTTGTAAGTGCAACATTATGATAGTATGTAAATTTCACATTAACTATGTGCATATGCAGCCTATGTTCAATAAATGTAAATACATGTATTGAAATTTCCAGACGATCCTAAATGTGCACTTACGAACATTTTAGTCGTACGAAGTTTAGTGAAACGGGCTCCAGGACGCTTCCATAGAAACGGCCCCCAGGTACATATGATGTTACTTCGCAAGGCAGCGACACAGTAGGCGGATTGAAATCGTGGAAAACCTTGCTCTATTCGTGACATCAGAGGCGCAGCCTCGATGTACAGGAGATGCGCAGTCATCTCTCTCCAGTATGGCTAATAAACTAATAAACTCATCGTAGATCGGCAAGTGGCAACCACTTGAGCCCGGCAGGTGGCTAGTTCTAATTCACGCCGGAACGAGGCGCTTATCTAATTCCCGCTCGGCTCACTCGGCTTCGGTATGAAGGTACATTAAACCGTGGCTGTAAGTCGGGATGGGCGGGCGGGCCAGGAGGATTCCGTCGTTACCGCTACTCGTGCTACGGCACTAGCAGATATTGCCGACATGTACCAGTGCCACGCCATTAGAAGATACGGTGGGCATGTCACAAGTTGGGTTTCTGTCTTATCGGTGAACTGCCTAGTATACATATATAGCTCATAATGTACGTCACACGCTGACTCAATACAAATGTCTGGAATTTTATATTAATAATATCGAGTTACCCTGTACCCTTTCATGTTAATTGGCAGTTAAACCCGGGATTACTAGTAGCGAATGCGAAAGGATTCACTATAATGAAAATTAATGTGCATGCACACTCATTTACCTGGTGAATTACCACACATACACAGACTACTGGCTGACATGAAGATCTTAAGGCAATCACTGTATAACGACGTGGCCTGTTCCTCATGTTTTAAATCAAGTATTACTGGATGCACGCTAATAGTTAGACAAGCCACATCAACGGGACGAATACAATAAGGATAATGCTGACGCAGTAACATTAAATGTCATACATAGAATATATAAGGCCGACCGTTTGGACTGTCTAATCAGTGTACAACGTGCTCACCAGTGTTATACACACCCAGTCAAGGTCGGACCCAAGCATTGGGGCGCCGTTTGATAGTCTGAGACTGAGATCTAGGTTAATTTCTAATAAATCCACAATACGATCGATGGCGTGTTAATAAAAGTATGATTGCACAACTACTCCGTTGTTCGTCCTAGAGAGGTTCCACAGACGGTGTACGTTACGTTACAACTGTAGATAAAGGTCATCCGATATAGTCACACAGTTGTGGCATATTTGGTCGGGGGCTAGTCTATACATGGTTATACCAGTAACGAAGAATATAGAAGGCCGTAACTAGATTGCGCAGATGCACCGGTTGATCTTGGCCACAGTGGCCGCCGTGTCGCTTCTGCCATGCAGAAGACTGAGGGCGAAAATCACGTGCCATAAATAAAACCGTTACCATATTCGTCATGCATGATATATGACGTTTTTGTCATTGGCTGTGGCTGTATTGAAGCAATGAGGAATGGTAGCTAGTTATTTCCCTTTGGAAATTTATTTATAGAAACCCGGTCCTATGCTGTATTTCAGCGTTTGTTTCTTACTTAATAGCACAAAACAATGAGTTGGTGAACAGAGTATACCCAGATCAGACTGCACATCTGTGCAGTCTGATCTGGGTCTACACTGATTGTGCAATAACATCAATAATTGTGAAAATATGAATCTGGAAAATAATGCGGATCAGATTGCGCAGATATGTAGGATGACCTGGATCAACACTAGTCGAAATCACTATAGTTGCTCCTTTTCATAACAACGGGAGTTAACAACGGGAGATAACGTGGCTACGATCTCCAATAGCAGTATCGCCACAGCCCCTGATACAAATGAACAAGTGCAATACATTACAATTGCTATATATGTATACTTTACTGGCAGTCGTGTTCGGTGATCATCAAGGATCTCTTGACATGATCTTGTAACATTACATGGTTTCATTCATTCATTCGGCTTATACTTAAGGGTCGGAATTGGCTCGAACACCTTCCATACCCGGTAGTTCCTGCTCGCACTGATTATTTCGTATCTACATTGGCCACAGGCATTCGGAGTGTTTCGGCTTTCATCGGTATAACTCTATATATATATGATGGTGTCCGACCAAAGTTAGAAGCCTTGCTCATATACATTTGTATAGTAGAAACTAAGTCCTTGATAAAGGCCTTGTGCAGAAACGACTGAAAAGTTGGTTCCTGGTTTTTGCAGAATTGTTGAACATAAGTATTGTATTATTGCAGCAATATTACATATATATAGAGTTATACCGATAAAAGCCGAAACACGCCGAATGCCTGTGACATTGGCTATCGGTGTACAGCGAAACGGAGAGACAGTTTTCGGTGCAACGGTCAACATGAAACTCGTAAACTATATAATAAATCTGTACAGTGTGGCAATTTTGGCGACGAAAGTCCATAGATCATATAAATCTGCAAATGTAGCAGTGACTGGAGAAATGGGGCTTATGGGACTTGTGACCAGTGTAACTCCTAGTCAAATAGCTCACTCCTGTAACCTGATAACGATCTATGTTGCTTATTAGAAGCATGACGGGTGATTCATCGATGGAATGGCGAACAGTGCAGATCCTGATCAGACTGTGCGGATGCACAGGCTGATCTGGATCTACACTGGTCGCGAATCCAATGGCCCCATTTCTCCAGTTACAGCCAGAAATATGGTTAGCCTGTCTGCGATTCAGGCCGTTCACCCGTGTATATTATTTACTGGCATATTTATTCGTCTGACGGCGGCATATCGCGATATATCGCGCACTCTCCCACGGCTGAAACCCAGGTACCAGAACCCGTGGAGGACATAATGGCATTAGGCGACCAGTGTAGATCCTGATCATTCCAACCATTCACGCAGTCGTATCACGGTGTTATCGTGTTACGACGGCGGCATGTCTGAAACTACAAGCTAAAGTGTGACAATATTCTGACCAGTATGGTGTAGGAACGGGGTCAAAACTAAATGTATAGGTGCAGCTATAAAAATATACAGGTGCACCTGTAAATATACAGGTGCACCTGTAAAAATTACAGCTGCACCTGTAAATATACAGCTGCACCTGTAAAAATACAGCTGCACCTGTAAAAGATACAGCTGCACCTGTAAAAAATACAGCTGCACCTGTAAAAATACAGGTGCAGCTGTATATGCAGGTGCACCTGTATATTGACCAGTTCCCGAATAGGGATTGTATATACCCCGGCCAATATTGGTCCACAGGCTCAGCAAAAAAAACCTTTGCAAACGGACATTTGTGGCTAGCCTATATGCTGACTATTATGATGTACAATCTGATTTTGATCAACAGTGAACATTATTCTAAAACCTACAATAATTTTCATTGGCATTGCAACCAGCGTTGGCCCTGATCAGACTTCTGAGGCTGAATGGGCTACGTTGGACGCATACGTCGAAAGGTCAATTTTCTCATCTAGGTGCAATATCTCTTTGCTGGTCAGGGACCACGCTGCATGCAAATTCAAATCGATGAATGTTCGGCACTCGTCCATACGTATATAATTGGTTTATCTTATAGTCCATGTTAATGCTCGATACGGTACTTCCTGTTTCAAAAAGGATTGGCGATACTCGATTTGGCACGTTACCTGGTAACAAAAACACAAGATTCACCACCTCATAGGTCACTGATGTCTGGGATAATACATTATAACTTGAGAAAGGTTCCACGGAGAACAAAATAGTAGACCTTGAGCCCGCAATAACCCCCTCCCCACCCCCCCCCCCCCCTTCCCGCCATGTGGGACTTTTGGTGAGTATTATTTTCGGATTCAGTAGCCTATTGTCTATCAAACCTGGTAGTCTGCGCTCAGAAACCCGCTGGATGAACAAATGGCGGCCATTTTTCAAGATGGCCGCCGTACATTATTATATTGTTTCATTAAGGACTTTTAACTTTCTGTCTGATCAATATTAACCGGGTAAATTGCTATAATTAAGTCACAATTTGAATGTAAAATGAATTAGAATACATCTTATATTTAATTACATCAGCAAATGGCAATATATTTCAAAATGTCTGCCGAAATAGGTTTTACTACGAATCAACTTTGGAATAACAATACCACTAAATATGCTCTCCTGTTGTATTTTGTAGTTATATGTATGTAGGTCAGATGTACATGCTTCTTAGGCTGGAATAGATTGCCATTTCAAAATTGGAAATCATATTTCTAACTGGTGTTGTGCTACGAGTAATCTTTATCTTCAAAATGGCCACCGAAACTAAGTGCGTTATTTACATGGCCACATCAAATATTTGTTACACATTCTAGTATTTCTGTGGCTGTAGTTATGTTTTTTTCAAATGATATTGTGATTGGAACGTGTGTGTCTGCTTGAAAACATATTTATATTCAACCTATAACAAAACTGAAGTTGGTTCCATTTTGAACTTCAAATTGGCCGCCATTGAAATTAATTCATATTTAACGTCAACGTTCTATGCGGTATTTTTAATTATTATTTATTATGGATAAGAAATATTAGCATAATTATTTCAGTATATTTTAAAATGGCGGCCATATTATTTTTAAAATGGCCGCCATTTAAACTTGACAGTCTAATATTTATTATACATGTTTAATGCAGTGGTGATATTTTGTATGTTTCTTCTGCTTATACTCATAATACAATGAGATTAACTGTTGAGATTATTGCTAACTAGTAATGTGGTACCAGACACCACTATCTTCAAAATGGCAGCTGGAAAGAAGTGGGTCACATACATTGCCACTTCAAGAATTTACATCTTTGTATTACGTATTACATGTATTACGTATTGTTTTCATTTAAAGAAAGAAGAAAATATGGCAAATAATACAATTGATCCAGTAAAGTGTATATTATGGTATTGTATATTGCATTGTAAATACTCATATTCTCCATTGCTTCATGTGAAAGCGTCTGTTACGGCGATATGATGCACCATCTGCAGTCTGTAAGAACAGGCATTGCGCTAGCAGACTGCAACCTCAACAGTTTGCTGTCTTTATGGAGTCCAACTTGGTCGTCAATGATTAGCTCTGTTAATTGTAAAGCTACTATGCTTTTATCATAGCGTTTCTGGCTCTGTTGATGTTGATGAATGGATCTGATCTTGTCTCACATCGAAACATGTATTGGCAATACCTGCTCACAAGTGGTCAGTAAACTGGATGGAAGCCGCTGTCCCATCAATAACTGCAGGTGACCAATCCGTGCCGGTTATGGGAGTTTCGATATTCCAGTATACCCAAATATAGGTATTGTACAATCACCTTTTGTTTTTACGAAACTGTGTTTCACAATGATTACTGTTCGCTCAGTTAACCCACTGGACCTTAGCTACATAGAGCATGTGGCATTAAGAAAATCCCATTATTTTGCAAAAGCAGCAAATTCCTCGTAGGCAAATTGCAGACTTCATCGGACATGTGTGTACTTGGTACACAATGCTTACTGTAAATCCCGTTCAACTGTACAATGACCATTTCGGATTTCACGATTTCGTGTTACCAGCAATTCCTTTTCATTCCATGTGGAAATGTTTGTAGCAACAGTTTGTCATGGGTGGCCTGGTACATAGTGTGATATCAGAGTTTCTTTGGCATTTCAGTTTATATCTTCAATTGAACATCTTCCTACCATTTTACCAGAACATAATATATTGCACTCGTCTAAGACATGTCTGAATGCCGAGATGGCCATTGTGTACGGCTTTCAACCTTTTTGACTCGAGAGGAGTCAGAATTTTGTGTTTAGATCCTTTAAGTTTATCTCTGTAATCCAATAACGCCACTATTTTCTGTGGACTCGTTTTTTTCTAGCAGAATCAATCGTGCATCTTACTCAGTCAAGTTTGCAATTTCTCGCAACTTTTGATCACTGACAGGTAAGTTTGTGAATACTACATGTACCTATGCATTCATACTCTTAATAAAGCTATATGTTACCGACTCGTGGGATAGCGTATCAGTAACTAGTATGTTTTTGCCAGAACCGTGTTTCATTGACTGACCATATTGCTTCAGCAGCAGTAAAATATCATGTAGTCTGTGGCGACATCAATAGAGTACTTATTTAATTTATATGTTAGGCAAGTGATCTTACTCCACTTGAACAGTCAGTCCGTACACATAACGAAACCGCTTCCAGCCAAATACCATGCCTCATTATTCATGTTCAATCAGAGCATATTAGTTTTCTGCGAGAATCCATGATATGGAAGCATTAGCCATTGGCTTGCCTTTGTGGCACACCATAATACAGTGTCTCTGGCTTTGTCAATTCATAATATGACAATTCGGACCATCAAGACACTGATCATTTTTATATTGACACATGAGTTGAGATCTCTTAAGCCCACTGCATATGGTAATCGTAAATAATTATAATGACCATGGAACTAATAATGATTTTTCTACAGTTTCCTGCAGAAACTTTTGTATTATGAATAGAGTGTATTCAACCTTACCAGCAGTATTTCGGCAATCGATCTGACATTTTACTCGCGTCGTCTACACATACTGAACATGTGCACATGGCGTTTTAATGCCGAAAAGTCATTTAATCACATAAATACTGCATTTTCGACAGTTCTTCTACACTTTCATGCATACAAGTTTGTATAGGGTATATATTTTATGCAAGCAGCTCCTTTGACCGCATTTTGAGTGACTGTGCCAGCACTGCCTTTCAGGAACACAAACAATATGGAGATTATAATGCAGATGGTGATGAAACGGCTTGAAATCACTGTGTCCATAATTAAGAAAATTCCCATATACACACAGTGGTCATTTTGAAATCTAACATGCAAACAGTGACTTGAAATGGACTTTAGTCATATATAATTTACATTCAACAATGAATACAGTCTGGGTAAAAATCAGTCCAAATGGTTTGTGCACGATTATATCAGAATTATTTGATTTTCACGGCAGCCATTTTGAAAATTAAAATAAAATAGGAACAACTCATGTTTTCTTTGATGATACAAAGAACGTTTTTTCCAAGAACGTTCCAAAACACTCAACACAACCTAGCTATAAATACACTTTGCTAAAGACAGTACGTAGTGAAGACATAAGAAATATTACTTACATTAGGCCATTTTTAAAACAAAATGGCCGCCATAACAGTTATCAGAAAACGTGGAACCAACCCCAGTGTTATGATTTGAAGTATGTAGATGGCATAGCAGAAAGAAACCAATCTTCTATCTGCATTATAAATGTAGATATGGATATTACAATATATTGTTTACAATTTCAGGGCGGCCATTTTTAAATCTAAGATGGCCGCCATGCGGGTTGTTAAAAATGAAAATAACACTGGTATTGTTCTTTGTAGTCAAAAGATTATTATCACCAAATAACGAATCAATCTTCTACCTGTATTATAAGTGTATATATAATGAATATAGCATTTCAGGGCGGCCATTTTGAAATCCAAGATGGCGACCAAAGGAATTTTCGAACAAAAAAAAAATGGAACCAACCCCAGTTTTGTTTTCCGTGGTCTAAAGATGACAAAAAAGCATTGGTTACAAGAATGTAGCAAAAAAAATGCAAAACTACATAACAGTATACACTATCAGTAGTGCATAAGTAGCTGCATATGCATTGAAAGTTTACATGTAACGAATTTCATTTATGTTATGCATTGTCACTTACATATAAATGGTTTAAATTTTAAACCATTTATAAGTAAGTGACAATGCATAACATAAATGAAATTCGTTACATGTAAAATTCCAATTGTGAAGTTAGTGGGTGGGGAATAGTGAAACATACTTTGTTTTTAACATTGTATCATCGAATGCAGACATAAGATAATCGGCATATATGCAATTAACATGTCTAATGGACACTACTAGGTACCATTAACACAGAGAAAATACAAAAGTACCATACTTTCTTGGAGTTATTAAAGGTACATGCTCACTCAGTAGGCACAAACTGTTCTTTATACGAATTATATAAGTGTATAATTGTGTCAGTATTCCACCAGTTCTAACAATTACGAGTGCCCGCTATACAGATATAATCATTTAGTAATATATATATTACTGATAGTGACGCGCGGTGGTATCGGGCTATTTTCATATGCAAATGAGGCACGCTGTTTTTTAATTATTTATACTAATTAAATGCCTCTCCAGAAAAAATAATATTTTCGACAGATTATAAAGTATGATCACTGCACATCAAAAAATAAATACAGAAAATAAATAGTAATGTCGGTTAACATTTTAAGGAAACACAGTTATCGCCCCTGATATCAGTGTGAACATTTACTTCTGATATAAAATGTATAATAATGCCAGTCAATATGTGAGGTAATGGTGAATGAGTATTTTGTCAGAAAATGTCTCAGATGATGTCTCTGATATAAAGAACATTTTGTGTGCCTATTGAGTGGGCATGCACCTTTAAGGTAGATGTTTTGCCATTGAAATTCGGTGGGTGGGGTAATAACATGCAAAATTCTTCATCTGAATTAGAAGATATTATTTAATTGATCTTTAGTCTATTGTATAGTTATGAACACATCAGAAAATATACAAAACTGCCATATCAGTTGTTTCTAATTATAAAATAGAGTCGAATTTAAATGAAAAATGTGATTTTTCACAATTGTGAACAGTCCGAGGATGGTTATCTTCAAAATGGTGCCAAACATTCATTCAGCGGGTTACAGAGCGCAGACATACGACATAACACTCGTAATTGAATGTTGTTTAAAACAAAATGTCTGCAAAAATCCCACAGGGGGTGGGGGGGGGTGTGTTTCCATTTTTGGCTGACGACCTATAAAGGTAGGTTACTGGGGCCAGTTTCATTAAACTTCGTACGACTAAAATGTTAGTAAGTGCAAATTTAGGATCGTCCGGCAATTTCAATTAATTTATTTACATTTATTGAGCAGCCTATGCTCAGTAAATGTAAATCCAGTAATTGTTTAAAAGAAAACATTATGAATGTGAAATTTACAGAATTTTGCACTTACGAACATCTTAGTCGTATGAAGTTTAGTGAAACGGCCCCCTGGTAATTGAACAATAACATCGTGATCTGTAATAATTTGCTGGTGTGATGGTAATTCACGTAATTTACTGCAAAATACCAACATAAAAAACGTACCAGTTTATTTGATCAAATCCTAAGTAAATTTATTCTGTTACATGTATATACTTGACAAATGGTCCAATATTGAATATTATAACACATGATACAGACTAACCTGGGACTCTGATTGGTGTAAATCTGGGTTTATTTCATTCGCCATCAACGTAGCCCATGATGATCCCGCCTTATTATTATAGGAATGAATGGCCGCGACTTTTCCAAGTTTATATCCCCGATAAATTCCACAAAAAGGCCATTCATGCCTTATAATTCCAGCATTTTAAATAAATTCATCAAGAAAATGTGTTTATTTTCCGTTTTCTTAAGAATTATTTTAACTGCGCCTCACGGTTACTGAAAGTAGTTCGGCGTGGGAGTTTACTGGGATATAAATTTTGGACAGAGACTTGCTGCGGGCCAATCAAATGTTAGGGAATTGTGTAAATATTTTTGTGCTGGAATTATATCGTAATATCGTTAAATGCGCTCTAGATTTACAACATGTGGTTTTCTGATCATGACAACTGAAGATCCTGATCAAACTTCGCTTCAGCTGGTCACCAAGGCCGCTTTGCCAGATATTGGCGCATCTTATACTGTAATGAATTAATTGGTGGCGAACAAAATATTGAACCGAGGAATGAATGTCGCTAAAATATCAAAATGTGCGGATTATATATCAATTTTGAACCATACTACATAGTACATCGAGTTGAGTGGGTAACGACATACACTTTCCGTGAAGTTTATTGTTTAGTCTAATCTGACATTTTTAATAAATAATCACAGACAAAAAGTTATTTAAGTAACGCCTCCGTTTGCTGCTGATACACTTATCACAAGAATGTATCTCGAATCTGTGCAAAATATACAGGGAAATAAACATAGCTGTCAGAAATGTGGGAAGATGTAATAGTTTTGCATGGAAATATTAATCGACACAGACAGAAATAGACGCTCTCTTATTTCCGCGATTTCCAAGTTCGCTAGCATCAACTTCAGACTCGTTCGCTTTCGAGGTTAACGTTTCACCCCTAAGTAACTGGCATGGATTTTGATATGTTACGTTTGCAACCAATCCAATCGTAGCAAAATGATTTTCAGACTAGTTCATTTATGAAAAGGGGGTGTTTTTGTTCTCAAAAATATGAAAATTACATGCAAAATGTGCAGATCCTGATGAGCCGGCTCGTCACGAGCCGGCTCATCAGGATCTGCACATTTTGCATGTAAATCAGGATCAGGATCTACACGTTTTGCCAATACTACTATACAAACTGGAATGGACTGTGACATGTTCATTTTCTGACCAATCCTATAGTCACCAAATGTTTTTCACACTAGTGCATTGATAAAAGGGTTTTATATTCTAAACATATGAAAATGTGCATATCATGATGAAGCGGCTCGTTACGAGCCGGATCATCTGGATCTACACTGTTTCCTATAAAGCTATATATTGTTGAAAGGGTTAAGGACATACGTCATATAAATTTAACACACTTTGAAAGATATTAGTTTCGTAAATGTGATTGAATATACGTATAAAGTATACATGATCCTGATCGTCTTAGTGTATACACAATGTGCATGATCACGTGGTTACAACAACAACAACGTCGCCTACTCCAAAGAAAGTATTATTTGATATTTTCCTTAATATGCAACGGATTTTTATGAAATATGACGCAGCAAACGCGTCTTCATGAGCTGCATTTGGTGGTCTATGGAGTTTGGCACAGACTTATGATGTCGTTTTTGCGAAGAATCGATTTCCGTGTCAGAGACACGGAAATCGATTCTTCGCAAAAACGACAGAAGTTTGGGCGAAATTACAGAGACCACCAAAATGCAGCTTAACAAGACGCGTTTGATGTGCCATATTTCATCAAAATCCGTTACGTAATAAGGACACTATAAAATAATACGCACTTTAAATCGGTACTTGTTGTTGTTGTCAGTACCACGTGATCATACACCTTGATACTGTACTGCTCACTGGGTTGCCATCCGAGACATCTTAGCATGGACAAGCTATCGGCCAATTTCATCTATTGTAACAATGGACACAGGCAGCTAGCATGGGTTCAATGACTGCGGAATGGGGAAAATGTCTAAGGTATTTTTTTTAATTTAAAAAAACAGTGGACCGATCTTCAAAATTTCAAAATGTTTTCTTTGACCATTTCAAAGCTATCTATCCAGGTTTCGGGGTCACTTTCATGATTTCTTCTTTGAGCGCCACATTGAAACATTAGTTTCTGACTAAATGTGTCACCTTCTGTAAATAAAGACTAATTATATTATTATTGTATTGTTCGACTTATACAGCGGCTGCAGCTCTATGTTAAATCCCCAAATCGAAATAATATTTTCATAATAAAATCACTTATTTTCCCAAATGTCACAAAATAAAAATTAAGGCTTCATCTTATTTTTTGGTAAACTATAATATTTTTTTTAAATATGTGTTTCAGCTTGAAACGGAACTAAACAACAACAATCCATGAACCTGAAATCAAATCAGAACTCGAACTACACGTCATAAGGAAGCCACATACCAAATATGAAACCTCGAGTATTGCGATTTAAAAGTCACTTCTTACAAGAAACGTGACGGACGGACGAACAACATACCATTTTTCTCTCTCAAAAAGTGGGTATAAGTATGGTATCCAGACAGTAATCTGAGCCTATGCTGGTTACACACGAGCCATCGGTACATGTGGTGTATGCCCCTGGAGGTGAGTTGCCAAATGTAGTAGGTTATCTGCTCCGTGAGACAAGCCGTCAGCCCGCAGCCAGCATCTAGCCGTGTTCATCATCAACTCAGCTTGATCCATCACACTGATGCTGCACTCCGCCGGCGTAAAATGTTTCACGTCGAAATAGGCGCTGGATTCCGGACTAATTCCCATTCAGCTACAGGCAGAAGTTACTGCATAAACATATTTTCGTGTAGTAACCGGCGCAAGAAATTTGCGCCGGTTACTACACGGAAAATGTGTTTATGTGTAAGCTTTATGTAGAGTTAAGCGGCATCTCGTCGGGAAATCGGAGCATTTTCGACGTGAAACATTTTACACTGGCGCAGAGTGCAGCGCCAGTGAAACATGCCTGTAAGTCGTAAATATTCTGACTGCCGTGCTCAGACGTCATAACAATGGACATAGAAAAGCCTTTTTTCAACCGGTGGGGTGGGGCTTGGGTCGCCGGACACATACGGGCAATGATATGATATTACATGAGAAGGACCAGAAGTAACAAAATAAAGTATTGAATTTGCCCAACAAGCCATAAAGTGCGGATATTATATGGTCACAAGTCTTCGCATACATTCCTCTCCGTGCTGAAAACATCTACCCTCGCGGGTAACATTAGATACGGACTTAACCCATTAGCGACGGGATACAATTATAGTAGTATGAAACTGTTGAGGAACAAATTCCCTATTTTCTTTATTTCATCTCAGATGTATATGTTGTTACCACTCATTTGAACCGTCTCGACGAGACGGTTCAAATGAGTGGTAACAATATATACCTATATGGAGTAATAAACAAATTATTGAGATTTTTTTAACTAAAATGATTGAGTCCTTCGGCTGAAGTGGGTTAATACGGAGAGGCAGGCACGATTTTTTCGCGCTTTGAATACATTTAAATACCCCGGGGCTGCCCACCCCACGATCATCAACCCTGGTTGGGGAAAACATTGATAGGTAAATAGTCGCAATCTCTCTATTTCGAAATCACTCTGTAACAGCCAATATTTGTCAATGGTGTCTTCCCATGGATGGCTGTTGCAGGGAGGATGCACTGTAGTACACACCATGAATATATATAGGATATTCATACTTTTGCAACGAATATGACATATATGTTCATCGAGTGGTGTGGAATGTCCATATTTCACGAGTGCCGTTAGGCACGAGTGAAATATGGACATTTCAGACCACGAGATGAACATATATATCATATTCGTTGCAAAAATATGAATATTCTATTTATTATATACCGCTCCATGGAAATTAGCAGTTTTTTAGACTGTATACGGTAATGAATGTGTATTTGCAGCCTATTTGCAGTCCGGCACTGCAGGTGCGCGTTATGAATATAGATAGCGGAAGTAGTCGTATTTTCACCGGAAGTTGTTTATTTCATCGATGAGAACATATTACTTTTATTTACATCGTATAACTATGTATTTCATGGGTAGGTATATAATAAATTTACGTTTTTTATTACGTTTGCAGTCTACACGTATCTGTATCGAACTAGCTAGTTGCGAGAAAACTACGGACGATACGGGCAGTGTGCAGAGTTACGTGTCCACAATTAAAGGTGCATGTCCACTCAATAGGCTATACTTTAGGGAGACAGATAGTTTTGTATATCCTGTAGATGTGACATTTTCTGGTAAAATAAACATTCATTCACAATTACCCCACGTATTGGTTGGAAGTATTCTACATTTTATACCAGACGTAAATTTCCACTGATATCAGGGGCAATAAACCGTGTTTCCGTAAAATGTTGACGGACATTACTATTTATTCTCTGTATTTATTTTTTTTATGTGCGATGATCATACTTTACAATCTGTCGAAAATGTTATTTTTTCAGGTGACGCATTTAATTAGTATAAATAGTTAAAACATATTATGCCTCATTTGCATATGAAAGTAGCCTGATACCACCGCGAGTCACCGCGAGTCACCACCATCAGTAAAATAAAGATTACTAAATTAGTGTATCTGTATAGCGGGCACTAGTAAGTTTTAGAACTGGTGGAATACCGACACAATTGTACACTTATTTAATTCCTATAAAGAACATTGTGTACCTACTGATTGGGCATGTACCTTTTAAGATACAGCTTACCAGATCAGATCACAGGTTGAAGTAACGGACCGAGGTCTATAAATACATTAAATATGTATAAAAGCATCAATAAATTAAAAGAAAATAAGCTAACAATATTTTTTTTAACCCCTCCATATACTTCATTATACCGATATGATGAAGTATATGGAAGGGGTAAAAACAAAATGTTTAGCTTATTTTTGTTCTCCATTTATTGATGCTTTTAGGCATATTTAATGTATTTATAGACCTCGCTCCGTTACTTCAACCTGTGGATCAGATCATGCCGTTGTGTTAGCATTATGACGTGCCAGAGGATACCTCCGATAATGCCGTCCACACTGTAAATCTCCAGAACGCGTGACGTGTTTTACACATGTTATATATCTAACCATTGCCGTTTTACATGAAAACATCAGTGTTTTAACAGTGTTCTGACATGTTTTCTTGGTAAATGCAGGTGTTTTGTTACTAAAACACACGTGTTTTACACGTGTTTCCGTATCAGAAAAAACATATAACTGTTGGTGTAAAAGGGGCAAAAGTATTGTTTCAGGGCATAGGGAACAGCATGGATTGCAACTCACTTGATAGAATGAATGACGGTGCATTTTATTTTAAGAAACATGTGCAGTTGCCTCAAAACTAAACAGCACCGTTTTAAGGGCGTAACGTCTGAAAACACAATAGTGTTCTACATTGCACACGTCGAAAACATATCAGGTGGGATAACGTAGTGGGGTGGGGAGGGGCAGTGGGGTTATCATCTCCCTCACCGCTGTTTCCCTCTTTCCCACCTGAAAGGTAAACATGCATATGGCCAATGCCAACAATTTTGTTTAGCACAGGTGCAATTAAACGCGAAAAAGGTGGGGGCACATATTAGTGGTACGGCACGCTCAGCGGTACAGAGCCAGTACTACACTCGTTCACTTGACTTATTTAGACAAAATTGAAAATCCAGGCTTGCATGGTCCGTTTTGGTCGGGTGCCAAACAGTTGCTAGTCAAAAAATCAGCGACTGGTACCTACCACAAAGCTGAACTATAACAACCAATCCATTAAATACATTACGAGCTATCGTTTAATTAGAAGTATGTACTTAATATTTACTTCATCTAAACATGCTACACAAGGTATGTTCAAACAAAATAAATTTGTCAAATGAATTGAATTCAGTCATTACCCCACCCATTGCAGTTACACACTAGAAACTACTAAACATGTTCGTACCCCACAGTGTAATTATATTTACAAGAAACTAAATTTAATTCATACATTTGACAGTTTCATACAAGTATTTAAGTAGTTAAAGGTGCTTTCTCGGTGTAATATATATCAATAAAGGCATAACGTACAGTAATTTATATTCTCCGATAAGTCATGTTTTTAAAATGTGTTTTCTCGATTTAAAAATAAAATCCATTTTTGTTAATTTTCAATGAGGGCGTATGTTGGGTGTTATCCTATACGGCAAGTATTTAAGGGCATTGTCCCGGCTCGTTTAATTTCAATAAAGGTGTATATTTAAAGATGTTGTCTCGGTATATAATAATTCTATAGCATTGAAATTACATGATAGCGTGTACAGTGATCCTCCAGATTATCGGACAAAAATGGCATGGTTTTTACAATGATTTTCTTAAAATAGCAGCTACGGGCATACCATTATCACAGAACAATCATCGGTTCTTGCTTTCTCAGCTCATGTAAACTATTCAGAAAAATATGCGTTCGTTCTCACTTAAAATTGGGTCAGATCATCAGTCGTAAGATTGCCCCAAAATTAACATCGACAATCAGTTATCCGGACAAACGTATACTCGTCTTATAACTTCTATTCTTACATTGAAATAATAATTGTATCGCCTCTAAACCAGTGCATTGTGTAGTTCTGCAGAAAAATCCGTCACCCATCGCTTCTTGGAAAACACCATATTTATAGAATTGATTGTACATGTATTTATAGAACAGTTCGGCAATGACGTAATGGGCGCACTCGATTGAGCCCCCCCCCCCCCCCACCCCGCGACTTTTAGCGTTGTAAACAACTGGTGGACAGAGTTGGGGAATGTTTCAGCACATTTTACTAAATAATATTACGTTGGCGATGTATGTATTCTTCACACTGGCATGGAAACAGCAAGCACCTACGTTGCAATATCAGGAAAAAACGTGTCGACGTATTTTGATTGGAAACATGTCCGCTTGTTTTCAATCAAAACGCACATGTTTTCAATCAAAGCACATTGACACCTAAACATGTTTCAAGTGTTTAAAAAGTGTAACCTCCCTGTAAACGTGTCCACGTGTTTTGAATTAAAACACGTTCACATTGTCAAGGTCATTACCAAGGTCAGGGATGATCGAGACAAATTGTCTCCCCTATTATCATAAGAACCAAGTATACTTCAATGGTTATGACGTTATGGCCAATATAGCTTGATCTGACGAACGAAAAGTGGTAACAATGCAGTTGAAGTGTAAGGGATAGGCTAGAGTAGATAAGTACACGTAGTCACTTAATCACTTATAATGTACACTACATTACATGGGGAACACACAGGAATACATGATACATTGATATGCGAACATCACTGTACTGTGCATGATACTATTCAATTACAAGGTTGTAAGCCAATCGACTGTTATACTTTAACGCAACTTAAAAGCTATAGACGAATAAACTCAGTATGTGGTATCTCAATGGTCCCGTAGTGGTCAATAGTATGAATGCACAAGTACTTTGATGATCGCTAATCAAAGTGAAATAACATACAAGTATAACATGGCAGAACGAACATTGGAGGACAAATGACAATCATCTGAGCTACCCCAGTGCTGGCGTATCTCAATAGATAGTGGTAACCTCTGAGTATCAAGGTCCCAAGGTCTGCCTCACCCGCAGTATGAGGTCTAGTCACCAATATGGCTATTATCCAACTTCAAGTGGATTAATCCATAAACAATATATGTAGTCTTACTACAATCCCTTAGCCATGATATGCCATGATAGGAGTATTACCATGCACTATCAAAGTATACATATGTATTGCCTATGCAATGTATTTCCAAAGTCTGAATGTCATAAGTCAAAACCGGATGTGGTTACATCACATGATAGTCAATAACGATAATGTTCCGGAAGGTGGTACCGGAAGTAAAGTTCCACAGGTAGTATTATTTCCGGAAATGGTGGACCAGATGTAAAGTTCCTATGGTATCACTCGACTGTAGCAACCCGGATGTGGTGGACCGGATGTAAAGTATCCATGGTGAATCAATGGGTTGTAATACCGGAAGTGGTAGACCGGATGTAAAGTTCCGATATAATACAAATGGCGATTATCACGTTGGCTAAGACGCCGGAAAAAGTTTCACATGGGCGACATTCAACTCGGTGGTAGTATAATGATATGTGTGTATGGCGTTTCACTTCACTAATCTATGGCTGTGACTGTCTGCTGAACGCGATGTAGCAATATACAGGCCTGTACCCGGAGCTGCTACACACACTGCGCCAGACAGACGTACGGACACTCGGACGACCCGGTACTCTGCAATGACTGGGGTCTGCCCTCAACGAGTGGACCAAAACGTCCAATGTGGCTCGCTGAAGCGATCTCAAGAGGCTACAAAAATGAAATGTGTCTCCAATTACTAGACGAATACGCACAGACAGACAGACAGGATGCACAACGGACTAAAACGGGAATCGAACAACGGCAAATCACAGCTGAAATAAAATGTTGTAGGTACATACCAAAATCCTCCGTGTCACTGGTGAATACAGTACTATTCTTCTGTTACCAGAAAATATGTGTCCCACCAACACATTGCGAGACATCGCTTATATACGCACCAGTGAAACCACGCACGGAATAATGAATATGCCTACCCCTCGTTCGACATCTCACATAAATATTACAAAACCATGGCTTTTGCCATTTCACCCGTGGGTTATATTTGGCATAAATATATGTTCCCACGCCATAAATTCAACCAAACTAGTGTACAGCCCTCGCAGAATAAATACCATCCAACATGGTATATCTCTCACTACCATAAATCTGCACACTATAGACCCAGATCACATAATCCGAAATCTACTCGACTGGTCTCGACAATGCGAAGGTCGCTTTTTGGCCCCGCCAAACCCCTCCATATCGGTCCTACGGGCTATACACTCAAATGAGAGTGTAGCACATACTAAACTCAAATATCGTGGTCATTTACGGAAATATCACGACACAAAGCATCACCAGTATGGGATATGATATATCCGTGTTGGCCAGTACCAGGCTATGCTGAAACACTAACCCGTAGCATACATAACAGGGCAGACCATGGTATGGTCTGCGCTATATACTGGCTTCACCTACAGAAGGTCTCTTATCTGGTGAACAACTGACACGCGGACAAACTCGGCTGGCACGGATAGTGGACATCCGTAATACTAAAATAAAAGGGGTCTTTCCCTAGCGAAACCAGCACACGCAGTCAACGAGTTCTCTACCACACACATGCATAGTCTGTGGTAAATAAGGCGTGACATCAGTGAAACATTGCTCATAAAATAGACGTGTATTTAAATCCGCAAAAAGGACACGCATAAACGTATTTCCACCAATACAACATAAGCCCCGTTATTACACGCACATTGTAAATGGCAAATGTACCTGCTAAATCACAGGTATGTAAAAATCACAGGTGTGTGAAATCACAGGTATGTGGAATCACAGGTATGTGAAATCAATAGTACGCACAACAATACAAAACAGTACCACACATCACAAATATACAATTATACGGAAATCCAGAATGTACAAGACACGCGACACACATGTTTTGAACCAAAATACGTAGTGTTTTAATCATGTATACTGGAGCACACCTTGATGTTTTCTTCAAAACACTGGTGTTTAGATACAACACACCCTAAAAACGTCTGACATTTAGAAATAGAACACGTTGTAAACACCTAAACGTGTTAAAAAAGTGTAACCTAACACGTGTTTCCAACGTGTTCTATCTCTAAACACTCAAATTAACAGTGCATAAGGCACGTTCAATGACTATTGTATGCATGCATTCTTCTTCTTGTTGGCACTTGCCTTTCGGCACAAATGGTTGGATTAGTTACAACATATACATCAGGAATTTGCGGGAATTCTGCGCTAACTTTCACTCATCAATACAGTATACAAGGTGCATGCTCACGTGGTTACAACAACAACAACGTCGCCCACTCCAAAGTAAGTATTATTTGATATTTTCCTTAATATGCAACGAATTTTGATGACATATGGCGCAGCAAACGCGTTTTCATGAGCTGCATTTGGTGGTCTAGGGAGTTGGGCACAGACTTATGTCGTTTGGACACGGAAATCGATTCACAGAAGTTTGTGCGAAAATACAGAGACCACCAAATGCAGCTTAACAAGATGCGCCATATTTCATCAAAATTCGTAAGGTAATAAGGACACTATAAACGAATACGTACTTTGAATCGATACTTGTTGTTGTTAGTACCACGTGATCATACACCTTGGTATAGGTCACCTAGCGGGAGGACATTGAAGTATTATACACACGGGAGACCGAAGAACCAAGAAATTTAAGGTATGGCCATTTAAAACCATATAAAAATGGCAAGAAGCCTTCATAAACGGCCACCGAGGTAAACTCTAGGACTAGCAGTGTACGCTACCCCAAGACAAGTAAACACAATACATATAAAACATATTAAGTAAATTAAATAAATTAATTCCCCAAGCAAACGACGGTCGTATGAGATGAAAAGAGGAAAACATTGCAAAACGATACAAATAAACGTGGCAACTAGGATACCGACTTGGAACAGTCAGTAGGCAAACGGATTGGAAAAAAATATGAGTTTCTACGTGAGTTAGTTTAAACATAGTTTATTGCATATAAGTACAATGGGCTTGGGCTTCTAAGTGATGATATTGTTGGACAACGCAGACTATTTTAAATTTATTAGGCTAACACGCATGGTGACTGTCAGTGTTTATTTATAAATCTACACCAACGCCGTGCCGCCGCCGCCGCCGCCGCCGCCGCCGCCGCCGCCGCCTTAATCGGGAGTGACGAGGAAGCCGGAGAAAGACGAGTGTGGAGAGATCGGCGTCGAGTGATAGATGCCGGCGACAAACACGACATCACCGACCACCAGATGCACGGTGCTGAAAATAGTCCACTAAATATAGTCTCGATGGTTACAGGCCACCGACACAGTTTGCCTGCAGGCCTGTTGTACAGATCGACTGAAGAGCATTTTTGATTTTTCATGCGAATTCGTTCGATATTTCTAAAGTACTCAAGCATGATCACAGTGGGCATAGTACGTCACGAGTATCTGCTATTGGGGGGGTGGGGGGGGGGGGGGGGGGGGGGGGCACTGAACGAGGTAAGAAAAATCGTCAAATTCAGACATTATTTTATATGTGTAACTTACTATAAAAATGTGATTGTTTTCAATTACCGTACATATGTAAATTAATTATGAGGATACATGTATGTATAACACACATTAGTAAGTCAAACACCATACATACATATGCAATTTAGTTAATATATATGTAGGTTAGAGAAAAACAAATGGTGCGAAATCGTCAAGACGGTAAAAGTAGTCCGGTATGAACAAATTCGTGCGGGTGTTTTGAGGTCACTGACACAGTTTGCTTGCAAATCTTGATCCATTACTACCCAGTTTCACTTGAGGAACATGATGGTCATGTGATGTAACCAGAGTTTCCGTGGCCAAAAATAAAATGTAAACAATATTGGGGAACATGACGAGGTTGGATATTTCTGTCTTAGGAGTAAGTGAAGCTATTGTTTAATTCATGCAGAACCAGTACTGACCGGCTGCAGGTCATGTACAAGTAGGTCCCACAACATCCATACGAATAGTGAAAGTAGGAGAGACTGACCTTATTGGATGGGATTCGGTTAAAGTGTAGAGTAAAACTATTTGGTGTCGTCTAACCTATACTGTGATCATTTGTAGGTGAAATCTTACATCAACACCGGCATTGGAGGTGTGCCTCAAACAGCCAATCACATCTCGTACTATTATTTATTAGTCGGATGATTCCTAACATTGACAGCAGTGCCATCTGGCGTCATAATGAGGCACTACTAACCAATATATTGCTTGCATCATTCTGCTTGTGGCTTGATGCTTTCTGCTTGCGGGTTTCCGCTTTCGGACTGTGGCGTGATGCTTACTTCCTGCGGCTTTGTCCTTTCTGCTTTCGGCCTTATTCAAAGTGCTAAGTGCTTGTTCCTACTTTCTATTGCAAATGCTTAGTGCAATAAAACAGGGACACGGATAAGGACGTATCAATAATTGTGATGTAAATAAGACGAATGAACAAAGCAATCAGCAGAATGGACATGTAAGAAAGACACATACAATTACAAGAAGCAGATTTCAAATGTAATAAATACAAATGACGAATGAAATAACATGAATATAAGTTGTAATGTCATCAGCACGCAAGCATCAAGTCACATAGCATTATGGCGGATATTACCTTCCATACCGCGCTACTTTCAATGCATATGTGGCAGTGACAGGGGGAATGGGGTTAATGGGTGTTGCGACCTTGCGACCCGTGTAGATCCAGATCAGCCTGTGCATCCGCACAGTCTGATCAGGACCTGCACGGGTCGCGATTCCATCAATGAAACACCAGTCGCGTTTCTAATAAGCTATACAGATCGCTATCAGTCTACAGGAGTGTGGTATTGGATCAGGAGCTACACTGGTCACAGATCCCATACACCCCATTGTTATTGACTGAGAAATGGATTTGTCATGTATTTTGTTACCAGTGTAGACGCATATCAGATCGCACGGATCAGGTTCAATGAAGAAGTCAGTCACAAATCCCATAAGCCCCAGCTCTCTGGCTACAGCCACATTTAATGTATTGCGACCTGAAAACTGTATCGGTTTCATGACGAGATGACACTCAGTTGTACCAGAGCTATCGCAAAACGCATTTTTCATCTAGTAACTGGCGTAAATCTTATGCATGTAGCTGAATGGGAATTCGTCAGAAATCCGGCGCTTATTTCGACACGAAACATTTTACGCCGGCGCGGTGTGCAGCCCGGCGATATAACTACAGTGAAACCTCTCTAAACCGGACACCCTGGGAGTACATGTGACACTGGGAGATCCCCAGGGTGTCCGGTTTAGAGAGGTTTCACTGTAAATCAGACATGTGAGCACTTCATGACACATTCTTGTTTATCGCAATTCATTGTAATCAGAGATACATAAGAATTACGAAACACATATACTGTCTGTTCCACGTTTTGCTGCCGACAAACTTTTGGCTATTAAACCGTGGCACATTAAATCTAAAAAATATTTAAAAGTAAGTACTTTTTTATCAATAACAAAAAAGTCACCCTGCCCAAAAAAAATTATTTGATGAAATTCCATCAAATATTCATTTTATTGCGAAAAAACGATTTTCCTATGGGAATTTAACATGGGGGCTAAAAATAGATTTTTTCAAAATATTTTTTTTATTTGTGGACCGATTTTCAAAATCTAACTTTTGTTTTCTTAGCTATCTCGCCAGGTTTCGGAGTCAATTTCCAAATGTTTTCGTTTTTTGATCCTTCAGGATAAAAAAAAGAAAAGTTTTGGAAATCGACTCCCTATGTTAAATTCCCATAGGAAAATCGTTTTTTCGCAATAAAATCAATATTTGATGGAATTTCATCAAATAATATTTTTGGGGGAGGGTGACTTTTTTGTTATTGATGAAAAAGTACTTAGTTTTAAATATGTTTTAGATTCAATGTGTTTAATGGCCAAATGTTCGTCGGCAGCAAAACGTGGAACAGACACTAAGTTAAACATCCATATTGTTCCGAGTGTTCGGTTTAGAGGGGTTCCACGGTACCTGAAGGCACTGGCCGTGTAGGAACCCAGGTCGGTATCGTCGTCAGTGGGGTCCGAGTAGGCGGTCACCAGCGCGGTCCTCCCTTTGTATATGGAGGCGTAGATCGCGGAGTACTGGGCCTTGTTGGGGCTGTACTGGCGCACCAGTGACAGCGAGAAGTAGTAGAGACCTGCGTGGCGGCACGTGAACACGCCCGTGCCCCTGTTGTAGTCGTTACCCCCGTTATAAACGATATGTGTAAAGCGCATACCGTTACCTACCCCGTTGATAGACGACATCAGGACTGCAGTGTGGGCCGTAAACGCTGATATAGCTTCTGTAATAACATTGGTGGGTGCCAATGTACATGTGTGATTATATTAACTCTCACACCGCTATCTTATTTTTTTGTCGTCTGCTGTTTATTTTATATTTTCCATTTCTATCATCAAAATCATGCTTTGACAGCACTTTAGAATAATTTTCAACATGGTTTGACCACACTTTAGAATAATTTCCATTGGAAATTATTCTCAAGTCCTGTCAAACCATGTTTTTATTGCGAAATAAAGCAATATATAAAAGCAACAGCAGAATTGGTGTGTGTAGCGGTCTAACGGTTAAATACTATATACCCCGTGAGCCAATAACCGAAACCCTCCCCCCCCTGTGGGATTTTTGCAGACATATATTTCCTGAAACTACATTCAATTATGAGTGTTAATCCGTTGTCTGCGCTCTGTAACCTGATGGATGAACATATGGCGCCATTTTCAAGTATGTCACCCTCGGTATTTTTATTATCTTGAAAAATCACATTTTTTAATAAAAATTGCCTAACTTATATCCTTTTATTCGAATAAGATGGTATTTTCGTACGTTTTCCGAGATTTTGAACACCATGGAATAGAATAATATACAATTGAAATAAATTTGACAATCTAGAAGTCATATTGTACAGGTTTTATTACCCCACCCACCCAATTTCAATGGTAAAATATACATGTTAATAACTTTATGAAAAGTTGGCGTTTTTTCATTTTATCAATGTCAATGTAGTCTAGTAGGGCCAATTGAACATATCCAATGTATACGTCGACTATTTAGTGTCTACCACAAAATATACAAAGTGAAAAATAACGTATTTTCGACCATTCCCCACCCACTCATTTTACAATGTCAATTTAACAGGTATGTAATATTATGCAATTTAACAACATTATAGCCGCTTACTATGGATTGAAAACAACTCAAATATGTAACATTATTGTCCATACTTACTAAATATACTACGAGTCCGTGTTTTCGTCCGTCTGTACGGACATTTCTCAAATAAAAATTGACGGTACCGATTTTGAAATATATCCGAATATTCAAACATTTCGGGGCACTAGATCATTATCGGCCACAGTAGTTGATCTACAACATTAATAATCTCGTTATAGTGGCGAGACAATCCTCACAGCATCAAGCAAGATGAAACACAATAGGCAAAAACTGAATCCACATATAATACAATGCAAGAGGCAACATACATCATGGTTTACAGTATTCAACTTGCAATACAAAATATTCTACATGTTGTTCAAGTCAAAACATCGCACCTGTGGCGAGGCAATCCTCACAGCATCAGGCAAGATGAAACACAATAGGCAAAAACGTAATCCACATATAATACAATTCAAGAGGAAACACATGTCATGGTTTACAGTAATCAACTTGCAATACAAAGTATTCTACATGTTGTTCAAGTCAAAACATCGCACCTGTGGCGAGGCAATCCTCACAGCATTAGGCAAGATGAAACACAATAGGCAAAAACTTAATCCACATATAATACAATTCAAGAGGCAACATACATCATGGTTTACAGTATTCAACTTGCAATACAAAATATTCTACATATTGTTAAAGTCAAAACATCGCACATGTAGCGAGGCATCAGGCAAGATGAAACACAATAGGCAACAGCTTGATCCATATATAATACAATTCAAGAGGCAACATATATCATGGTTTACAGCATTCAACTTGCAAAAAAAAAAGTATACATGTTGTTAATGTCAAAACATCGCATCTATGGCGAGGCAATCATCACAGCATCAGGCAAGATGAAACACAATATACAAACGTTTCAGCCACATATAATACAATTCAAGAGGCAAAATACATCATGGTTTACAATATTCAAATTGCGATCGTCACAACATCAGGCAAGTTATGTGAAGTTCTAATTGTGAGAGTAGGCTAAGATAAATCCAGACTAGTCATACGCGTCATCAGTGTCAAACATGGCATCAAGTAGGCTCTCTGATTCAGGATCTTCTGTTTATCAGTATCAGGTACGTCATCCCGTTCCTCTATTAACAGATTAACCATTTCACTTGGCAGGTGATCTCCTTCTGTCCACTTGCATTCTAACAAGCCATTGTTAACTTCCCATCCATGTTCATCTGGTGGCGGTATGTCTGCATCACGCCGGTCAGCATTGTTCCAAATGAGCGTTTGATAGTTGGCTCTTGCTACATGCATTTTCAGTGACGATCTGCATGGTGGTAAAAGGCTCAGGTCAGCCCCATTGTATGTCGAAAGAAGATCGCCAGACCTGGGGCTACATTTTTGTAGAAATAGCTCCATTCGTAGCTTGTTGATAACTGTAATGTCTGATTTGTTGTACAGCAAGCATACAGTGTTCAATCGTTTGAAATAGCTTTTCATCAACTGACTGAGACATTCCCAACTTCTGGAAGGCTTCAATAAACTCTGAATGCCGCTGGAGTGTTTTCAAAGGAGTAACTTTACCACGCCGAACGAAAGCACTTGTGCTATCACAGCCTGTAAAAGCATGGAGTGCAGGCAACGCCAAACACAGTTCAGTTCCTATGTCTCCAATGACACCATGTATGTCAACCAGCCGCCTCTTGTTCCCAACTCCGGTATCTAACAGCAGTTGTTGTTTCAGCTTCTGTCCGAATTTCAACATCAAAACAAACACATCCGTGTCTGGGGATCTCACAATAATGGTGATGTTCTCTGGTGTATGCAGTGCATGGTACGCACAATGCAGGATTAGCCGTGTATCCGCCTCCTCTTGCCATGAGTGCAGTGTGTGTAGTCTTACCATCAGTGCTAGTTAGCTGCATACATTGCTCCCCGCTTACAAACTGAATAGTCTTGCCGATCAGCTTTGGAGCGTACTTATCTTGCATCCATTCAGACATGAGAAATCTAATTAGTTGTGTTTTGTTTGATTTGTTTGACAAGAACAGTTTCCAATCACGTGGAACTTTTGTGAGAGGTCCTTTTATAATGTAAGTCTTTGATGTACCTCTGCGTAGTCGCTCAGATGCTTTTATTGACAAGTCTTGGTATGTATCTGTCACAAAATCTACACGCTCAACTTTCTGGAGCTGATGATATATGTTATCTGCAAGATCCGCGAATGTGTTTGGCAAAGCGGTCTGCATGTGTAACAGTGCATTGCCGTCAATAATATAGCTCACTTGACCCGTCGGAGGTACATCAACACTATGTGATTTGTCCTTCAAGCTGGTGCATGAGTTTAGCTTTATCAGTCTTTGCTGGCGAGCCATCCGCAGTGGCGAGCGACCATGGCACAGGTCCCAATGGTAGCTAAGCACATTTTCCATGTCAATGTTGTGTTTGAGAGCAAATGAAATTAGCTGCCCAAATATATTTCGTTCAGCTACTAACTCCTTTGTCTTTCTCTGCGTACCAGTGAGCTTCACAGCTTTAGCGAGTGATGCAAATGTTTTCAGGCGCAACTGTTTTATTGGTGCATGAAAGCTGACTGACTTTTCAACAAACCGCACAAACCTTTGTTTTCCTGTCATTTCTGCAGACAGCAGATCGTCAACGACATCTTTAGGATCTGGCGCCCCTGAAGATTTGCAATAGAGCGATTCATCTGATACTTCAAACGGATCTATAAAATTTCCTATTGCAATTTTCTTGACGTCTGTTTCACTTCTGGATATTTCCGAAGTTCGTGTGTCCTTGTGTGAAGACTGTTCATGCGCGTTCATATCAGCCAGTTCAAGCGTAGCATCCATGTAGCTAGCTCGGAAATGTCTCGTCATACACCATCTGTAGTATGCTGCATAATTGCGGCTGAAACCTATAATACCTCCATGTGACTTAGCATGGCGATTGATGGTTTGCTCTATTGTGATATCCACGCCATTTCTGGATGACGGAACACTGGATCGGTTCACGCTGAATCCATTGTTCCTCAACAGATCTTCCATCCCAGGATATAACTGCTCTAAGTTTAACAAACTCAGTAGATATACTGTAGTATACCGTGCGTAGTTGAGATGGTCAAAGCTGAAGAACAATGGACACATCTTCTGAAGACATGCTATGTGAAGGTTTACGTTGTTTTCTTTGGTGGCTCGGAGAAACTGCAACACCGTATGCAACGAATCCATGTATCCCAGTCAATACTGTGCCGTTCTCCCAAGTTTCCCTTCACTAACCCTGTCTCGAAACTCCGAGTATGATGACAATGCTTTCATGCATTTGTCATTTGTCATGAACTCCAATAATCTCCAAAAATACCCGAAAGGGCCATTATATAATACCTGTTTGGCGGCCATTTTGAAAATAATTACCGTTGATAGCACACCAGAAATAATGCAAATCGATTTGAAAAAGGATCTGCCATGTGAATATGTTGCTACTGACATGATTAAATTGTAGGTAGCTCATCGTGTGGTGAAAAAAAATGTTGCAAGCATAAACAATTAAGTATTTTGGCGGCCATTTTGATAATTGTGGCTATTTGAGGATGGTATCCAATATAAAACTTATTGTAAGTCATTTTATACTCAATTGGTGAAAAAATGATATCGCTTCTTAACTTGGAAGAACGTGATTTAAATGACACATATCGGCCTGTTCTAAAACCACCCAGTTTTGTATGGCGGCCATTTTGGAAAATGGCCGCCATTTGTTCATCCATCGGCTTTGTAGGCGCAGACAATCAGGTTTGATAGACAATAGCTTACTGAATCCGAAAATCATACTGACCAAAAATCCCACAGGGGGGGGGGGGGGAGGGGGGGGGGGGGGGGGGGGGGGGGGTGGGGGGGGGTTATTGGTGGCTCAAGGTCTAATAGGTATACAGGTATAGGCTGTCGAAACATACTCATTGTGAATATTACAATGTTATTATATATGATGCAAGTCGTGTGTTTTTGTACCTACGAAGACCGGATTTGTGATTTTTCAAGAAAACTATTTACAGAAAATGTGATATTAGATGTGATAACATCGCATAAATATGTGATTATGATAGTATACCGCATGCCTGAGGCTGGATACAACGTTTGACTTGGACACATGATATGTTCAATGACGGGATATTGCCAAAATAATGTCACTATTTTCCTTGAAGACAACACATCACATGGTCACGCCCCGCATACTGAACCTGCAGATACAAATTTCAAAATAATTCGACATTTTTGACCGTGACGACAGTAAGAACACGTGGATGATGATAAACAGTCATATGTAGTAGCAGAGATACAAGTAAGTTAAATAACTGTACGAGATATTTCTTATGGACTCTCTTACAGACGCACTGACGGACACACAGACAACCGGACGTCAGTGTGATCACTATATCTCGCATTCCGCCAGCATGTTCGACATAATAGGTCATATACAATATATTTGGCTTCAATGACAATTGCTTCGTAAGAGTGATGTGATATATGAATTATAATATGTGAATTTTCTCTTGTTACTGTATACGATATGGTACATTGAGATGCAATTTCCGCCATCTTTGTATGTACAAGTCATTTTACAGTTTCAACACTCTCAGCGTTTGACACATACAACAAATAATATGACAGAAAAACTAATACTATTTGGTGCAATAGATCATAGACTTATATGACAACAGCGTGTTATAAATAGTGCCAGCAAATTATACACCAGGCGAGATATTTGAGCAATTCTCCCATAAATCTCAAAATAAAGTTAAATGTGTAAACTTTCAAATCTGATGCACAGTATATTGTTAGTGTACGTTTTACCACAGGTAAAGTCGTATTTACTCGCATAGTAGGCAAGTATAGCCACTAGTGACAATACACTCAAGTTTACTGGATTTGATACAGTATGTATGGTAATACAAGTTTTTGTCTCCAGCACTGTGTATATATCTTACTGTTGCACAGCTATTACTGGATTCTCAAATATTTTAACAACAGATTATCAAAGTCTTCAGAAATCAGACTGTGTATATAAGTGTGATGAAAAGAACCCAAAGGACGGTATTCTTTAATATCTTTGGAACATATTGCACTAAATTGCATGTATGTTTATGTCATGTTATTTGTGGTATGTGTCAAACGCAACGAGAGGTACAACTGACTGATGGTTTGTACACACTAGGATTTGCCGAGATAGCAACTTCACGCGCTGTATAGTATACAATAACAAGCTATGTTCACGTAAGATTATATATACGTATGTCCCATCACATTTAGGAACCAATCATGCTTGAATAAAATGATGATAAGGGGTCAGGTGGGTCCTTAACATGACCATTCTCTATGAGAGAGACAGTGTGTCATTGGAATATTTGTAGAATACAGAATGCACGTCTGTTATATCACTTCAATAATATATAACATGGATTGAAATGGAAATTATAAAGATTGTGTCATTCTTTGTAGGTTTGTGATAGCCTGGACGATGGACAGACGGACAACATGACCTCAGTGTACTCAGGCACAGACTACCGGGATATATATGTGGCTGTGGCTGAATAAATGGGGATTATGGGCTTTGTGACCAGTGTAGATCCAGATCAGCCTGAGCATCCGCACAGTCTGATCAGGATCTACCCTGTTCGTCATTCCAAAAAATGAAATACCCGTCATGCTTCTAACAAGTAATATACAGTAGATGGTTATCTGGCTATATAACATGAGTGTGTTGTTTGATCAGGAGCTACACTGGGGAGAAATCAAATACGTCACATTTCTCCAGTCACAGCCAGATAATGTATATACATTTATATTACAGATAATGTACAGATAATGTATATATTACAAATAATGTACAGATAATGTATATATTACAGATAATGTATGTATTACAGTAATGTACCTGCACATGACTTCTGTTTACATGTGTTGTAATCCCGGGCGTCGCCGAAGCAATGGTCGCCGGACCATTGTGGGTGGGGGTTGGAGCATGTGCGCTCGCGGTGTTGTATCCCCACCCCACACGTCACAGAGCACGCCTCCCACGGCGACCAGTCGCTCCAGTTGCCCGCAACTACACAACAGTTCACATAACGACTTCATATATGTTTACAATATTCATGCTCCAGATAAGCTGCGTATTTGCTTAAATACCCAATTAAAATTGCCAAAAACCCAATTGAAATCAGAAGTAGCGAGTATCAAAAAGCAATTACAATTTTGTGGTACCTTTATCATGCTGCAGAAATCAATAAACAGACCACAAATATAGCATATTTTTCTTATTTTCCATGAAAACACATCTTGGTATTTCGTTAGAATTGTCTCCAAGGAGACAATTCTAATGAAATGCCAAGACTTGTTTTCATTTCGAAGCAAACTATTCAATAATTGCTGTCTATTGATGTGTAAACAGTAGTGTGATTTTATTTTACCCAATACAAAATTTGAAATACCTTGAAAAATTGCTGGAGAAATGATGGAGTGAAAATACTCAATTACTAATTCCTTATCTGGAGCCTGAATATTTAAAATATGTCTACACCAATATTTCATAAAGGTCTACACAATATTTCATGTATTTTTACAATAGTTCATACAATATTTCAAATATGTCTACACAATAGTTCATATATTTCTACATTATATTTCATACATGTCTAAAATAGT
The DNA here is from genome assembly GCA_029237695.1 of Conchocele bisecta. Taxonomy (NCBI): domain Eukaryota; kingdom Metazoa; phylum Mollusca; class Bivalvia; order Lucinida; family Thyasiridae; genus Conchocele; species Conchocele bisecta. The sequence goes on from CM055265.1 coordinate 212,820,640, forward strand.
GCATACATGTCTGCACTATTGTTCATATATTTCTACAATAGTTCATACCTTTCTACAATAGTTCATACAATATTTCATGTCTACACAATAGTTTTACAATTAGTTACAAGATTTGTGAAGGACGACCAGAATGACGAACGAAAGGGATGAGACGAACGGACAAGGGTAACACGATATGTCCCCTCAACTAGCAGAAACGGAAGGTCAGTTACATAGATGCGTGGGTGGGTTATGGCTGGAATGCAGCCATAACACAGCATTTATAAAACGAGGCATTTGTGGTCAACATGCGACTTACTAGGACACGGTTCATTGTTGCAGGTCATGTGCTGTGTGGCATTGCCGACACAATCCCAGCCCCCGTGAGCGGGGGCCGGGTCGGTGCACGTGCGAGTCCGTGACGACATCCCGGAACCACATGTGACGTCACACGGCGACCAGTGGCTCCACCAACTCCATTCTCCGTCACCTGCAACATACACCGCCACTATCTTGGTATTTGCCGTGTCCCCATATACATTGATCTTCGCTTTTTATTTTGAACCCTAAGTTACTGGAATGGACTGATATGTATTATTATATGTTATCTCCCTTGGAGATAGCATATTATGTCACGCAAATGTCAATGGGGGCAGCCATTGTCGTGCTGCGCCTAAACGGCGAGTACGACCAAAATTGTGCCATGTGCCAACTTATCCTGTGGCGTTTTGGTCTGTCTTGCTTTGTATCTAAAACTCTACATATACTATTCTCAATAGTTTTCACAGTTTTGGGCTCAGTTTATCAGTCAAATTCTGGAAAATACGAATCGAGACGTTTCGTGCGTTGAATACAGCAGCTAATATGAAATAGGCACTACATATGACGGGCAACGTCATACCAGTTATCCGGACAATCATTTGATCAGACAAATGAAAATACCTGTTAATTAAGCGCATTATTTTGATCCGATATCGCAACGTATACATTACATATAAGTCACGCAGTTGCTTGCTGTTTCCATGCCAGCGTGAAGAATATATCGCCATGGTGAACATTTAGTAAAATTTGCTGAAAACATTCCCCAACTCTGTCCACAAGTTGTTTACAACATCAAAAGTCGCGCGGGGGAGGGGGGGCACAATCGAGTGCGCCAATTACGTCATTGCTGAGTTGTTCTATAAATACAATAAATTCTATAAATATGGTGTTTTCCAAAATCGAAAAAAACTTTCAGTACTTTGATTATATTATATAACCAATCCAATCATCGCAAAATTATTGTTAGACTAGTCCATTTATAAAAAGGGGGTGTTTTGTTCTAAAAATTGATAATTGTTTGCATAAAGTGCAGATCCTGATGAGACGGCTCGTTACGAGCCGGCTCATCTGGATATACACTGTTTGCCAATACTATACAGGTATGTGGTGTTGAAATGCTTAAGCCGGTTCTAGGTGGCATTTGTGTCATGGGCAATACTGGCTCAGCCCGGCAAATGAACAGGTGCATAAAACACATACGTACAATGTATATTATTCATGTAGTCGAGTACAGCGCCACCTGTGTAAACTACCACAATCCAACGTCAACGTGTATTATTATAGTTATCTCCCTTGAGATAGCATCTTACGTCACGCAAATTTCTATGGGGCAGCCATATCGTCGTGCTACGCCTAAATGGCGAGTACGACCAAGAAAATAGTGCCCTGTGCCAACTTATCCTATGGCGTTTTGGCCTGTCTTGCTTTGTGTCTAAAACTTTACATATAGTATTCTCTATAGTTTTCACAGTTTTGTGCTCAGTTTATCAGGTAAATTCTGGAAAATACGAATCAAGACATTTCGTGCGTATGAATACAAGAGGAATTATCTTTAGTTCTCGCAGTTAGGTAGCAGTGACTAGTTAGTAGCCAGTTTCGTACAATTTTTTCTGGGAGTTTTAAACAGTCATTGATTCTAGAGAAACCGTATGAATGGGAATGGGTTTGCACCATCGCAGTACATTTGCCTTTGGATGATGATTGAGAAAATATGCAAGTGGTCAGTTTGTGTGGAGATAACATATTTCAGTACTTTCAGTACTTTGATTATATGACTAAGTATTTCAGTCATTCTCATTGGCCGAAACACGGCCACGTGATTATCTACAAATTGAATGTAGTCTTCTGAACGGTTTGTTTACTCGAATAAGCACTATCGGACCAAATCTGACACATGTAATTGGTATTGTGTTTACACCGGGGCCGAAGGCGGAGGTGAACGTCACTTTTCTAAGGTCCGTAAATCTGATGTACACCGACTCAAAATACAATAATTGTATGATATCTGAGACATCAGTGTTAGAAAGACTGGGAGACTTACGAAGATCACAGAGGCCGCATAGTTTCCTGCAGGTGTATTTAGCGTGATGGATATCGCCACAGATATTGAACGTTTTCGCGATCATGTCACAGTGGTAGACGGGATCGTCCATACAGGCCGGCACGCCAGTCGATACTACACGGTAAAATGACATTCTGTATGAGTGGCGATTCATGTCATAAGTGCCGTTTCTAACGCGTTAGAGAAGTAACGCGTTACTTGTGAGAAGTAACGCGTTACTAATGTATGTACTATATAGTGAAACACATATTTGTAACTCGTTACTAATGTATGTACTATATAGTGAAACAGTAACGCGTTAAAAGACTAACAGTGAGTAACGCGTTAGAAATTGGCTATAACGCGTTACAAATCCTCTATATTGGCGGATCGTGTCATAAGTACAGCTTCTAACGTGTTAGAGTTCTAACGCGTTACTCTTGGTAATTAACGCGTTACTTCTCAGAAGTAACGCGTTACAGATGTATGATGTATATAATACAATATCGATATCTAACGCGTTATATAGTGAAGCAGGAGTAAGCGTTACTTATTTTTGGTAACGCTTTACTGCTTGACCAATCAGAGCTCATGTTACAATACCCGCCATTTATCCAGAAGACAGGGAATGTGTAAAGTACGGACTGGACGCAAGCTTACGTACTGTACATTGAGTGATGTCAACAGCGGCCCACTGACAGTGTTAGATACATTGCCTAATTTGTATAATATTGAAAATGTGCACCTCCCATTCTATGCCGAAAACAAATAGTTTTTGACAACTTTCGCCTTTTTAACTTTAAGCCATTTTTACCCTGTATATCGGAGTTCCAGTTTGTGGTTTATACCTACCCCAAAGGACCGCGAAAACAACAACAATAGTGTGCTGCTGTTCTGCACCGTTTTCCGATCAATCATTATCTTATGGCGCTATCACGGTACGAGCAACTGCTCAGAAGATCCCTAATGCGCATGGTGGAAGTAGACACCGGCCTCGATGACACGGCCCGAGATTCTCTAATTGGTCAACCAGTAACTCGTTACCAAAAATAAGTAACGCGTTACTCCTTCTTCACTAACGCGTTAGATATCGATATTTTATTATATACATCATACATTTGTAACGCGTTACTTCTGAGAAGTAACGCGTCAATTACCAAGTGTAACGTGTTAGAACTCTAACACGTTAGAAGCTGTACTTATGACACGATCCGCCAATATAGAGGATTTGTAACGCGTACCAGCCAATTTCAAACGCGTTACTCTCTGTTAGTCTTGTAACGCGTTACTGTTGAGCAGTAACGCGTTACAAATATGTGTTTCACTATATAGTACATACATTAGTAACGCGTTACTTCTCACAAGTAACGCGTTACTTCTCTAACGCGTTAGAAACGGCACTTATGACATGAATCGCCACTCATAATGCTGTTCCGTTAAGCCCATCGCAATATCGATATCGGGTTAATACTATAACAACAAGATAGCACGATAGTTTGATATTGCGGTGACGTTAGCCCGATAACGAGAACGCGATAGCACGATAACGATACCACGATATTATATGTATCGCTATGATTATACATGTAGTACGATAGCACGATGATTCGATTCATATTACCATGCGAGATATATTGTATCGTAGTAACGTCATAATAAATGCTATAATATATAACAAGAGCTGTCCGAAGACAACGAAGCTCACCACGTGCCAGATTGCATGTGGCACCGCATTGTAGAAGTTTACATGACAATGCTTATGTGGGTGAGGGGATGGGGACACTTCCAACCCCAAATAACTGGAATGGACTGTGATATGTTAATTATCTAACCAATCCAATCATCGCACAATTATTGTTAGACCAGTCCATATAAAAAGGGGGTGTTTTTGTTCTAAACAAATATGAAAATTACTTGCAAAAAGTGCAGATCCTGATGAGACGGCTCGTCACGAGCCGGCTCATATGTGGTCGGTTCATCTGGATCTATACTGTTTGCAAATACTATACAGGTATGTGGTGTTGAAATGCTTAAGCCGGCTCTAGGTGGCGTTTGTGTCATGGACAATACTGGCTCAGCCCGACAAATGAACAGGTGCAAAAATACAAATGTGGAATGTATATTATTCCGGTAGTCGAGTTCGGAGTGTATCATTGATCGCTTAACTGTCTTGTGACATGAAGGGGTCAGTTTGTTTGTTGGTGTTTAACGGGCCAACGGGTTCGATCCCGTATTTAACCTGCTGCATTGGGGGGATCCCAAAATCAAAACGGAATATTTACATCGAAAAAAAATAATATATTCAGCCCTGAAATTAGAATAGCCCGACATAGTGCCAGTTCCATACCACACCAAAGCTGCTTAGCTCCTTCCCCTAAAAGTAATAGGATTACGAAAAATCATATTACTCATACAAGGGGTATAACTAGATTGAACTATCACATACAAGAAAGTCAAAGACGTACAGTCGGGAATCCGGTAAGGATAAATCATGTTCGTTAAATTACACATCGCATGTTCCAACCTGCCACCCACTAAGGGGTCAGTGGAAGAAGGGGATACGTCACTCATGATAGACTTATCCCACATACATCCATGAATGAAGATGTATTGTATAGCAACTACTGTGTGTAAATTGGTGCAGCCTATTTAACTCGTTGCATGCTGGGAAATTTGTGGGCTAAAAATAGTTCAATAACAGCAGACGACAATTCATTGTATTTTCTTTTATTTCTCCCTATAAATATCATGAATATGTCTTGGAATTTCATTAGAATTGCGTCCAACTAATGAAATTCCAAGACATATTTAGAAAGTGAAATGAGAAACATACTCGTAACTTGTTGGATGTTATTTTCACCGCTAGCATGCAAAGAGTTAATATTTACCATTGTATGGACGAGAGCACAGCTCTTTATTACATGCGTTATGGGAGCAGCACTCGTCACAGCCCAGGTTGTGTGATGTCGAACGGACCGCCCGGCCAATCATGTGGTTCAAGTTTGACGGTAACGGGCTCGAGTTCTGACATAGCTGAAGGTCAGAATCTATAGATGACATATGGATATGATATATGTAGTGCAGAACAGTAACTCTTGCAATCTACTCCCGTACCGTACGTAGTCTGGCTACGGACGGTATGGGAGTAGATTGCAAGAGTTACTGTCCGCAACTATGATAAATTTGTACATAGACATAGAATACTATTTCTATGATTTGTATATGCAAAGTTATGGCTGCTGTTGATTGACTGGTTGGTTAATTGGCTGGCTGGCTGACAAGCTGGTTGGTTGGTTGGTTGGCGCTAAAATGCAGGCTTGCTGCCTGATTGGCTGGCTAGCGTTTAGAATGACTGGCGTTACCAGTCATGTAAATGGGAGGCAAGTAACCAAGACATATTAAAGGCAAAGCAGATGAAAACTGAACTATGTTTACATGTATATTATATTTACAAGAGCACAAGTGAATACCATGTGAGTGAACCGTATTGTAATTATGACATTTGCGGCGTATATGTGGCTGTGAGTAATTTGGCCTATGGGATTTCAGAACAGAATAGCTCCTGATCAAATAGCACACTCCTGTCACCTGATAACGATCTGTATTGCTTGCTAGAAGTATGATATGACGGATGTTTGGTTAAAACATATAATTGTATTTGTATATCAAGTACAAGTATGGCTCCAATAGTAGAGTAGTATTTCAGGGGCGTCGGAAGCAGGAGAAGATTGGTCCGGCGAAGGTCGAGGATCCCATCCACCACACACCCAAAGTGTATGTTGTTACCACTCAGTTGAACCGTCTCGTTGAGACGTTTCAACTGAGTGGTAACAACATAAACATTTGGTGAGAAATGAGAAAAATATCGAGATATTTGTGCATCGGCTGAACATTCACCTTGGAAGTCAACAGTATGAGAAATGCATAGTTCATATGTATGTAATATTAATAATAATAATTACATTCCTGACCTTGTATATGAATTCTAAATATTTCAATAAAAATATATTGTTGTCAAAATTATTGGTCCGGCAATCGCCGGATCTGCTGGACCTGTTCCGACGCCCCTGTATTTACAGTATTATACATATTATGCATATGGGACTCACAGGTGGAAGACTCGGACCTATGACACCGAAAAAATGCCTATTCAAAATAAATCCCATTACCCCACCCACTTGGTCTCTATATATAAATAGAAGATAGTAATGTACGAGACCAAGTGGGTGGGGTAATGGGATTTTTTTAATAGGCATTGTTTTGGTGTCATAGGTCCGAGTCTTCCACCTGTGATGGGACTGGAATGAAAGCATGCTTTTGAGACGGCGTATCTAAATCTGAATTGTTTGCAAGCATAGGATATAATTGTTGTGGATAGTTTGTGGATATTAGCACGATTTGTAGTAGTTTCTGTTATTGTATACCATCCGGCACCGCCACAGCCTTGGTAAGTTTGTTTGTTTATTGGTGTTTAATGGCCTATCGACAGCTAATGTCATGTAAGGCCGGGCAAACTGGTTCGATCCCGTTTTAACCTGTTGCAATGGGGGGGGGGGGGGGGGGGGAATCCCAAAATGAGAACGGAATATTTACATTGGGAAAAAATATATTCAGCCCTGAAATTAGAATAACCTGACCTGGTGCACGTCCATACAACACCAAAGCCACTTGGCCCCTTCCATAAAATCAGGCGCGGATACAGGGGGGGGGGGGGGGGTCCAGGGGGTCCGGACCCCCCCCCACCCCCCCCCCCCCCCCCCCCCCCCCCCCCCCCCCCCCCCCGCTTCCGGCAAAAAAAAGAAGAAAAAAATCTACAATACTCGAATAGTTGGGACTTTTTCGTGGCCTAGGTGTCAAGAAATCGCATCTGCGGCAATCTGGCATCTAAATATTTCCTGGGCAGGACCCCCAGACCCCCAACTTTACGATTTCGCGCTCGCGGAGGTCGGCTTTGCCGAATTGTAATTACAGAAAACCCCCCCCCCCCACCCCCCCCCCCCCCCCCCAACCCCCCCCCCCACCCCCCATGCAATTATTATTTCTGTATCCGCGCCTGAAAATAGGATTACGAATAATCGTAATACATGTACTCACATAAGGGGTATAACCAGATTCAACTGTCACATACAAAATGTCAAAGACGTATGTGAGGGCCAAACCAGGTCTCCAGTCGGAATTCCGGTAATGAGAACCCCGATGTTAAATTACCCATCACATGCTCCCACCTGCCACCCACTGCCTTGGTAAGATGTACCTGTTTGTCCACACAGCCGAGCGTGAAGCGGAGGTTATAGCGAGATCCGACGGCACTCGTATGGCAGAGCTGCAATGGCCACCACACGTCACATGCAAACATAGGTGAAACGGTTTAACCCTTACTAGTACGTTGAATTAAATTTTGTTGTCTGCTGGAATTGTTTTATTTTCAATATTTTTCTATAAAAACCTGTTTTGACAGCGCATGAGAATCGTCTCCACTGGAGACGATTCTCATGAGCTGCCAAAATATGTTTTCTGTTAAGAATTAAGGCAAAAATGAAAAACAGCAGACGACAATTTTCGTCTCCCGCGTAGCGAGGGTTAACGTCCCAGCAGCAGCCAAAGTCATTTAGGTCAAGTATTATCCAAGTGCCCAGTGCGATGGAAACAAGTCAAATGAAGGGTACAATCAATGAAACAGCCGACTCCATTAGCTAGTCCACTTCTTTCACTTACGGCCTACAAATGGTGAACACAGACATCTCACCATGCTCCAGATAAGCTGCATATTTGCGTAAATACCCAATTAAAATTTCCAAAAACCCAATTGAAATCAGTATCAATATTGAAGTAGCGAGTATCAAAAAGCAATAACTAATTTGTGGTACCTTTATCATGCTACAGAAAACAATAAACAGACCACACATATAGCATATTTTTCTTATTTTCCATCAAAACACATCTTAGTATTTCATTAGAAGTGTCTCCAATGAGACAATTCTAATGAAATGCCAAGACATGTTTTCATTTCGAAGCAAAATAAAATTTTCAATAATTTGCGGTCATGATTGATGTGTAAACTGTTTAGTGTGATTTTATTTTTACACAATTAAAATATTGAAATACTCAATTGCTTCAGATATGATGGACTGAAAATAGTCAATTACTAATTCCTTATCTGGAGCCCTACTCATTTCACTAATTTCAATCAAATGAATGGGTCAGTGGAAGAACTGTGCCATGAGGCAGTTAATCTTCTACTGTCCCTTCCAGTATGGTCAACACACAGAACTCATAAAACTCGCATTTCTGTAATTTATAGAAAATTTTAAGAAAAGGAAGACGGGATTTATATAAAGAGAACAGACAAATGGTTATTATTTTAACCGGTTTTATTAAAGTACGTAAACTGTAAAATTAGGAAAACGAGCTGATAAAAAGCCTTCAAGTAAAGTTTGTTGGCTTAGATCCTGGTCAACATATATGTAGCCATACAGTCGATAGACGGATTTATCTCTCGAAAACTATCAGACTAATTGTTTGGAACGTTGGACATAATGCCAACATAATAATGCCTTCAAACCCTTTACAATGTCTGAGAAACGGCAAATCTGCAAATTCCGGGTAATAATGCAATGCAAGTGCGCTTTTATCATCCAACATGTTAAAGTCCAGGGGCCCGTTTCACTAAACATCGTACGACTAAAATGTTCGTAAGTGCAAATTTAGTCAATAAATGTAAATCCAGTAATACACCCGCTATCCGGAGATACGCAACTAGGGGAGGAGAACATGGAAAGGGGAACGCACAAACTAGTGGGAATTTGGAGGGTTTGTAAAATTAGCTAAAACAATATATTTTATGCATGATCAGAACAATGTGAGCTTGCAACGTTGAGGAAGAATGATTGAAGCACATGTAGCAAAAATATTGAGCTCGAACGCCGTCGTAAAAGTTGAAAATTTATAAATTCAATATAGGATTTTATTTTTTTTTGTCATTTTTGTTTAAAAAATCGTCTTTCCTGCACCAATCGTATGCTTTTCAGCACTATCAGGCATACAGTTATGTTTGCTGATCATTTACACTGATACCTTGAAAGCGACAGCGACCAGGATCTTCTTTGAGAAAAAAATGGCGGCCGTTTTATGCACCGTGGTATAGCGCAAAATGGTGCACAAAAACTATGGGACTGGAGGACACAAATTGGGGGACGAGTGCACACAAACTGTGGAACGCGCTGCACAGAAAATGCCAATATACGTGGGTTTTAAGTTGCAAATTCACGTATGTATTTACAAAAATATTATATTTGCAGACGAGGATCCACGAATATTTACGCAGGGGCCGGTCCAAATGTGTATGTAAGGAATTTATGCAAGTTTTTAATCAATATTCACCACAATTATGCATTGTTTTATTAGTAAGTTCGCTGTTCAATGCAGGCTTCTTTAGCAGCGCTCGTTTATTAATGGGCGAGCAGAGCCTCATTTCGTATGCAATCAGTAAACCCGTTTAATACATATCACACATTAAACCATAGGTCACCACCTAAACTCGCACCACACTTCGTTTATAACTTGAAGCACGGGGTTTGGGAGAATCAACCATGCGGAACTGAGTTAACCATGCTAATCGATGACCAGGCGAAGTAGTGCAGCCAAGGTCAGGGCCGGATCCTGGATTTGGAGAAAGGGGGGGGGGGCGTGGGTGAGGGGGGTATGGGGGTCCTCCCCTAGAAAATTTAGAAAATTTGAGTGTCTCTGATGCATTTTCCTGGCATTTGAGAACAGAATACTGATAGCCTTTTCTAATCTGAATAAAAAAAATCATTGCTTCGTCAAAAATAGGGGGGGGGGGCGTACGCCTCTCACGCCCCCACCCCCCCTGGATCCGGGCCTGAAGGTGCAACTCAATCTTATTATCATTGGCGTTAGCAAGACGTTTGGCAATGATAACCATAATGAGAGTGTCCTGTGTATTCTCGAGGCAGATAGCGACACATTCCAGTCGGAATTATCCCGGAATAAGGACCGACTCTCATTGCAATTGAGATACTGCACAGTCCGTCAGCGGGCTGCAAAACACACATAGAGCACCCACCGCCACAAGTTTAAGAACTTTCCACCGGTAAAGACAGTGATGCTGGAGCGCGAGTGGCCTAGGGTGTAGCGAGATGGACTGTGGATCGGAGGTCCCCGAACTGCGCAGGTTCGAGACGCGGTCGGAGCCGGCGTGTTGTGTCCTTGAGCAAGACACTTTGTGGTGGTGATCGTGTAAATATTTTACACACATGTAATACATGCATGGTGACTGTCTAGATGGTACAATGTACAGATAAGACGTACCGCAGTTACCTTGGTGATGGGAAATAAAGAGATATCTCGCTAGGACGAGGGTTGCTCCGAGGACACCGGAGGAATATATATACATACAATACAATTGCAGTGTTACTTAGTATAAGTATGGTGTTTATATGTTGTATATACACATCACGGTGCTCTCCGACAAACAGTGGGTGCTACAGAAACAACAACGATTGCGTCACAAACATTCTATGACGGACGGAATGGTCGTAGGACGAACGAATGCACTTGTGAATCGATGGATTGGTTATCGCGGACAAAACTTTATGGCGACCCCCGAAATTCTGCGGATGAAATCATGTCGACTTGTCGTATGCCGTGCAAGCTTGCGTGGTCTTTCTGGGTACTCCGGGTTTCCTCCGAGTTTAGGTGGTGACCTATGGTTTAATGTGTGATATGTATTAAACGGGTTTACTGATTGAAATACGAAATGAGGCTCTGCTCGCCCATTAATAAACGAGCGCTGCTAAAGAAGCCTGCATTGAACAGCGAACTTACTAAAACAATGCATAATTGTGGTGAATATTGATTAAAAACTTGCATAAATTCCTTACAGACACATTTGGACCGGCCCCTGCGTAAATATTCGTGGATCCTCGTCTGCAAATATAATATTTTTGTAAATACATATTGAATTTGCAACTTAAAACCCACGTATATTGGCATTTTCTGTGCAGCGCGTTCCACAGTTTGTGTGCACTCGTCCCCCAATTTGTGTCCTCCAGTCCCATAGTTTTTGTGCACCATTTTGCGCTATACCACGGTGCATAAAACGGCCGCCATTTTTTTCTCAGAAGATCCTGGTCGCTGTCGCTTTCAAGGTATCAGTGTAAATGATCAGCAAACATAACTGTATGCCTGATAGTGCTGAAAAGCATACGATTGGTGCAGGAAAGACGATTTTTTAAACAAAAATGACAAAAAAATAAAAAAAAATAAAATCCTATATTGAATTTATAAATTTTCAACTTTTACGACGGCGTTCGAGCTCAATATTTTTGCTACATGTGCTTCAATCATTCTTCCTCAACGTTGCAAGCTCACATTGTTCTGATCATGCATAAAATATATTGTTTTAGCTAATTTTACAAACCCTCCAAATTCCCACTAGTTTGTGCGTTCCCCTTTCCATGTTCTCCTCCCCTAGTTGCGTATCTCCGGATAACGGGTGTGGTAATTGTTTAAAAAAAACACATTGTTAATGTGAAATTTAATTTTGCACTTACGAACATTTTAGTCGTACTAAGTTTAGTGAAACGGGCCCCTGAAACGGACACATTTCCAGTATCTTACATACGGTACAATAGAACTGACGATCTTACATACGGTACAATAGAACTGACGATCTTATACGGTACAATAGAACTGACGATCTTACATACGGTACAATAGAACTGACGATCTTACATACGGTACAATAGAACTGACGATTTAATAGGAGGCAGTCTTGTTTCTTATGATATTTATTTATGAGAGCAACATCAAACATTGATAGTTTTTAATACGCTGTGGTTTGTTTTATGCAACAAACAGTATGCAGAAATGTACGACACGGAGCCCCGCAGGGGACGTAGAATTCCTTTTTTTATTAATTCGTTCCCACGAAATAACAATTCGTTCCCTCGAATTAACAATTCGTTCCCACGAAATGACTATTCGTTCCCTCAATTTAACAACTCGTTCCCTCGAATTAATAATTCGTTCCCACGATATAGCAATTCATTCACACGAATTAACAATTCGTTCCCTTGGGAACGAATTGTTATTTCGTGGGAACAAATTGTTAAATTGAGGTAACGAATTATTAATTCATGGGAACGAATTGTTAATTCGTGGGAACGAATTGTTAAATTGAGGGAACGAATTAATTATAAAAAGAATTTTAAAACCCTTACCGGGCTCCGTAGAAATGTACGACACTGTGTGAACACACCTGATCCGCCGCACACTCGCGGACCACGTGGCAGTCGCTGGCGTTCCGTAGGTTGCTACACTGGTAACAGTCCAGCGTGCCTGAGATAGAGATAGTTGTGGCTGTGAGAAGGGGGCTTATGAGATGTGTGACCAGTGTTTGTTTGTTTATTGGTGTTTAACGGCCTATCAACAGCTAAGGTCATGTAAGGCCGGGCAAACGGTTTCGATCCCATTTTAACCTGCTGCACTGGTGCCAGGTCCATACCACATCAAGTCACTTGGCCCCTTCCCCTAAAATAGAATTACGAATAATCATAATACTCACATAAGGGGTATAACCAGATTCAACTGTCACATACAGAATGCCAAAGACGTATGTGAGGGCCAAAACAGGTCTCCAGTCGGGATTCCGGTAAGGATGAACCACAATCGTTAAATTACCCATCACATACTCCCACCTGCCATCCACGTATGACCAGTCTAGCTCCTGGTCAAATACCACACTCCAGTAGCCTGATAGGATCTATATTACAATGCTAGAAGTACGACAGGTGTTTCATTGATGGCATGGTGAACAGTGCATATCCTGATTAGTTGATTTGATTTGTTGGTGTTTAACGGCCTATCAACAGCTAAGGTCATTTAAGGCCGGGCTAACACATTCGATCCCATAGTTAACCTGGGGCGCATTTCACTAAACTTCGTTCGACTAAAATGTTCCTAAGTGCAAAATTATGATAGTCTGTACATTTCACATTAACTATGCTTTATTGTAAACAATTATTGGATTTACATTTATTGAGCATATGCTGCATATGCAGTAAATGTAAATCCATCAATTGAAATTTCCAGACGATCCTAAATTTGCATTTACGAATATTTTAGCCGTACGAAGTTTAGTGAAACAGCCCCCTGCTGCACTGGGGTAGATCCTTATTAGACTGTGCATGCACCGGCTAATCTAGATCTTAACTGGTCACAAAACCCATACGCCCCATTTCTCCAGTCGGAGCCACATGTTCAGGTAACTACCTGGACATTGACCAGATACATAGTGACTGAGACAAAATGCTGTATCAGTCATTGGTGCCGATACACCGTATCACGATCATACAATCCAACCATGAGACAAGCCAGGTTACATTTGTATTGTGTACCGTACCTTAGGTGTGCGATTTTTCATGACAAGAATTCCACCACGGAGTGCGGTGTCGCGCCTGCCGAGGCATTTGACCATAACATGATCATGGGCACCTGCTAAAGTAAGCATCACAAAAACCGTCAGAGAAGTGTATGCTTAAAACAAGAAAAAAGGTCAAGGTTACATTAAAAAGTTTCCACAACCATCAGGTCAAACAGGTCAAGGTCATGTTAATGGCGGCATGTGTGTGTTCCAAATGCTTACATGTATCAAGTTTCCAAACATTGAAGCAATCCATCAAGTAACATTAATTGTATACGATAATGAAGAAACATGTACGAATATATTGATGCAAAAAATGGCTAAGTATTTCCGCAAACATGTGAAGATAAAAAAGGTCAATGTCATGTTAAATACGGCATGAGGGTTTCCGAATGATCACATGCATCAAGTGAGGAAATATTGAAGCACTTCATTAACTGATTAAGTAATATTAAAGTTATATCATGATGAAGAAACTTGTACAAAGGTTTTGACGCAAACAAATAATGACTAAGTGTTTCCACAAAATGTGAAGGTAAACAAGAGGGCCATGATGGCCCTAATTCGCTCACCTGACTACATGAACACCAGAGGAGAATGTGACATTGAGTTCATGTGTTTTAAAAAAATGTGCTATTTTTAGATGGCGGTCATCTTCGATTAAGCGATGACTCTCATTTTACCAAATCTGAAAATGCTTCACCCAAGGATCTCAACTTAATATGAAGTTTGGCCAGCATGGCCATGTGGTTCCTGAGAAAGACATTCAAAATCTCGAATAAATGGACCTTTTGGCGGCCATCATGGATGACATAATCATCCGATTCCGACAAATATTGCACCAAAGCAATCGATTCATCGATACCCTCAATTTGATATATGACATGAGCATATTTGGTCAAAAATAAAATTTGACCCCACGGGCCATGCCCATTTTTGACCCGGGGTCGATAAAAAATGTACCAGAGCGATCGCGTCTTTGATACCTTCGATTTGATATAGACATGACCTTATTCGGTCAAAAATAATATTTGACCCCATTTTGATCCCACGGGCCACGCCCATTTTTGACCCCGGGGTCACCATTTTAACAACTTTGAAAGAGCATTGTACATCAATCATTCCTACCATGTTTCGTCGAAATCCGGCTGGCGGTTCATGAGAAGATTTTTTAAGAATTTATGCTATTTTAAGACGGCGGCCATCTTGGATTAGCGACGACCTCCGTTTTAACAAATCTGAAAAGGCTTTACCCATGCACCATAACTGTGAAGTTTGGCCAAGCGGTTCGTGTGAAGAAGAATTTTGAAATCTTTACTAAAAGAACCTTTTGACCTTTCGGCGGCCATCTTGGATGACATGACCATCCACTTTCGACAAAAAATGTACCAGAGCGATCGCCTCTTTGATAACATTGATTTGATATAGACATGACCTTATTCGGTCAAAAATAAAATTTTACCCCAATTTGACCCCACGGGCCACGCCCATTTTTGACCCCGGAGTCACCATTTTAACAACTTTGAAAGAGCATTGTATATCGATCATTCCTACCAAGTTTCGTCGAAATCCGGCCAGCGGTTCATGAGAAGAACATTTTTTAAGAATAGTTATGCTATTTTTAGACGGCGGCCATCTTGGATTAACTATGACCTCCATTTTACAAATCTGAAAAGGCTTCACCCATGGACCATAACTTTTAAGTTAAGAAGAAGATTTTTTAAGAATTTGTGCTATTTTTAGATGGCGGCCATCTTGGATTACATAACGACGTCATTTTAACAATTTTGTAATTCCCCCTACCCAAGGACCATGACCATGAAGTAATAGCTCACATGAGGTTCGCTCAGGTGAGCTAAAAAGGTCAAGGTAATGTTAATGGAGGCATGAGTGTGTTCCAAATGCTCACATAGTGCTCACAAATTCCGCATTTGCACTCAAGATTTCGTCAACTTTTGGTCGTATTTACATAAAATATACCAGTTTCTGGAAACAGTTTTCTTAATCAATCGTTCATCTTCTTGCGTACAAATTCACATGGTTTGTCTCAACGTGCATGTAGTACATTAACCTATTAGTGACGGGATACAATTATAGTAGTATGAAACTTTTGAGGAACAAATTCCCTATTTACTTTATTTAATCTCAGATGTATATGCTGTTACCACTCATTTGAACCGTCTCGATGAGACGGTTCAAATGAGTGGTAACAATATATACATATATGGAGTAATAAACAAATTATTCAGATTTTGTTCAACTAAAATGATCGAGTCCTTAGGCTGAAGTGGGTTAAACAGATTCTGTATTTGGATGCATGTTGTACATGCGCACATGCCCAGAAATACTGACGCCCAGGAACTGAACCCTGAATCGAATGCTGGCTGCAGAACTAACAGTATATTAGATAGAAGATTGATCAAACGCTTTAACAACAGAGAGAATCAGTAAATAAAAAGTAAACACAAGTCACGGTCGCTTACAGGTAATGTGTTTCACAGTGGTCCACTCCAACAGCTCAAAATAGTGTGCAAGTAATGAAGTATGGATTTTGTAGACATAACAGTGTTGAAAACTACTAGACCGGCCGTACGTACGGACGTACGCCAATGTGTCGACTATATCGCGCTGTCCGCAAGCGGGTGCGACAAAATTAACCCGGTATGCAGTGAAGTTTTCAGAGCTGTTTATTGTTTATTTATACATGTAGTTTTGCTATTGTTGTGTGATTTTGATGTCACTGTACTTGTCTATCGTGTATTATACCTCTATATCCCTCCATAGTTATATGTTCATTTCAACCAGTAACTGAGTAAGATAAGTTGTAATGCTCTTACCGACAGCTGTGTTGAAGATTGACATCAGAAAACAGACGAACAAGCCTGAAACCAAAGACTGTGAATTGCAAGTGTATACAAAAGGTATATGCCCACTCAGTAGGCACAAACTTTCCTTATAGGAATTACATAAGTGTATAATTGTGTCACTATTCCACCAGTTCTAAACATTACGTAAATAATGTAAATGATTGGATTAACGATGGCACTGGCTCGATGACCTTGCATGTCGTCTCCCAAGAAGGGATAAAGGAAGGAGGTGGATACAGACTAAACTGGCCCCAGGGGGTCTAGCTCTTATTAGAATAGTCCCCACTGGTTCTTTAACATGCAAAGACTATCCTTCAAATCTGATACACGGGACCGCCGTTTAAAGTCCCCATCCGAAAGGACTAGTAGAGCAGGAAATGCAAAGTATCTCAGAAATACTGATGCCCAGGAACTGAACCCTGAATCGAACCCATCCCTCATTTTACAACACAATGTATAGAATTATGTTCCAAATATTGTGGAACAGTTATAGCGGAAATGCAGTATCGAATTATATCCCATGTTTATGAAAGCATATGATAGTATAAACTGAATACAACACAAACAAATAGGAATTTGATCAAATAAAATTACGAAATTGAGTAATACAGACCATTTACAAAACTGACTATTGAAAATCTAAAGCACATTACCTTTACAGGCAAAATTAAATGCTTTCAGCTGTTTTCATTGCACCGAAAGATGCTTATGAAGAACAAGAGTGCCGAAGGTCACAATATACACCTGTCGAGGCAAGGCCAGTCAGTAAAAGGAGATAACTCACTGAACACTAATAGGGTTCTTCATCTTGACGTGATAAACATGTATACCAAATTTGGTTACGATCCGTCAAATAGAATTGGAGTTCTTGTGTGGACAAGGGTACAGAGTGCGAAAATTAAAAATGGCCGCCAAGAGGAGATAATTCATGCAATTTGTTTTTAACATAATTAATAGGGTTCTTCTTCTTGTCGTGATAAACATGTATACTGAATTTTGTTACGATCCGTCAAGTAGAACATGCGTTATTGTGTGGACAAGGATACAGCGTGCGAAAATTAAAAATTGCCGCCAATGGGAGATAGTCACCGGAATTATTTGTTAATCAATAGGCTATTTCATCTTGCCGTGATAAACATGTATACTGAATTTTGTTATGATCCAACAAGTAGAACTTGAGTTATTGCATAGACAAGGATACAGCGTGCGAAAATAAAAAATGGCCACCAAGGGGAGATAAGTCACCGGAAAATCAATAGGCTTCTTCGTCTTGCCGTGATAAACATGTATACCGAATTTGGTTGTGATCCTTCAAATAGAACTCTAGTTATTGCTTGGACAAGCTGTGCCCATCCGCCGCCCGACCGCCTGTACAAGATGAATACATAATACTTTCCTGTTTTTTCAAACGGGCATATAATACAGAAATTCTGATGAGCATGCAGACGTGATAAAGCTTTAATGAGTAAAATGTAATTGAAAGGGTCAGTAGAAGAAGGGGCCAAGTCCATAAACAATTTCTTCTACTGACCCCTTCAATCTTACAGTAGTTACCGGTCGCCTCCATTCTGTGAATCAGTGTCCGTGTCACAGCAGACTGCTAGTGACACAATGTGTCCGGTTATATCCCGGCCCTATCTACAGCAAAATCTTATCACGCACATGCAATATGTACATGCCTGTATATAGGCCTGCAATAGTCTGGTGTTACTGAACTGTTGAGAATCTCTGACCTGCTGTTGATAAGCAATTATCCCAATATGTTCCGAATACACAAATTGTGAAATACAGTGGAACCTGGAGGTCCCCAGGGTGTCAGGTTTAGAGATGTTCCACAGTAAATCAAGCATATGACCATTCTGGGACATACTTATGTCCATTGCAAGCATGAACATGCATTATTATCTGAGATGTGTTACCAAGAAACCTCTCAAAATGAGAAGACACATACTTTATTGGTGTCCGGTTTAGAGGTTCCACTGTACTGGTATTTTCAATGTGACTATTCTTCTACTATACTCCATTCTTCCTTTCTTTACTAATTGTTTTGTTTCTACTGTTCTTCTTTTCTATTCTATTATATTCTATTTTTTCTCCTGTTATTCTTTTCTTTTCTATTCTTTTCTTCTTCTTTCTCATCTTATTCTTTTCAGTTCTATTTAATTTTTTCTATTGTTCTTACATTGAAAGTATTTATTGTGACCACTCATTTAAACCTTCTCAGCAAACGAGTGGTCACAATACATACTGTTGGTGAGAAGTATGTGAATGTTCAGTCAGCATGGTCAGTAAAATAGTGCATCTCAGAATTAGTTTGTTAATGGGTGCCGGTAAGATAAACAGGCAACCATGTCAACGTCTAAATTCACATTAACCCTTTGAACCCGAAATCCCGCTATAGCGGTTTATGCAAAAAGTGCAGATCCAGATGAGCCGGCTCGTAACGAGCCGTCTCATCAGGATTTGCACTTTTTGAAAGTAATTTTAATATTTCTTAGAATAAAAACACCCCCTTTTCATAAATGGACGAATCTGAAAATCATTTTGACCATTGGATTGGTCGGAACATTAGCATATCACAGTCCATTCCAGTTCCTTAGGGTTGAAAGGGTTAATAGTGTAATCTCGGTGTAAAAGGTTCACTGACATCAATAAGGACATTATGTGACATAATGACAAACACAATAAATATATATTCAGCCCTGAAATTAGAATAACATGACCTGGTACCAGGTCCATACCACACCAGTCACTTGGTCCCTTCCCCTAAAAGTAATACCAGTAGGATTGCTCTTATAACGGGGTATAACCAGATCAAAATATTCTGTGATTTTTTTCCCAACTTAAGGTTTGTGATTGTATTAAATCTGTGAACTGGACCTGTGGATTATTTTTATTATTTAATGGTGTTTAATGGCCTGTGAACAGCTAAGATCATTTTAGGCAGAGTTAACGGGGTCGAATCCCATATTTCAGCTGTATGGATGGGGAATCTCAATATCAGAACCGAGTGTTTACAGAAACAAGAGGTCCATTGTGACCCTATATCACTCACCTGCTTATTATATATATGAGCAAGTTTTGTTTGTTTCTTTGTTTGTTTGTTGGGGTTTAACGGCCTATTAACAACTAAGGTCATTTAAGGCCGGGTCAATGGGTTTAGTACTAAATCCCATATATTACCTGTACAAGTACATATACAAATGGGGGGAAAATCCCAAAATCAGAACTGAATATTTACAATAACAAAACTATATATTCAGCCCCGAAATCAGAATAATCCTGATCTGATGCCAGATCCTCGCCACACCAGAATCACTTGGCCCCTCCCAAAAGCAATAGGATCAGTAATAATCTTACTACTTTTATAATGGGCAATAACCCAATTCAACTCCCAGGTAACAAAAGAGCCAAAGATAAAAACGTACCTGAGGGCCAAACCAGGCAAATCGTGATTCCAATAAGGAGGAACCTCTATCGTTAATTTACGCCGTCTCGTTCGCCCGACCACCACCAACTATATGTGCAAGTAAATAGGAGAGCTTTATACATTCATTTTTCCTACAAACTTTTGTCAAAACCAGTCTGATGATTATAATGGGAAGACATCGTTTAAAGATTTTGTCCAACTTTATCTCCAATTTAAAAAAAAAGTAAATGTTTCACCGATAGACAATAACTATGAAGTTTGGCCAGCATCATCTCCTCAATACCTTCGATTTGATATATGACATGACCATATTCGGTCAAATGTGAAATTTGACCCCCCTAGTTGACCCCCCGGGCCCCGCCCATTTTTGACCCATGCGTCCCAACCCAGAGATCATGCCTGTGAAGTTTGACCAACATTTACCCAGCGTTCAATCTCTAATAAAAGGTTGACCTTTTGGCGGCCATCTTGGATGACGTAATCATCTGATTTCGACACAAAATTATCCCAAGTGATCGTCTCCTGAATACTTCGATTTGACGTACGACAGAACATATTTTGTCCCTAGTTGACCCCCCGGTCTATTTTGACCCCTAGGTCACCAATTTTACAAATCTGAAAGAGCATTGACTGTCGATCATTCCTGTCAAGTTGCGTTGAAATCTATCCGGCGGTTCGTGAGAAGATTTTTTTAAGAATTTGACCAACTTTTCCACGACGGCCATATTGGATTAGGCGACGACCTCCAAATTTACAAATCTAGCATGCCCCACCCATAGATCATCCCTGTGAAGTTTGACAAAAACATTGGCCCAGAGGTTCACGAGAAGACATAAGACAACTCTAATAAAAGGAGGACTTTTTTACCTTTCGGTGGCCATCTTGGATGACGTAATCATCCGATTTCGATTAAAAATACTCCAGAGTGATCATCTTGTTGATACCTTTCATTTGATATATGATATGACCATAAGTTTGACCAACATTGGCCCAGCAGTTCGTGAGAGGAAGATGTTTGAAAGTGTGGATGGACGACGGACGGACGCATGGATGGACGGACGGACGAAAGGCAGTAACAATAGATACTTGAGCCTTTGGCTTAGGTGAGCTAAAACATGATATATTCAGCCTTGAAATTATAATAACCTGATCTGGTGCCAGGTCCTGTGCAGATGCATACGCTGATCTGGATCTACACTGGTCGCAAAACCCATAAGCCCAATTTTCCAGTCACAGCCACATATACAGACGAAAATAAAATGGGTACATGCATGTTAAAATATTTCAAGTTCATCATTGAACATACAGTATATCTGAACTTACACTATCCTGATCTGGTGTCACATATCCTTAATCCATTACATGCGGACGGAATACACCTTTACGGGTATGCAATTTATGAAATATTTTATTTTTGCTATTTCTCAATGAAAGTATATGTTGTGACCACTCATTTGAACCGTCTCATCAAGACAGGGTGGTCGCGACATATACTTCATAGCCCATAGAAGGAAAATATTTAGGATCGTCAGAATGAAAAGGGTTAACATACCAGACTACTTGTCCCAGGTGTGAATCCTGGGAAGGATGGATTCACCATTTCACACTGAATCAGAAAAATTAATTTGATTTATTGGTGTTTAATATTTACGGGCCTCGTCCAGTATTCTCGCGACTTTTCCAAGTTTATATCCCCGATAAATTCCACAAAAAGGCCATTCATTCCTTAGAATTCCAGCTTTTGAAATAAATTCATCAAGAAAATGTGTTTATTTTCCGTTTTCT